>ML660772.1:34261033-34499651 GCA_007570785.1 Antilocapra americana | reverse complement strand
CTTACGGCAAATTTTATGTACCTAAGAGTGTTCTGTAATTTTTTTCTAAGAGCTTCCACAATTTTATTACATTTATACCTCTGTTTTAAAATTTTTTCCTCCATTAAGATGCAAATTTTTTACATTGGAATTTTTCTGTGCTTAAATTTTGGGTAGACTTTCATATTTCTAGGAAAGTGTACATTTTATCTAAGTTTTCTAATTTGTTAGCACATAATTATTAATGCTATTTCCTTATAATCCATTTCACTTTTGTTAGATTCTTAGTGAACTTCTCTCTTTTATTCCTGATTTTAGTAACTTGAGTCTTTTATTCATATCTTTCCTTGGTCGGTCTGTGCCAGTAATCCCCGTATATTGACATTTAATCGAAAGAATCTTGCTGGATTTTTTGTTAGTTACAACAATATATTTATAGATGTTCTTGAATTTTCTATATGGACAGTCTCTGAGAAATTTTTTTCTTCTTTGTAATGCTTATATCTTTTAGTTCTATTGACTCTTATCAATAGTTGAGTATTAAATTAGGAATGATATGGGCTTTCTGACTTTATTGATGTCAATAAAAATTTTTTAAAAAAGTATTCAAAATTGGAAAAAGGTAAAAAAGAATACTGGATGCTTTTCCAGTGCTTGTAACTTTGACTTTTTAATTGACTAAATGATTTTACAACTCTGAAGGGGTAAATGTGAACTGGCAGAACAATTGGTAGTGAGGTAAATTATTAAAACTCAACATTCAGAAACCTAAGATCGCGGTATCGGGTCCCATCACTTCATAGCAAATAGATGGGGAAACAATGCAAACAATGAGAGATTTTATTTTCTTGGGCACAAAATCACTGCAGATAGTGACTGTAGCCATGAAATTAAAAGACATTTGCTCCTTGTAAAAAAAGCTATGACCAACCTAGACAGCATATTAAAAAGGAGAGACATTACCTTGCTGACAAAAGTCTGTCTAGTCAAAGCTATCATTTTTCCCAGTAGTCATGTATAGATATGAGAGTTGAACCGTAAATAAAGCTGAACACTGAATAACTGATGCTTTTGAACTGTGGTATTGGAGAATACTCTTGAGAGTCCCTTGGACTGCAAGGAGACCCAACCAGTCCATCCTAAAGGAAATCAGTCCTGAGTATTCATCGGAAGGACTGATGAATATTGAAGCTGAAACCCCAATACTTTGGCCACCTGATGCGAAGAACTGACTAATTAGGAAAGACCCTGATGCTGGGAAAGATTGTAGGCAGGAGAAGGGGACAACAGAGGATGAGATGGTTGGATGGCATCACTGACTCAATGGACATGAGTTTGAGTACACTCTGGGATTTGGTGATGGACAGGGAAGCCTGATATGCTGCAGTCCATGGGGTCGCAAAGAGTCAGACACAACTGAGCAACTGAACTGACTGACTGAAAGAAAAGCAAATGATCCTTGCCCATAGCAGTGCAAAAGAATCTTGTCTGGTAGTCATACAATTGATTTTCATACAAATTTATTTTATGTTTATATGATAAAACTTTTTACAGTTTTTTTACACTGCTTTGGCAGTGTAAATGCTTATACATTTTTTTAGCAATAAATATGAAACTTGCTAAAAGTTTTTAGTAAATTGTTGTTCATTGATGTAGGGAGGTTCAATCTGTTCATATATGTGGGAGCTGTAGGTAGTATTTGTCTCTCTTTTTTTTTACTTTAGTTTTATTTAGTTTTTTTCTTTTTTAAAAAATTTTATACATATGGACATCCAATTTTCCAAGTACCATTTGTTGAAAAGACTATTCTTCTTCCACTGAATTGTCCTTGTACCTTTGTTGAAAATCAATTTTTCATGTATTTGTAGGTGTATTTCTGGACTATCCTGTTCTATTGACCTCTTTAATTAATGTATGCCAAGACTACACTGTCTGCATTACTGTACCTTTATAACTTGTCTTGAAAGCACATAGTGTGGGTTTAAGAACTTTTTTCTTCTCTTTCAAAATCCTTTACTTTTCCATATGAATTTTAGAATCAGCTTGTCAATTTTTCACATTGACACCTGAAATTTTGATTGGATTTCTTGCGACTATAAATCAGTTTTGGAAGAAATAGATTCATAACAAAATGGAGTGTTTAGACCAACCACTGAATTTTGTAGAGTTCATCAGATTTTCCACATGTTGTCTGTTAATAAAGAAAGTTTTACCTATCTTTTCTCTTTTTGAATTCCTTTTAATTTTTTTTTCTTGCCTGACTATTTCATTGGCTAAACCCATAGTGGAAGTTGAACAACAGTGGTGAGAGCAGATATCCTTGTATGTTTCTGACCTTTTGGGTAGAAAATATACAAAATCTGTGAAGAATTTTTTTCAGTCTATTTCAGAAGGCAGATAATGATATAAAAAAAAATAAAGTTCAGACTCAGAATCCTCAGTAAATATATCAAGCTTTTGTTTGAAAGAGTCTATGCCCAGGAGTTGAGATTATACTCTAAGTGTTGGATTTGCCCTTGAAATATAGCAAAACTGGAATCATACTCATTTTCAGTCAGTCATTCACTAGGTCATATTCAACTCTTTGCAACCCCATGGACTGCAACACAACAGGCTTCCCTGTCCATCACCAACTCCCAGAGCTTGCTCAAACTCTTATCCATTGAGCTGGTGGTTCCATCCAACTATCTCATCCTCTGTTGTCCCCGTTTCCTCCTGCCTTCAATCTTTCCCAGCATCAGGGTGTTTTCTAATGAGTCAGTTCTTTGCATCAGGTGGCCAAAGTATTGGAGTTTCAGTTTTGGCATCAATCTTTCCAATGAATATTCAGGACTGATTTCCTTTAGGGTTGACTGGCTTGATCTGGCAGTCCAAGGGACTCTCAAGAGTATTCTCCAACACCACAGTTCAAAAGCATCAGTTCCTTAGTGCTCAGCTTTCTTTATGGTCCAGCTGTCATATCCATACATGACTACTGGAAAAACCATAGCTTTGACTAGATAGACCTTTTTTGGCAAAGTGATGTCTCTGCTTTTTAAGATGTTGTCTATGTTTGTCGTAACTTTTCTTCCAAGGAGCAAACACCTTTTTATTTCATGGTTGCAGTCACCATCTGCAGTGAGTTTAGAGCCTGAGGAAGATACAGTCTCTCATTGTTTCCCCATCTATTTGCCATGAAGTGATGGGACCAGTTGCCATGATCTTAGTTTTTTGAATGCTAAGTTTTAAGCCAGCTTTTTCACTCTCCTCTTTAACTTTCATCAAGAGGCTCTTTAGTTCCTCTTTGCTTTCTGCCATACGGGTGGTGTCATCTGCATGTCTGAGGTTATTGATATTTCTCCCAGAAATCTTGATTCTGGTTTGTGCTTCATGAAGTATGGCATTTCACATGATGTACTCTGCATATAAGTTAAATAAGCAGGGTGACAATATACAGCCTTGATGTACTCCTTTCCCAATTTTGAACCAGTCCATTGTTCCATGTTTAGTTCTAACTGTTGTTGTTGACCTGCATATTGATTTCTCAGGAGGCAGGTAAGGTGGTCTGGTTCATTTTAACAAAGCCTAAAACAAAATTTTGATACCTGCAGTTTACCTCCAATGATTTAACCTTTTGCTGAAAGAAAAGTTTGTACTCTACAGAGGAAAATAACATAATCCAGAGTTTTTCCACTACAACTTTTACAATAGTTGGAATATAATTCACTATCATTAGACCTGTGAAAAAGTAGAGAAAAATTACTGATAAAAAAGAAATTCTTTTAAGTCAAAAGGTACAAATCCAGGTATAATCTTCATATTGGATTTAGCATAAAGTGACTTAAAGACAACAAATTTTCAAAATTTTTTACTTCTGAAAAAATCCTATTTTGGATTTAGAAGCTAATTAAAAGCTTTCTTTTTCTACTTCTGGTGAAACAATTCTGACATTATAACTAGTAAGCTAATGACCTCAAAATAGATCAGTTTCACAAAATTAAAAGAGAAACATATAAATAAATTTAAAATGCACTATCCTTGTTGAAATTGCAAATTTAAAGGTAAATAATATACAGTGTTGTGCCTGTCAAATTCAGAAAGGTGAAAATAAATGTTAAGATGGCATTCTATTACTACTTGGAGGCTTTAAATTGTATGTACTCAGCAGCATGACATTATATGCCAGAAACCTTAAGGTTGCTAATATTTTTGATACAAGTTTCACATCTCAAAATATATAATAAGAAAACTATGTTAAGTGCAAGCAAATATTTATATATGTTTGTTTATTCTAACCTTATTGACAATAACACAATGTGAGGAACACATACATTTCCTATAAAGTTGAATGATTAATTAATTGTTCATCTTTTTTAAGAAGTATGCAGTCACTTAAAATATTCATTTATTTCAAATAAACAATATATATGTACATGATTGGTGACCTAGATGGTAAAGAATCCACCTGCAATGTGAGAGACCTGGGTTGGGAAGATCCTTGGAGAAGGGACGACAACCCACTCCAGTATTCTTGCCTGGAGATTCCCCATGGACAGAGGAGCCTGGTGGGCTACAGTCCCTGGGGTCACAAAGATTCAGACACTTCTGAGTGACTAAGCACAGCATATGTATGATATACATATATACATATAATTATATAATCATAAATCATATGTTCTCAATTATTTAAATAAAATTATATGCGTGAAATAACTAGAAAAATGTATGTGTGCATTTGTGCTCAGTTGCTCAGTTGTGTCTGACTCTTTGAGACCACATGACTGTAGCCCACCAGGCTCCTCTGTCCATGGGATTCTCCAGGCAATAATACCAGAGTGAGTTGCTATTTCCTCCTCCAGAAGATCTTCCCAACCCCGGGATTGAACCAATGTCTCCTGCGTCTCTTGCATTGGCAGGCAGATTCTCTACCACTGAGCCATCTGGGAAGCCCTGGAAATGTGTATAGCATTATTAATATTGATCATGTTTAGCTATAAAACTATAATTCAAAATTTCTTATATACATGTTTCTGTATCTCCAACAATGTTGGGATAGAGTATCTTATCCTCTCTTTCACACAGAGTGTCTCTCACTGTCTTGCCTTTGTGCCCTAATATCTTCCAGAATTAGCATCCTTCTTAACTCTGCATGCTAATTAATCTTCATGAATCACTTAAAATTTCTTCTCCTTCAAGAAACTTTCCATAGACCTTCTAGCTGGAAATAATTTTCACGGTGTCTAAACTATCATAACACATTGTCTCTACCTCCTTATGACCGGATCATTTGCCATCTTGGACTCTAACTATTTATATCTTATGATTCAAAGAATAGTAGACTTCAAGTTCACTGAGAATAAAGATCTTTTAAAACTTTTTGTGTATTTTACAGCATCTAGCTTATCCATAGCATGTATGTTTAAAAAATTCTGTTGAATGAATAAATTTAGGAAACATAGATAACAATCAAAATCAATAATTCAATAATCCAGAATGTACTTTGTAAAAATATGTATGTATTTCAGGATATTGTCTAATTAAGCTATGTCTTTCTTAGACAACAATTTACTATCTCAATAACAGATATATGCATGGTGATTTTCACTTACTAGTCATAGTTGTGAGTACTCTATATAAATACTAAATACACTAAGGACTAAATATACTAAATACTAAAAATATTAAATCTTTTACATTACTCTATGGAGAAATTTAGACATGGAGAAATTAAGTAGGTTGGCCAAATTCACACAGCTATCAAGAATTGGAAGCCAAGCAGTCTTATTCATGAAATCTTGCTTTTAGATGTGTTACAGTTTCATAAGTTTTTCCTGAGTCTTCTAAAATGTTGTATGCCTTTGAAAATTAGTGGTCATGAGAAAATTTTCATGTGAGTATAATTAAGGTTTTGGGATGGATCACATATATAAATATTTAAATTTTTAAATATTTATATGATATATGTGTGTATATATGAGGATGTGTGTATAAATATACATACATATTTTTCCATGATGAATAATGTTCAATGCCGAAACAATTCAAATTAAGTGCTAATACTGGTTTCCCACAGTATCAACTGCCCATTCTATTTGCCTTCAAGTTTAATCTTTATATTAATTGACTCTAGAGTTATTCCCAGAAAGTCACTTGAAAATACTCTTGAAAAGTAATTGATGGCTTTGCAAATAAATTCAGATAGTTTATTAGGCAATGCAGATAGTTTATTAGGATAGTATTAATCGCCATCCTTCTTATGCAGGAATAAAACTAGAAAAAATTTGTTGCTGTGGAAGGTAAACATGGCAGCAACAAGCCTAAAATGATAAGACATGGCTCTGACAGGTATAGTCCAGAAGAATAATTTGGAGTGCCCTCTGAGTCTTGGGAAGCTAGGGGAAGCTTAGGATGATGGTCATTGCTGGCCAGTGCCTGGGAGAGAAAAGCAGTAGGTGCTCAAGGCTCAAACTAGGTCAGAATGTTGCTGCAGAGTGACTTCACTTGGAACAGTTAATTAGGAGAGCACTCCTAGACTATTCTGAGATTACTTGTGATATCTCACTATATTTTAGTTTCTTTGGAAAAAAATAAAATAACGAATGCAATAGTTTTTTCCTACAATCCAGGCTATCTGGTTGAGTCACATCCACATCCACTAGAAAAGTTTACTCAAAACAGAAGAATACAGCTAAAGGAGCTAGAAGACTAGATTTACTTTTCATCATCAAAGATATGTCTGGAATAGTTAACACATTGCCAATGTCATTTTATCTTTCCAGAAAAAATCAAAAATAAAAACTTGGAAGTGCATTACTTTAGAGCTTCAGAATGCCTACATGTCAACAAAAATAAGTCCATTCAATGGAAAATGCCATCATGGTTATAATTTTCTTATAGAGAACACTAGGAAATTGGTTGATATTTCACACCCTTGAATTTGTTTTTATAACATCGTATCGTCATGGTTATTGCGGTGGTGTGTCTTTTTATGCACTACAAACCTTATTAAGTCTGCTGGTAGCACATATGGAAATAGTCTTTTGTGTTTCTAACAATTGGGTTATGCATAACCTGTCAGAATATATTCTAACTATTATGGTTTACTCTCAGAGCACACGCATGCTTTCTCCAGAATGATGGATATTCTACAAGCCTGAATTTCTTAGTTTTATTCAAAAACACATCTTTTCTTTTAAAGCCTGTAAATACCACGAAAAATGACATTCCCTTATATGTGTTTTGTAATTCTTTATCCCCAATTACAAATAATAATACTTGCACGTGGTACATAATTCTAATGATATAATCCAGTCTTAGTGTTTTACTGCCATTCATAAACTGCTTCAGCAGAACTCCTTGTGATTTACAGCATCAATAGAACCCTTTAAATTACATCCTATATTATATTGTAGAGCATGTATTGCCCTATGGTCTCACATGCAATGTCAGAGACAGAGGGAACAGGAAATGGAGAATTGTGATTTCACTGTAAATCAAAAGCTAAGTGTTGTTTATGAGCACTGGGGTTTTAGCTCATGAGGTCATTTTACTTTTGTTCCCTTATAGCAGTTAACCTAATGTGGGACAAACTTAATCCAATCAATAATTATTTACCCTTTGACGATTTTGGCATCAATAAGTAAAGGCAAGTGCTAAACATATTATTTATTTCCCTAAAATTAGTCTGTTATTTTAAAAAAATTGCCTGGATATTTACTGTAAGAGTGAAAGGATTGTGTAAACTTGCTCCAATGTCATGTATAAAATGTCACTCCATAAACATTTGTTGACTTTTCCATTAGATTTAAAAATAAAATTTCCAAATTAAATCAATTTATTAACTTGTATTTAACTAAGAATATGAAGCAATGAAGGTTGCACTTCAGAAGCTATTGATAGTCACTAATGAACTTGTTTAATTTTTAATTTGGACAAAATGTTTTAATAAGTGAAGTCACAGATACCCAAACACTAAAGTTGGATTCAGAGGAGACACAGTTTGTTTCATGGCCAAGTATTTGAAGTGATAGCATCATCTTCAGTGATTTAAGACTTAAGATGACAACTATGATTTTTTTCAAAGCATTTTAGGATAGCTTGACCTTCATTTTTCACAGAATAAAGATGTCTTTTGACCTCAGATTTCCCCACAAAACCTGGGTCCAATGATCAGTAGTTAGAAATGAAGGCAGTGATCATGTGTAATTCAAATGCAAGCATCTCATCTGAGCATAACCAGATTTACTTACCTGAGGATAAAGCCATAAGACAAAATTAGGGTAAAAAGGCAGGAACAAAAATGAACCCTTTTGGTCTTGTAACCATTACTTTGCTCTGGCATGCACATAGGGAGGTATGCCTGCTTCCTAATGAATACTATCTTGTCTCTTCCAGTTATCATTTGATGTCTCCAAATACTGTTCATACCATAAGCAGCAACTCTGTGAAATTTCCATCAACAAAAAGATATGTATATAGATGGAAAGAGTCATTTAAAATACAGATTCTCAAAGCCACTTGGATTCAGATAGTCTCTAAAGAGGCCAGTTAAGAAATCAAAGAAGTTCATGGGATTCTTTCTATATTCTAGTGTCTAATATTTACCTGCAGGCATATATGAAATAATTCTTGAATAGCTATGGCTACTTAAAATTTACAGAATTGAACCTGTGCAAAGAGTAGTTGATCTCAAACTGACACAAACCAGATAGTCTCTTAATGTTACTCTAAGGAATTTTAAACTGACTCTGTTAAAGCTGAGGTTATTTGCCTTGGGGATGCCTAATGGAAGAGTTATTATAACACTGTCCACAAATAGGGGCCTTGAGAGAGTCAGGCCATAGCACTCCACTGACAGCTAATACACTGGGCCATTGCCATGTCACAGAGACCTCCAAGGTCAAAGGTCATATCTCTCCCTTAATATTTAAATAAAGATACTTGACAAAAGCAAACAACACCTTATTGCCAGTGATGGCTGTTGCTCAGTTTATAAGAACCTTTACAAAGTCATGCTAATTCTTGGCCTTCTTAGAATGCATGGTAACATTTCATAAATCCATCTTTTTCAGATGTCCTTGGAAATGACAGTTATAAAACTACAAATGATTTGTAATGCAAAATAGGACTGACAGACTTAAAGATTACGGATCTAGGACTAAAATGACTGTGATTTTAACTAACAAAAGGCATAAAGTGCATCGATAAATAGCTGATGGAGTAACTCAAACTTGTTTTAAATACTCTTAGTAAATGCCAGGACAACAGCAATAACAACAAAACTTATGTTTATAATGCTATAAGTAACAGTTCATGTCAAGATAATGGAGCAAAATTCCTCTGTGTGGGTCTGCTGGAAGACAGATAGCAAACCAGTTATGCTTTTTTTTCCCCCCTAGGCAGTAGAGTTTTTTTTTTTTTTCTCTTAAGTCAGTTTTTTATATGCCAACCTATGAACCTGATATTTTTTATCTTTAAGAAACTTTGGACAAGTTGAACTTAATTATATATTTTTCCTTAACTTTTAAAAAAACAAATCAACAAAATGCATTATCCTATTAGTAAGATGAGTCGCACATTAAAACCTAATGAAAATAATCTGCATACTTAATCTTCTCTACCAAGATAACTTACATTAGCAGGATAGGTTGAGGCTATTTATTTAAGCCACACACACCAACAGTATTTTCAACTGCTTGTTTTCAGAGAAACTGAAAGTTAGGAAATAATTTGAGACAAAACTGGGATGCTGTAAGCTTAGCTTTTGAATAATACTTGAAGAAATGACTAAATACTACTTTTTCGTATGATTTTGAAAAACCTAAATGATGAGCCTCTTACCTTGCTGCACTTTCAAATATCAAGTATTAATACAAGGCCTGCCTCTGAAAGCATCAGGTGCATTCTAAAAGCTTGGATCCAGTGTGATCTGCTGGAGAGGGTCCTCACAGCAAACCTGTTTTCCATGCTTCGTTTCTGTTTGCTTCCTACCGCTTTTTTCTCCATATGTCCTATACTTGAACTTAATTTCTTCCATTTTATTCTCATTTCTCCTCTGCCTCATGACTGTTCAATAAAAATGAGACTGAACCCATAGCTGTGATACTGCTAGGTGAGGGGGGAAAAAAAACAATTTAAAATAAATCAAAACCTCCAGATTTCTGTCCTTTATTTGCATTCTGAGAACTTAAAAGTGAGCCATCAGCCTTTCAATATTAGTGACCTAGAACTAGAATTATAGTAAAGACTTTTTCTGTAGAAGAGCTAATACATCTTTGGAAATAGGAATTAATACATTTTCAAGGAATCTCTAAGTTTTGCTGTGAATAGTTGCATTCATTAGATCAACTTTACTCAAAGTAGGAAGTTCATTTCTCTACGTTTCTGGAAACCCCATGTGTGCTAAGTTTAGTTAACTGTAAAATATATTTGACCAAAGCACGAAGGAAGGATATTTCCTTCCCTTGCTTATTTTTCCAGTGCCATAAAATATGCTATCATGTTTACAGTATGTCAGAGTGATGTCATATGCAAACACTAAAACAGATTGTTTCCAGTATGTGGGTTAAAAAAAAAAAAATGACTCACTAGGAGCCCTAAAACCAAAATATTATACTGAGACTGTCTGGAGCATACCAAGTAGGAGAGGACCCTGTAGAAAACAGGGAGTGACTTACCTGTCACATGGCCAACTTAGTCTCATTTCTCACTTAGTCCATCTTATGAAATTATCAGAATGAAAAATATAGTACAGTGTGGAGTCAAGCTACTCATGCAAGAAAACTGGTCACTTCTAGATATTTTGAGTATCATGTCTGCAGTATATGTTTCATATGCCCTTAACTTGACATTTATTTATTCATAAGAGCCAAGAAAACTGATGTTTTGGGGGCTCTTTTAGTGCAATGTTTATTCACTCATTCATTCATTTATTCACTCAACATTTATCGTTTGTATCATAAAAGTCTCTAGGTACTGTGGGGATGAAGATGAACCATACAGAGCCTCCTTCTTTAAAGGCCTAATAATTACCTTGGCATTATACTTTCATCAAATGACTTGGCCTTCTTCTTCATTTTGCCTCTCATCATCTCTATTTACTGATATACTTTCACGGAAAGAGATAATTGCATTTATCTTTCTTACCTCAATAAGCTAGATTTCTTCATGGAAAGAACTATACTTCAGCATTTTTATAACCCCAAGGTAAATGGTCAGTAAAAATGTATTGAATGAATGAATAAACAGGATACATAGCAGCAGAATTATATTTTGTGATCTACAGCTTGCTAGTATTCAATCTGAAATACTCAAACTTCCTGTGACACAGTATTTTCAAAACTCTCAAATGTTCTTTTATTCCAAACCTCGGTTTGGGGAAATTTCAAAGAAAAGCAGAAGAGCAAGCTCATGATTTGTTTATGGACAGAGGTGCCACTGCTTACTGTGCTGCTATATTTGAAGATAAAATAGACCCAAAGTCAGGATGAGATCCACAGAACTTTCTGCATTTATTCCAATCAAGATATATCATATTGATATTTAGAACATTTAAAGCTGTTTAAATGATTCTTCAGTTGTTTCCTTATGCAGTTGTACCTGGTTTGATCTACTGTTTAATTAACGTGCATATCATATGATCTGATTGTCTTAAATGGTTCTTTGTAATATTTCTGCTGTATATACAGGATGTCATCATCCCCTCAGCCCTCTGCCACATCATCTCTCTGGTTGTAACACAGAAGCTTTTTGAGTAACATATTCTTTTTTCTCTTTTTAATACAAATCCAGCCTGGCAGGCACAGTGCTATGTGTAGACTGGATTGAATCAAAGCAACATTCTCCTACTTTTACCGTGTATAGGAAGTGATACTAACAAGAATCAGATTTTCCTGGACCCGTAACAGAGGAAACAACTTCTGGCACAGTAATTCTTTGAACTGGAACCATGAGGGCAAGTACTAACGTATCCTTCTCTTGCATGCAAAGCCTTATGCACCAAAGCAGTTTCTCTGACTGTTGAAATGGACTGAATCAGATTTGTGGTACTAAATTTTTTAGGGTATGTGAATATTTTGATTTATTTTGAAAGATTCTGTGTTCACAATTCATCTGGTCAGATCAGGAATTTTGGTTTTGATTCTATATAATTTACTTATGGAATGGATTTAAGACAGATGTTTAGGAAGAGGTTTTATAAATATTTGCATTTGATCAGAAGAAGAAGACAACTAATAATCCAATAATATTAATAATCCAATAATGCAGTCTTGTATTGTTGGATTAGTATTTGTTAAGCACCCACAGGATTTGGAGTAAGAAGCCTAGAGCCCGTGATCTGCCATAGATTAGTTGAGTGACCTGAAGCAACATAATTAACCTCTGAGAAACTCGCTTTCCTCATCTGTAAAAATGGGGCTAATTATACCAACCTCAAACGGTTGTTAAGGTTCAAAGGATATCATGGAAGTAAATGTGCTTTTCAAACTGTACAGTTGCTAAAATCATGTAATATAATATATTTTATTTCCATTTGACTGTGAGCTCTTTTAGGGCTAGGATTATGTATTCAACTTTATAAAAATATCTACACTTAACAATATTCCTGTCATATACCAGGTGCTCAATAAATGTAGAATGGATGCACAAATGAATACATTCAGGATATTAGAGCCATAAAATTTCCTCTGATCCTTACTCTTAGACAACTCACAGTCTAATAAAGGAGGTGAATATATCCAATATATTATAACATAATTTAAAATTAAACCTGCACAACCTCAGCAATTTTTTGTTAATTACTCATCTGGTAATTTCTCTACTCCTTGTTTTCTGTGAGCAAACATCTGCAGAACAATATGCAAACATAAATTCAAGCTCACACTGATATGTGCTCTTTCCAAATTACTAGTTTACCATATGTGCAAAGAGCAATAAAAGAAAAAATAAAAATAAGATAAAAAATCATTTAGAGTTGGAAAAATACTTTAGATAACATATCTAGTGAGGAAAGCAAGCCTTTATTACGTGCATGCTCTTTCAAAGAAGACAGGTGAACACGCCCACTTACTATTTCCCTATATTTGATGTAGGAACAATGGTCTTCCAGAAAACCCATACTGACTGACCTTTGTGATTTCTCATGATAAAGGGAAAGTAAGTGTAATGTTTAACTCTAGTGAAAAATCTTGAATTGATTAAGATGTCGGTTATAATAACTTACATCTCAAGGATATTTCCTAACAGAAATGTTCTTATTCACAAACCAGAGAAAGCTCTGCTTACTTAGTAGGTACTTAAATAATTCCTGCTGTATGAATGAACCAGATAACCTCTTGGGTCCTTCTTTCCTCTGAAATTCCTTGAGGATGAAAAGCCTAGAACAACCAGGTATTAGATACTTTAGCCCTCTTTGATACAGTTGCATCTGGAACCTGAAATTGCTTCTCAGCTGGTAGACGGTGTTGAACACTAATTGGCCACAGCTGCTTTCTTGGCAAAGGGAAGAAGAAACACACAGGTCACTTCAAAGTTTGACTTAGTCTCACCCCCAGTTCAGTGTCAGTCATTTGTGCGGCTCTTGTAAGGTCCCAAAGCATTGGACATAGGATTTAAGCTGGAGGATTTCAAGTCTAGCCACCAAATCTATTAAGCAGAGGAATTCTCCTAACAGGATCCTACAGCTGCTGTCTTCATTTTCAGATGCATAACATTACCTTGTATTTGTATTTCTTCCAAGCTCTTATTATCAACGTTCCATTAGGGGAAATAGTGATGTCTTTATGTTGAGGATAGAGAAACCAAAGAATAGTTAAGGACCTTCTAAGGTGACCTGTTTAGTAACAGTGCAGTGACAGTAATCCAATGCTGAATAAATAAGAATGCCATTCCAAGGGTGTTTGGTTTTTGCTGGAATGCTTTTCTGAAACGGTACACCTGGTACCTACTTGGAGGTTCCTGTTGTTGGAACAGAAATAAGGGTAAAGATGACATATACATTCTGGATCATTTTATTGCAATCTGAGAAAAGTATATGAAAACACAGTCTCAAACTAAAAAGTAAAACGAAAAATAATGCCTGTGTTTAGGGCAGAAAGGACCCTACCTCTCTTCCTTCCTTCTTTTCCTTATTTATTCCCTGCCTTGTTTGCATCCAAAAAAGAAGCAAAAAGAGCAATAGCAGGTATGTAAAAATTAATAATTAAGACAAAGGTCTGTTATAAACTTAAAATAAGAATGAAATTGTATTTGCAGAGTTCTTTCTTGTTGTCAGTGTGTATGTGATGTGTGTGTGTGTGTGTGTGTGTGTGTGTGTGTGTGTGTGTGTCTGTGAATGTGATCTTCAAGAAAAGCATAAGGTGGTAAGTGAAGAATGGTTTGTGTCTTCAGCCCCTTGGTCAGACAGACCAAACTGTGACTTTTCCTTTTCTAATAAAAATTCTGGCAAACTTGGAAGATGTTTGTTCCCACCTTCACTCTTTCTCGAGTCTTAAGGTGCTTGTGGAAATTATCTTTTTGTGGAACATGAATGGTGAGACCTATTACAATCAGAAAGAGTGTGAGGAAAGCATTCACGAGGTGCGCATGCCGATAGAAACAACATTCAGCATTGTTAGTGGAAACAGTTATAAATTGAAATGTGAAGTTGTATTCAGAGAACACGCAGCAACCTAGGAATGCAAATAGCTTTATTTTAAAGAGGGAAGAATCAGAAAGGAAGACAAATATGTTGCTTTATATTTTTCTCTCTTAGGATGCTTGTAGCCATTATAATTATTTCTTAAATTAAAAAAAAACTTATTGAAAGCCTATTTACAACTTGAACCTATTTTTTCCCTCTGAAAAAAATGACATTCAAAATTGGAAACAAAGTTAGGGAAATAAAATTTGAGCAACACTCTGGAGCAAACCCTCTACCCCACCCCCTACAACCAATTGTCATTTAACTGGCTGCCAGCCACCAGCCCAAATTTGAAAAGATTCATGAAGCACGCTTCCTCGGAATTATGATGTCCTGTTTTATGGGATGTTCAGACTCTGGTAAGAATGGAAAGATAGATCCTCTTCAGCATTAACTGAGATATATAAGCACGAGGAATACAAGGGCTGTGAATAACCTGCCTTGAAAATAGGCTCTAAAATTTCATTGTCCTGAGGAGAAATTGAAGAGAGTTTTATTAAAGACAATAGGACGGATTAAAAATGGATAAGAACACTAGGGGCTACACTGAAAGTAAAAAAAATAGCCCACAAAAATTCTCTTTTTCCTAAATTTGGATGAAGATCTAAACAGTAACAAAACCTAAAGCTCAACTGTGGTTCAATTTTTAAAAAGGTGTATGTAGCAGTCATTACAGAAGCAACTTTCAGAAATTGTTACTGTAAGCAACTGGCTCCCACAGCTATAATGCTTTTCTTAAAAACTGTGACCATATTTCAGTGCTGAGTTAATACTATACCTTTGGATTATCAACTTCTTTCACTTTCTTCCTTATGCCTGGAGCACTTTCTTAAATTATGTAGCTCTGGGTCACGTTGTTTCTCTGAACTCAAACTGATGTTCTAGTTTAAATTAGTAGAAGTTATATTACTACATAATTGGTAAACACAGTCAGTAGACACAGATTTCTCTGGGATTTACTGTGAGATCTCTAACTAGAAAACATAACTTTATCATATTTATCATTACCATTGTTTATTGTAGAAAATCATAAGTGATTAAAATTAGCTATATATCAAAAAGCAAATTAAATGCAATTGTATGAAGAGCAGAGGAAAACTAATTTTAAAACTAAGGAGCACTACTTGAATGAGACACTCTAATTCAGAGGCAACTCTTTTCTTAAATTAACCCATATTTAGTTACTTTCTTACACTACATTTTCCAGCCTTTGCTGTTTCTCTTTAAAAATAACGTTGAATTAATGTTTTACTGTTCAAGTTATGATTTGTGAGAACACGGAAAATCCCAAATCCCTGCTCCACCCATAGAAAAGTGTTTTGATATTTTATACGTAAAACAATTATCTATGGCTAAAGTATAATTCAAGAAACAAATAGCTTATGCAATGCCTCCAAACTCCGCTTGCTCTCTTTTACAAATCTTGTCTTTCTTCTTAGATACCTGTAACCCATTTTCCAAAACTGAATGGCAAAGAACTCAAGTATTCCTTAAGCATTTTGTTGGCTCTGTTTTGAATAGCCTTATTTGCTTGAACAAACCACATATACTCAGGATGAAAAAGGAGTTTAGTTGTTGTCTCGTGGACGCTGTCTTAAACAGCGTATGCAAGTTCCGTTTCTCAGATGAAGCAAACAATAAAACCCCTTTCCAAGGCACTTGCATTTTTTTCCACTAGAGGTCTCTCTCGTAACAGCTTTCCTTTTGCTGGGCTCATTAATTATTTTACTCAAAGGAACAATTCTACCTTTTAGATTGGAATGCTGCACTTAACATGTTATGCTAGAGAAAGATATAATACCTCCTCAGCTTGCTCTCTTCCTTGATGAGTAGATATCAGGTTGACTGAATGAATCATCTTGGGTATTTTATTACACCATGGCTACACTTTGGTAAAGAAGTTTGAACTTTCACCCGATGCTTCCAAAAGTCTCAAAATTTGACCAGTTGAAACAATATGCTACAATAAATACGCCTTATCGAACGAACGAGCACTAAGCAGTTATACTGGATTCTCCAGAGAACATCCATGATTTTGGTGCCAATTTAGATCATATTATTGCAAGCCTGAATTATCTTACATTCATTTCTTCCACTTTTGCAAGAAAAGAAAACATATTTTCTCATTTGTGTAGGGGTATTTAGTTTTTGCTGTCTCCTTGTATAGCCCTTTTATAGAAAAGAAACTATTGAAACATATCCATATTATATTATTAAGGGAACGTTTTCTTTTTAATTTATGTTTCTGGGGAAAATGCTAATTAAGAACTTTGTTTTTAACCCTCTCCCCAATTCCCCTGTCATTAATTCACGCAAAAAGACAAATAAGATTCAACAGCATTAAAACAGAAAGAAACTAGAATGAAAATGAACCCTGAATACTCTCAAAGAATAATACAAAATTGCATTGAACAGTACTATAGAATGAAACACACTGACATCAGTCACAAAGCCACTTAAATATTCAGAAAACCCAAAGAGTGTTCAGATTTCTGAGGATGGAAGTAGAAAGATAGCACTGTGCTCCTGACACAAAAAATTCAATGGGAAGATGTGAAATGTGAAGAAGCAAAGGAGCGCCTAGCAAATCAATTTTAGTGTTACACTGAAGGTAGAGTGTGTCTGCATGCACGGATACAGTGGCTAAGCACAGAGCAATGCTATATAATGAAAAAGGGCGTGAGGAAATTTGACGAGCTGAAAAACGTACCGCCACCTGGCCAGGAGAACACCGGCCTCTCAGACAACTGTTTGGAGAATCAAAAACTGCACTGTAGCAGAAGCAGAAAATAGATAATGCTTTATTTACTTTATTGAAATTTTATTCTGTTACCCTGAGTTGACCTGGTAGCCTTTCCTCCAATTGTAATTTATTAAGCAGCTAAAGTACATGTTTTCTTTCAATATCAGTTCAGACACTGATATGTCAGCAACATAATGATATGTTATACAGATGGCATAACAATCAATATTGTTATAGCTGAATTACCAGTCAATTAATGACAAAAAAATTTGGTGAATTAAATATGAGGTTGACTGGCACGTTTTTCAATTTGAGTGGCTAGATTGAGAAGATATTTTTATAAAGTTTTGGTCTCTTTGTGTTAGTGACACCCTCCCCTTCACCTGCCTCCCCCCTGCTCAGAAAAAAAGCGCATGCACGTGATCAGTTTGAGCTATTCAGATGGCTGAAATAATAGCATAGGCATGACAAACAGGAAAGAGTCTTAGAGGCCAGATTTTCATTTTACATTTGAAGAGACTGTTCAAAGAGGATAAGTGACTGCTGACGACCTGGACCCTTATATGCCTGGATTATTCTGGTAGTTGAGAAAAAGACCTAATTTGTTGAAAAACAAATACATGGCAGCTTGGT
Organism: Antilocapra americana; assembly: GCA_007570785.1. Classification (NCBI taxonomy): domain Eukaryota; kingdom Metazoa; phylum Chordata; class Mammalia; order Artiodactyla; family Antilocapridae; genus Antilocapra; species Antilocapra americana. The sequence continues at coordinate 34,481,637 of ML660772.1, read as the reverse complement.
AGCATCATAGACAGAGGGTATACACTACAGAGATATATAGATTCTAAAAGCTTTGAGATTTAAGGACACGTTTAATAACATTTTATTATGGAAAAACTTGTTTTTGAATATTTTGGCTTATTTTAGAGGAATGTAAAATAAGTGTTACTTTTAAGAAAGATGGTTTTTCAGGATAGGCGTTCAATGCAGGAGGGTTTTTAGCTATCAGAGGACACTGCTTCTACATGTTTTATTTCTTTCCTGTTTCTGTTTCTAACTTATGAACTATTATCTCTGGTTTCACTCAGAATTGTCTTTATTTTTTATTTAATTCAGAATATTCTAATTAATAAGAGGATAGATTGACCCAGTAATCCACACCCAGTAAAAACCAACAACAAAATTATCCAAATTAGAACAATGAAGAAGGGTTCTATTTAAGTGGACCTTTTTTATTTCTTTTCTTTTTCTCTTTCCAAGCTAGTTTGTCACTGAGTTTAGTCCACAGTCAAACTTGTGCATTTCAAGAACAATTTGGAAAAAGTATGGCAAAATAAATTGTCATTAAAATGTAGAAGCTGAAAAATTTCTACAATAGAAATGAGAAGTGAAAGGACAAAGCAGACTCACTCTTTGAAGAATATGATATTGCATCTTTATGAGATCTATTCCCCACATATTTACCTAAGCAAGGTAGTTGATAGCTATATTTCTCTGTGTTTGTCAAATCACTTTTATTCAGACAGATTATTGACATTCTGATGTTGAACATACTATAGAAGAAAAATATTATAAGCAATTTCAAAACTGTAAAAAGTCATATTTCATTTGAAAAAAACAATGTTTTTATTGTATTAGTTACCAGGGAATTATGAAAGTGAAAGTGAAATTGCTCTTTATGATCCCATGGACTGTAGCCTACCAGGCTCCTCCATCAGTGGAATTTTCCAAGCAAGAGTGCTGGAGTGGGTTGCCATTTCCTTCTCCAGGGGATCTTCCTGACCCGAGGATGGAACCTGGGTCTCCCGAGTTGCAGGCAGATGCTTCACCATCTGAGTCACCAGGGAAACTCAAGGAATACAATTGATTTGAACTAGATTGGTTCAAACTTCCGTGCAATCTTAATAATTAGAAGACTTTACTTTTAATATGTTTTGAGTGAGGGGAAACAGCCTAGAACCACCTCCCTCAAATGCTTTTCTCATTTCTTCCTCCTTTTTCATTATTTCTCCCTCTATCTTTTAATCCCTTTTTAATCCCTTTCTGTTTCATTCTCTGACATTTTCGGAAGTTATTTGCTTAACTTTTGTTCCCACTTCCATTTTAAATCCTGGATGAGTTTCATGAGGTCAATGAAAACCATTTGGAAGGCAACATAATTCATTTTGGTGATTTTTAAAGGATGTGCTTCTAAATTCATATGTATATATGGATTTTCCCCCCCCTTTTTTAGTCTACCATGGGAATAGAACTATTCAGGTACAGCCTTACAGTATTAAACTATACATTGTAGTAATCCCTGATTGGAGATAAAAATGCTGATAATATATGGATCAGTAGTTTGTTCTCTCCACTGAGATGACTGGCTTTATTGCCTAGGCAGTAAGTTGGGCCTTCTTCCTGTGTGGCCAGTCAGGGTGTGGGTGCAATTTATTAGATAAACCCTGAAATAGGTTTTTGTTTTCCTTTTGGAAATTTGCATGTTTTTTTTCTCTGCCCATTAAGCTTTTAACAAGTGTTTCACTTGATGGAGTGATTTATAGCTGCTTGTAAAGGTAAAATAGCACTTTTTCCTGCCAGTGGAGTGACTTTTCACTGGCTAAATCATGCAGAAGTTTGTGTAGGAAGAGCAACAGGCAGCTGGATTTAGCTCTGACTTGGGTGAGCTTAAAAGGAGAATTTATCTTTTCTTTCTTTAAAGGACTCTTCCTTAGTGGAAAAATTATTTTTCTGAAGCAAATGATTCAAGCCATCTTATTGACAGTTCTTTCAGTCTGGCAGATAGCTAAAATGGTAGGGGACACATAATGATGGAATGTCATTGGCTTTATTTTACTTTTAAAAGGAGCTACTTTATTTTCATAGGACTTTGACTTATTTATGTGGTTTCTTTTTCTTTTGAAGTACGAGTAGTTTTAAAAAAAACTCGTTGTCAGTAGCCATCTGATACATCATTTCAATCGCTTTGTTTACAGCAAAATCTTGACAAAAGTAAATAAGAATATTGAACTAGTGCAAATGCCTTGAGCAGTCAGCACAATGAATCATGTATCAACTGTCATCATGAGCTGAAACACGTCTGCATGCTGAGTAGCATGTTTGGTGTGCCTAATCAGAACAGTATGTAATTTGTGAGTACATATGAGGACTTGCCAAGTCAGAATTATTTACAAGTCGCAGTTTGTGTTCTGGAAAGTTTCATAAATGAAAACAATACCTTGAAAAAATAGGAAAGAAACATGTTGGCATCAGATATACAACTTAAAGAATGAATTAAAATTTTTGAGCTTTTTATTCAATAGATGCTATCAAACAGCTGCAGTTTTATAGTTCAATTCCAATCAAAACAGTTTTCATTAAAATTTCTTTTTGTATTATCATTTATGCTGATCCTCTATTCCTGGTTCCTTGTGAATCTGACCATGGAAACTCTGCTTGGTTAGTTTTCTGTTTTCCAGTTCTCAACTCAAAATGCCAAAGCTGGATTGGTTGACAGCTTAAGTCATGTAAAAGAGTATGTCTGTGGTTGTATATTCCATATAGGTGAAGGTAAACCTTGCTTGTTGAAGGTAAAATGACATGTGCAATATTAAGAAGAGCATAGCTGAATTCTTGAAGAAGAAGGAAAGAGACAGTAAAGTTTAAGAAGAGCTTGGAATTACCAAAATTTATTTTTAAGGACCTCAGAGTCCTCTTCTGTATCCTTTCTGCCTCAAACTTGCAGTGTTTTTATGCGTTCTTTCTTTACATAATTTTTTCCTAACCTCACTCACTTTTTTCACACTGCTTTTAAATCATTTTAATGACCATTAAATTGTTAAATAAAATGGGACAAAAATGTGTCTTTGACATTTTAGAAAAATTCTACCTACTTCATGTCCCTAAATTCATATTACAGATTATTTACCCATATATTAGTTCGTGTGAGCTCATTTTGCATACGTATGTGTGTGCGTGCTCAGTTGCTTCAGTCGTGTCTGACTCTGTGCGACCCTGTGGACCACCAGGCTCCTCTGCCCATGGGACTCTCCAGGCAAGAATACTGAAGTCGGTTGCCGTGCCCTCCTCCAGGGACTCTTCCCAACCCAGGGCTCAAACTCGCATCTCCTCTGTCTCCTGCATTGCAGGCAGATTCTTTACCCACTGAGCCACTTGGGAAGCGCTTTTGAACCATATATGTATTTTCACATCCACTATTAAAAGCTATATCTCTACTTGAGTAGTTCAATTCTATGTTTATTGAATAATAAACGATCATGATAAGTAGTATGGTATTTTGGGGGGTTTGGGGGTTTTTGTTGTTTTTATAAGTAGCATGGTATTTTTAGAATACAACTTTGAAAGAAGTAGCTAATAACTAATAAAAGATAATAAGTTCATAGAGTTCAAGTCACTTTTTCTTCTATTACATCTGAAGGTAGCTGGCATATTAAATATCAAAATATATTTTGATACAAAATGTTTATTTTGAGTGTCTCTTCTTAGAAAAGATTTTAACTTATGATAGATTTTCACTGTCTTATTTTCACCTTATTTTCTCTTATTTTTCACCTCTTGTGATAAATTGTTTCACACATGAGACACAGCTAGATAGAAGAGTTAGAGATAAAGGCATTTTGTGGTAAATAGGTTATCAGTTAGTAATTATATGTACATGAGGTTTTCTTTTTAGTTGAACAACAGCATGTCTAAAACTGTCTTTTTTGAAAAGGTTTGTAATTTTATGTCTCACACTGCTTAATAGTTATAACCTAAAAATATTAAATAGGTCTATATAAACTTCTTTAAACTTTGTCTTTTAAGTTTAACCCTTTCTTTTTTCTGTTAACCCTTTCTTACGTTCTAATTTCAGTTTGTTAAAATCTAATATCTTTTCTTAAATTCATGCTGCCAGATCACAGTGAGAATCATCATTAGAGCTTAGCTTGTGAACATGGTTTTGATCCAACTTGATTAGAAAAGTTGTGCTTTTTTTGCCCAGAAAAATATAAGATTTTGAAAATTTTATGTAACTTTGAAATAAAGCTTTAAAATCTGTATTTGTAGAGAAAAAAGCAGAGACCAATCTCTTTCTTGTCTAATAAGAACTTCACTTTTAGATGTGTGGGGAGCAATATTGGACAGTGATGCTCTTTGTGGAATCTTACTAAATGATTACTGTGCCTGTATGATATTTGAAGATACTGGTAAAACAAATAATTCTAGGTAATTAGAAATTTCAAGATGCTAATCATTGTGTCGGGAATAATGTGGATTTGGGAAATTTTTTGATTTGTTTTTGCTTTCTCTAAATGCTTAGTTTTGTGTATTTTGTCATTGTTGCTTTTTTTTTTTTTGTCTTCAGACAGATACATCTTAAGTGACTGGTCGCATGTGTGCATGCTCGGTCAGGTCCAACTCTTTGCCACAGATGGACGGGAGCCTGCCAGGCCCCTCGTCCATGGAATTTTCAGGCAAGAATAGTGGAGTGGATGCTACTCCAGGGGATCTTCCTGACCTAGGGATCAAACCTGCATCTCTGTGTCTCCTGGATTGGCAGGCAGCCCCCATCTTTTATAGTGAAAATGGGTGAATGTGCCCCAAAATCTCCTTATTTTTTGTCATTAAAAGTGGCAGAAATTTAAAATTTTATAATAAATGTGATGGTTTAGTTGCTAAGTTGTGTCTGACTCTTGTGACTCCATGGACTGCAGCCCACCAGGGTCCTCTGTCCATGGGATTTCCCTAGCAAAAATACAGGAGTGGTTGCCATTTCCTTCTCCAGGGGATCTTCCCAAACCAGGGATCGAACCTGAGTGTCCTGAAATGCAGGCGGTCTCCTGCCATTGCAGGTGGTTCTTTGCCAACTGAGCCACCAGGGAAGTCCTATAATAAATAGGGTCAATATTTAAAGGAATAAATGGAGAGTTGTAGATACAAAATCTTATATTAATAACTGAAGTGTTCACTCAGTAGAAAGTTACTCTATCAGTCCTTGTTTTTAACTATTCTTAATACAACTTTGTTTAAAATAGCTTCTAATACTAGAAAACATAGAAGAAATCTTATTTTTTATTGAAAATAAATGTTCATTTTTCAAAAAATATATGAGAATACTTATGAAGCCAGAAATTGTAGTACTTAAGATATAAAGAACTTAAAAGCATAAATCTGCTAATAAATTATTAAATAAATACTCTCCATTGAAATAAATAAGAAAAAATTAAAAATGAGTATTGTAAGATTAGTTATCCCATTTGGAGATGAGCATGTTTCTTGTAGAGGTCTGTTCCAGAAACATTTTTTTAGTGCCCACTAAGATTGTGAATCAGACCTAATTAGTGCTTTTTCTTATTTTCTTCTTTTTTCAAACTTTAAACTTCTTGCTTTATACTGGGGTATAGCCGATTCCTAATTATCGCTTAACCATGTTAAAATTCTGAGGCTTTTCAAGTACTCAGTCACACTCAGTACTAAGATAGTAAAATAATTATTTTGAATGCTATTTAAGAAAAATATTCCTTATGCAGGGAAAAAAAGCAGTTACTATACTAGGATAAACAATGCGCTGTCTGTGTTTTAATATGCCTTTAAGTGTAAAAGTGTGACAACATTCCACTGCGCTGTGTGGGGTATGCAGAAAGCCATGCCATGGGCCCCCTGACCTGGTGCTGGAAAAGACTGAGGACTGGAGGAGAAGGGGACGACAGAGGACAAGGTAGTTGGATGGTATTACCGACTCAATGCACATGAGTTTGAGCAGACTCTGGGAGATAGTGAAGGACAGGAAAGCCTGGCGTGCTGCAGTCCATGGGGTCACAAACAGTCGAACACGACTGAGTTACTGAACAGCAACAACAGCACTGCTCATTTGAAACTACATCATCACTAATAATTCTAATGACTGACAAAATAAATACAGAAAGCAAGTAGGCAGGTATAATTTTCTTCAAAAGCACATCTTGCATGAATTTTCACTTTTGAGCCAGATATTTTGGTGTTGCATGAACACAGCCTACATGTACTTTATGAGCTATGAGCTTAACTTAGTTTATCATATATGCAAGATTTCGCCCGGATGCTTTTTATCTGCAATAAAACCCAATTTCACTTGAAATATAATTAACTTTTTAAAAATAGATATTTCAAATAAACAATGATTTTCAAAATAATCCTGATCATGTGTATGTATAATGAGTTCCACTTTAGATATATGGAAATGAGGACCCAGAGAGATGAGATGGCTTTTCCAAGGCCAGATTACTATTAAAGAAATAGAACTAGGTTTAGACATTGAGGTATCTTGAACCTGTGCTCTTTTCTGATAAAAATATTGCCTCTTACATCAGAAGATATGTTTGAATTGTCTACCATAGACTTATTTAAATATACATAAAATTAAGTCATTAAAAATATTTGAACTCTGTACTTTTACGGAAAGAGGGAATATGAAATATATTGGTTCCTAGCAGGTGGTAGTCCCAACTAAAAGAACTAGGGGCACTCTACCAGAAATTCCAAAAAGTATTTGTAAAATTATCACAAGAAAAATCATCACTGGATTCAAATACTGATCTTCACTTCTAGTCCAGAATTCATTCATTAAAGAACAAAATTTATATTTCTCATAGTAAAGAGAAATATAAAAGATATCTGTTTAAGATGCCACCAGAGAGGCTGTGTTGCTCTGAAGAAATACACATTTGATTTCTTCAGAGGGATGTTCAAAGTTTGTAAAACACATTAGTTAATAATGCAACCACGGAGATGGTTGCCTCAATGCCTATTTAGGAATATTCATTAAAACGCTTGAAATTTCTAAATTGACTTGATGAAAATCCCAAAATATTCCTCAGAACTTTAAAAGAATGCTAAAAACTAAGGAATGATAATACTTGAGAATACAGAAACATACCTAATGATGATTGGTCTTCAACATTGTTTTTAGAGATCCCTAGTTTCTATATTACGATTTGACTTGTCTAAAAAGATATGGGGAGGTTTGGTTTCCATGGTGACACAACTCTTTTCATACATATTTATCTTTGAAATGCCAGAAACCCACCCCTTTCTATCAAAGAATGCTACTTTGGCGCTTGATAATTGAAGTTAAAGCTGACTTATTTTTTATGTCAGAGTGTTTTAAACAGATCCCTCTATCACTGAACACTGAGGAGCATTACAGGCATTTTCTCATAAGCAGTTTATTTCATACATGACTTCTGAAAAATACTTCTGGTTTTTAAAAACTGGAGAAGACTTTGCTTCCTTTTTTCCTTCAGTCAGCACCACAGGGATTCCCAGCTAAGCTTTCAAAATGTTGCAGAACATACGTTGCATAAAGCACACAACCTTCAATTTTATTAATACAGTTTTCAAAAGGAGAACATGCACATCTTGCCTTTGCCAATGATCAGAGAGCAATGAAGTCATTACTTAGTATGAAATTAATATTTTGGAAAGCAAAATGCTTAACTTTTACTCCACTTACTGTCTTTTTAAAGTTGTCTAATTTACTTGAGGTCTGATGAGAAATTTCAGTTTTCCTTCTACCAGGGTTCTTTTAAAAATAAACCCCATAATTGGGTATATACTTCTATCATCTTAACAGTTTCCCCCATTGTTTCTGTACCGTATATGACTTCTCATTGACAGTGTTCTCATTTTGAGGTCTACGGGTTTCAAGGTTGGTTTATTATTTTGCATGTTAAAACCATTCAAAAAAGATAAAAAATATAATTAAAGCAGTAAATTGTCATTAACCTGTCTTTGTTGAAACACAACTATAGTAATATATTTAAGAAATGAGTGAAAATATGATGAGTTTAAAAAAGAAGCTCATACGCTAATAAGACCTATTTAAAAACCATTTAGAATATATGAAAGCAATACAAAAGGTAAAAGTCTAAGGTGTCACTGAAAAACTTAAATTAGATCTAGACAATTAAAATATTTCTATCCCCTATTAGGATATAGTGTTCAGTTGCACTTATTTATTCCTAGGAGAAGTGAGGGACTACAACTAAATGGTTTTTGTCAGTTTCCTGGGCATCATTTTAGGCATTTACCTCTGAGAATGCCAGCTTAGCTCTATTTTTTTGTTTGTTTTAATTTTTTATACTTTTATTTTTGTTTTCCACAAATAAATCTTTATAGCTAAATATTCAAGAATAAGAAGGAAAATTTTGTTCATGTGTAAGGGGACTTATGCTAATTTAGTTTGTTCTCCCATTTTCCCATTTTTATTAACAAGATGAAGCAATTTTCTTTGAGGAAAGTAAATTCTTTTACTGGGATGATTACAAATGATGAGATTTTTGTGGTGTTCTGTGTACATTCTACTATGTCTAGAGACATTGCAGCTTTCACCAATATTCCTAAAGTTAAGTGAGTAGAATGGGCTATTCAGAGAAAACTTGAGACATTAAAAAATAATCTACCACTTTAGAGTCTGGATTTCAAAGCTCAGACATTTATCATAAAATAACATATTACTTTATAGAAATGAGAAAACATTAAAATATGAAGAAATGTGAATAAGACTTTGAGTTGATACAAATCATAAGTAACAGTGTTTGACATTGTGCTATATTTTAGTTCAAATTATCTTATTCATAAGTACAAACTAGGATGTATTCCATTTACTGTGGTCGTTTCTCACTTATTAATAAATTATATTTATACATACACACACAAAATCACCAGTGAAGGTAAATAGGTAATTAAAAATGATAGTATAAATGTTTATTCTTCTTTTAATTGACTTGAAAATTATGCAAAAATAATATATATAATTTTATCAATGGGTGTAAAATACATGGAAGTGCGATGCATTTGACAATAATAGTACAAAAAAGCTTGGTGGGAATAAACCTATATTGAAATAAAGTGATATGTTTTAGGTTTGCAATGTTTTTGCTTCTCTTTTTGAATATTAAATACTAGAATTTTCATTTTCTCTCTTTGTACAAGGAGTTATTTAAAAGTTCCCCTCCCCCTTTCATGTCAGTACTTAGTTTTTATTTATGGTAATGTGGTCTAATTAAGAGTGATTTGGGAACATAAGATTGAACCAAACTTTATATATAAACATATTTTCCACTTAACTCTATGGATACAGAAACATCAAATTAAACCATGATTTTACATTATTTTCTTTACTTTCAAGTAAAATTTTATACAAATTTAATTTCTATTTTGTAATCTTGGTTTTGATGCTAACTACTCCATCCTTTTATTTTATACCTACCATAGTCTACATTTTTTAACTTACTTACTTTGGATCCTCTTGGTTGAGTGCCTTAAGTTATTAAATAATTGCTTTCAGGATACAGAAGAGGTCTTCGGGTGGCATACTTCTGAGTTTTTACATATCATAAGCTCCTTTTATTGACTTTACACAATTTGATTAGGTTTATAGTTCTAGTTCATAAAAATGTTTCCATCAAAATTTTGTACACATTATTTTTTCATGTGTTGTTACTGAATATTATAGAGCAAAATAATTTTTGTTTTCTCATATACACCAGGATTTATTTATTTTGGGGTATTTGGAAGACGGTTTTTGTTTGAGTTGGAGGTTCGCAGGATATCTATTCATCTTGTTTATAGAACACAAGACTCTGGAGGAGACCTTGTGTTCTATATACTCAGGTCTTCAGTTTTCTGAATTACATTTTCCTTTTTTGTTTGAGCCCTCTTATCTCATTGGTAATTATTACTGGCTCTCTTTAGTTATGATTTGTCTTTATATAATACTTAATATCCATGTATTTAATATCTCTTGACATCCCCACCTACTACATTGTTTTGTCTTCATATCTTGGTCTTTTCTCTATTTTCAGAAGAATTTCTTAACTTTGTTTGCCACATCCCTATTCACTTTTCTGCAATGTCTGTTCTAATCTTTATTGTATTCAATGAAAATTTAAACTTTAAAATTTCATTTTTAGCCTGGTGATCCTAATGTTCTCTACAGGTCTTTTTTTCAGCTTGTTCTTATGTCTCCTTGTTTCTCATCTCCACCTCTGTGGTCAAACATTTTGCCAGTTTAGGCTTCTGTCACAGAAAACAATTCATTTTACTTAGCTTTAGTCAAAATGGATGTATTATAGGGTGTCTGCCTTACAGACGTACCTGAACAGCTGAAGAAGTAAATTGCAGGTTGAGACTTCAGGAGTGACTCTGTAACCACATCGCCAAACTTGGTCACCACAGGGGATGGCACTTCCTGTTTGATCTTCTGGTGTGGAACACGGCTGCTGCAGCTCCAGGACTCGGCTGCCGCTAAAACAAACCCGAAACCACTGTGATCAAACATTCAGGCACTGCTGTAAGGAAACTGTCTTGCTACCAGCTCCAAACCAATGCTTTCCACGTTGCAATCTGTACAGCAAAACAGATGCCGTCCACCCATCCATACATCCATGCGTACCTCTAGTGCCAAGGCACTGGGACCTCTGCTGATGGCACAGCAGAAAATAAAGCACATGCCTCTGGCCATACTTGCCTGTAGAAACAGAAAAACGAAACACTTCTACCTTCCAATTCTTGTTAGAACATATCTAAACAGTGGAATCATTCACATCCAGCAACTTAGCTGTTATGGGTTCAGTGGAGGAAAAAAATAAGGTTTTTAGTTTTCTAGTGTCAGAAACAACCTCGAGAGGCACTTATTTGGGTGTTGAATACTGAGCCACCATATCTACTTCAATTCACTGCTTTGGATACTCAACTTCGATCAACTCCTTCGGCTCAATCCTAACCTTTCAGATAATAGCAACAGACTAGCTAAATATGTTCTGCAATACTGCAGCTTTTAATGTACAAAGAAAATGCTTTCACTTTCTGTCTTAAAAAGGAGGCCTAAAATCCCAGTAGTCACCACATCTACAAACTGGTGATAGTCATTTCCCACATTCCATCATAGTCCCATCTTGGCATTCTTTAAATATGGACAAAATTGCAAACTAAACTAACACCAGCTTGCCTTATATAAAATAATAAGAGAAAATAATGAGGAAAATAAAATTGTTCAGCAAAAATGCTATAGACATAAGTACACAAAGATAATATGAATAGTTATTTTAGTCCTTGTTTCTGTAAACAGTTTCCAGGTCTTAATTATTATTTATAACTTTCTTCATTCTTAAACCCTTTTTCAGGTCTCTTCCTCCTTGGGCAACATAACAAGCTGAGATTTTTAATGGTGGAGTGACCCAGTCCTTCACATCTGAGGTGTCTGAGCCTTCAGTGATTCTGCATGCTATCTCATTAAGTTTGATAGTTGGACTTGGCAGAACCAGAATCTGTTCTAGAGGATTTCCTGAGTTGAAGGTATGCTTCTCCTTGCCCCACATGATAGCAGCCACCCTTTTCCCCCTTTGTAATAAGGATTAATCACCCCAGAAAACACAATAATCCCCTTTCTCTCTGTTGCTCCAATGACATGCATAGCTCAGTATTAAAAGGTGGAAGTCTCAAGTTTCAATGAAAAAAAAAAAATCATTGATGTGTTCCTGGCGGAAGGATTCACCTCTTGGGTATCAAGTCCTCTAAACCATCAGAGGCAAAGCCTCAGAAATGAGGAGCAAAAATACTGGGTCAGTAAACGTTTCTGAAGCACAAGTGTCATTAGTACTTCCACCCTTTAGTGCCCAGACAAGTGTGATCCAACTGTATGAGAAAAAGGAATGCACATCATTTGCCGGCTGAAAGGATGTGTCATCCTGTAGGGAAGCATTCTGTCTTAGCAAGGTATTGACTTGCAGTTTTCAGTGGTCTATTCTATCTTTATAACAGGACCGTTGTTTCTGAGTATACGCTAAAAAGAACGAAAGCCTCAGGAGTCAGCCGGCACACTTCCTCTCCTATTTCTTTTGTATAATGAATGTCCTGGCCAGCCAAGAGTTATGTTGTGTGATGATACCATGATTTAAAAAGCAAACTAGTAAGTCCAAAAATGCTGTCTACAAGGTAGGCAGTAAAGGCAAATCCATATCCAAAATCAGCCCGGGTGCTCACTAGTTGGTACACCCACTGCCTCTTCCATGTAGGAGGAATCCAGTGTACCCAATCTGTCCCATTTACTGGCTGTAAACCCGTTTACTGCCCCACCTGGCAATGGGTTTACAGGTTACTTAGGACCCACAACCAGCAACAGAGATTCTTGTTTTCCGTTAATGATGGTGATTATTTAGGTAACTTTTGGCCACTAATGTGTCCCCTTCTAAGGCTAACAAGATCATTGCTGCTTTCAGTTTTACTGCTTCAGGGAACCAATCAAATATTATAATTTTCTGAGTGTTTCTTGTTCCAGCATCCATCACAGTACAGTGTGAAAAATGGAACAGCACTCCAGGTAGTTAAAGCCAAGGGATTTATTATAAGATATTAAGTGGCTCATAGAACTGTTAGACATCCTTAAGACAATGAATACACCTGCCAGTCATAGCCACAAAGACAATATCAAGACACTAGGGTGTCTACTAATGTTGTTAGTCTACTGATGTCCACTAGTATTGTTGCCAAAAATCCAAATGTCTCTTCTATGGACTTTCTGACAATAAAATTGAGGCAACTGCCACATTTTTGCCTTTAAATCTTACTCAGGGCCATTCAGCAGTTGAAGCATAAATCAAAAGCAGAATTTAAGCTGCAAAAGAGTCTGGGGGACGTTTTCATCTTTCTAGGCACAGTAGAGGGATTTAGGATGAATATAGAAAGCCAGTGCATTCTATTTATGGCCCCCTTCTACACAGAGTTACTCCTCCTCTTTTGGTTGGTTTACTGATTGTTGGTTCATCTGTTTATCCCACAAAAACCTTGACATTACATTAATTTTAGTAGAATTTATTTTACCAGAATTTCTTTGATGGAAAGCCTTCATTTCAGTTTATATGACCAGAGCATGTCAGGTCCATAGTAGGAGACCAACTAATACATGTTTTCATTGAATTTTTGATAGTTCAAGTAGACTGTGTCAAACATTACTTCTACTGTCTCTAAGATTAAAAAAAGATAAAAATAAACACATCATTGGGTTTTTACTCATTCACTTATATCTTAAGAGAGGTGAATCCAACTGGAAGTCTGCCCATAAACACAACCTCTCTTCTTGGGTTGCTGTATTATTTTAGTTTCTTGGTTGTTCCCAGATTTCTGCATTTAGTTGTTCACCTGGAGGACTGTAAATGCAAATTTACATTAGCAGCATAGAACCTTGCTTCCCTAGATAATAAGTGTTAGTTGCTCAGTCATGTCCAACTCTTTGTGATTCCACGGACTGTAGCCCACCAGGCTCCTCTGTCCATGAAATCCTTCAGGCAAGAATACTGGAGTGAGTATCCATTTGCTTCTCCAGGGGATCTTCCCAACCCAGAGATGGAACTCGCATGTCTCCTGCATTGAAGGCAGATTCTTTACCCTATGAGCCACCAGGGAAACCCTACCCTAGAAAAGCAAATGGAAATTAAGATTCAGAACTTGCCAGCAGAGAAGAAGCTTTTTGTGGAGTTTCTTTTCTATTTTGGTGAAGCTGATGCACTAGGATAAAGTGTCTGGTTTGTCTGTTCATCTCCTGGCCAGGTGTATCATGCAGCTTCTCCTGTGCTTCCTCCTGGCCTTTCTGCTTCTTTGTCATGCAAGATCCATACCTAGGGTTGACTGATGAAATATAGAATGCTCAGTTAAATTTTCATGTAAGATAAAGAAGTGACTTAGTGGTGAAGTACCCACCTGCCAGTGCAGGAGATACAGGAGACACAATGGCAACCCACTCCAGTATTCTTGCCTGGAGAATTACATGGACAGAGGAGCCTGGCAGGCTACAGACTGTGGGGTTGCAAAGAGTAGAATGTGCCTGAGCACACACACACAAAGCAAGTACATTTTAGTATATACACCAAAGCACATTGGAAAATGAAGTTGTAGTAAACAGTTTTACATGGCTCATCTAAAATACAAATGTTTTTAGATGGGCATCCTATAGTTTTTTTGTTTGCCACATCATGTGAACCTAGCTATACCATGTCCTAGCAGAATTCTCTGCATATCATTGGAAAGTCAATATAGCTTGTGGCATTATTGACTTATTAACAGACCATATAAAATATCTGAAAGCATCATTTTGAGTCAGATTGTCAGGGTGTACATCTTGGTTCCTTCAGTTATAATTTTTCTTTGGATAAGTAAGCTTTCTATGCTTTAGTTTACCTTCCCATGAAATTGATCTACTAAGTGTATCTACCTCCAGGGTGAATACGAGCATTAATTGTGATCATTCATATTAAGACTTTAGAAAAATATCTAACACATAATAAACTCTCTGTAATTATTAAATATTATTATTATTTCTGTTGGGAAACAAGCACATGCCAGGCCTCCCCCAATCAACTAAATGAAAATGCTTTTCCTTTAAAACAGTAAAAATGATCCCAGATTTAAACTCTCCATCTTCCCCATAGATTCTCCTTGCCTCCAGTGTTCATGCCTCCAATTGAAAAGGTGACAGGGGTCTGCCAGCCCATCTTCTGATTGCTTCCTGAGAGTCTGAACCATTTTCTCCAGAGAGAAATTTTGAGCCAGCCTTTGGTGCCTTGTCATTTCATCTGCACTAAATCTAGCAGAAAGACGCTGCTATTTCTGACAATGGAAATGATAACCCTTCTCTGGTCCTTTAACTGATGCAGATTAGTGTCTATTTTTATATTCCTTTGGTCATTTCAGAGGACATGTAGCAGGATGAAAATTAGACCCCTGGACTCGAGTCGTCAGCTATCACAGTATTCCAAAGCATAAGCAGAATCTTCATTTTGTTTTAATCACTTGACTGCATTGATACTTAATAGCTAGTATGATACTTAAAATTCAGAGAGACAAAGGTGAGGAAAAGATCTTTCAACATAATCTTCATTGTCTGACTCATTTCTGTGTTGTTTATAAATTTTGGCTCAAATCTTCTCCCTAGTTCTCTATATGTTAATATATGAAATTCCCTCTTTCTGCAGTTAATGTAATACAGCTCTAATCCTTATGCAATGATTCTAGCATAGGCTTCTTTCCAGTCCTCTGGAGTTATTTATATGCAATTTTCAAACAGAGATGATCTTTCCTATATGAACTAATAATATTTACATTTTTAAATGGAACACAGACACAAGTTGAGGTAAAAGGTTATGAGGTCAAAGAAACACAGAGATTAGATCTTTAATCAGGGAAGACTGTTACCGTACTGAAAATAGCAATATCACATTTTTGCAAATTTCATGCTCTTGTTGGAGACATAGGTGCCTAACTGAAATAGGATTTCTTTTTTTAAAGAAAAACTATGTTCATTAATAACTATTAAGTAACCTGGATGTAAGTCATTGGCTATTAGGATAAAAATGCATACATCTGAACAATTCCAAACAATGAAGTCTAAAACATTATGTGAAATAGATGGAGATGATGGAATAATATTTCAAAAAAACAGTGACAGCAAAGCAATGTCAAATCATAACTAATAGAACTGGTTTTTCAAGGGGTGAACTTACTATTTTCAAGAAATCTAAATAGTGAACAATTATTTTAATGGTGTTATATGTAACTCTTGATGAACTAAAAAAATCTAAAAACTCAAGACATCGTGGATGAATACAGAGCTAAAAGCAAGATATGAAGGTAAAAAGCAGACTAACTGAAAAATGTCCTTACTTTTCCTTGGTTCTCTGGACTCATCCCTCCAGAGAATGAGTTTCATGAAAGAGCAGTCTTTAGACCTCCCATTAGCTTGCAGGGGTCTTTTTGCCTTTTTACATTAGAATAGGTTCTTGGTGGAATGGCTGACACTTTGTGCTCTCAACTGTATGAAGTTAGATCTTTTGTAGAGATGATGAATAGCTCCTTCAGTGTCTAACAGAAAGTTTCCTATCGTTTATCTCTGGTGGTTGAGGTTTGTACCATGGACGTGGAGCATTTGACACATGATGCTCCTTTCTTTTACACATCGACTCTTGTTGCAGAGTCTCATGCTTCGTAATCTGGAGATAAAATATGTTTATAATTTACCCTCAGAACGTGTGACAGCTACCACATTCAACCTCTAAATCTGAGGAGTGTTGGTCTACCAAGGTATGTGCTAGATTGGAGGTCAGCAAAATTTTTCTTTAAATGGGCAGACAATAAATATTTTAGGATTTTCAGGCCTTATGGTTTCTGTTGCAGTTACTCATTTCTACCCTTGTAAAGTGAATGCAGCCATAGAAAAGTGAAAAGACAATATGGAAACAAATGCCATGGCTGTATCCTGATCAAACTGTATTTACCAAAACAGGTAACAAGCCTATGGACCTTAGTGTTCATTCCCGTACTACTTAAGTCAATTTTCAGATAATGAAATAATAGCTTAGCCTTTTATCTTTTGCAGGAAAATGTTAAATAGGGATACATTTTGTTTCTTATTTCTCTAAGCCAAGTATATGATATACAACTCCTATACCTTTTTTTTTTTTGCGTGTGTGTCACTTATATGTATAAATCTTAAATTATATTTAAACTTTTATAGATGATTCTTTCATAGTCAAAAGAACTATTTTATAAATATATGCTTTCTAACATCATAGCTATTTCAAGGAACTCACATCTGTATCTTTTATTTTTATTGAATTTACATAATAAACAGGACAAAGGGGAAGACAAAAATGCTTTTTTTAACCTTAGAAAGGAATGGCCCTGGATGAATATAATAGCTCATCTCAAACCAGCCTAATATGAAAAACAAAACAAAAGTTTTGAATAAGAACTGCTTTGATCAGATTTCATCCAATACAAACTCATAACATATAACTTAAAGCATTCAGACGGGCAGAAGAGTAATGAAGAATATATAACTTTTCAAAATGAGGTTAGTCCAATTCCATACATCTAAAGTATGAACAAATTCCATTTGAAACTCTCAATAGAAGTACTGTATATTAGAGAAGAAAAGAGGCAGCTTCAGGCTGTTTTTCATAATTTTTCTAATTCATTGTTTTAATGAAATAGAAGAGTTTGATGGGACTAAAAAAAGAAGAAGAAGCCCTCTCTGATGAGCTATGCATTTGCAAATAGTACCTGCCACCTGAATGAAGTACAGTACTTTGAATGATGATGATATTGTCAGTGATGCATTTTAAATCAATGTAGCTGTAAAAGACGGCAAGATTTTTTCTTCATTTCACATCACTGTATTTACCATTTTTTTTTCCTGGTCTTTTCCTAGGTAAAAAAATTACAAAGGAACTTAGTAAAAAGTGACAATGAGGGAAGAATTTCTGAACTCCAGTTTTATTAATTATTATTATTGTATTATTAATTACAACAAACTTTTGACAAGAAATTGTAGCTCTCTTGTAAAGCTTAAGAAACATCCTGGTTTATAGCTGTAAGTAATATTTCTGAAATGGCAGCAATCCATAAAGGGAAAGAATAGGGACAAGGTGGTCCCAAGTTCTGTTCCTTTTACAGATATATGGTCCCTACAGGTTTCAAAGAGAGCTCCTCGTTTGCAAGAAATGTGTGGTTCTGAATTGGAGAAATATATTCTACAGATATTTTTATAGTGCAAAGAATGAGCTCAATCCAAAGAAGAACAGGAAAAGTTAGCTGAGTTATCCAGTGGCATCTTCCATCAGAAAATACCAGATACATGACTCTGGAGGCAAGTTAACTATCCCACATGCCTTCTAAGCCACATGATGAGGACGGTTGAGTTAAGATATGGGAAAAGAGTAAGATGAGACAAATAGAGCACTGCTGTGTTGGGAAAAGGTGTATTAACAAGAAGAGTCTGAACTTGAATTGTGAGGCTCAGGAAAATGCAGTGTTCCTGATGGTGTGAAGAGCGACAATTAGCGTCCTTTTCACTGCTAGGTTTGTCCTGGCCCGTAGACCCCTAGTGCTGCATCAGCTGTGGGATGGCATCCTCAAAGCTGGCTCTGCCTTCTAATAATTTAAAGATACCAGAGAGTACTGCTTATCCTGTATTCACTCACTCCTCTGTTATAAACATAGAGAAATGAGCCTTTGGGGGAAGCTCAGTGTGTTTTCTGATGAACCAGAAACCACACTGGAATTCCGATACTCAATTTTAGCCCCAGGTTAAGTCAGGGAGTGCAGTGCCTCAAAATTAGAATAAAATAAAAGAACTCATTAAAGACATGTTATAACCAGGAGCATCAAGTCTTAGTTAGATAAGACTTTGAAAGAAAGTGATAATAAATAACTCTTTCACTGTATCAAGAAATATGACTTCTGCCTAAGACACCATTATGTAAGTAAATCTGGTGACTGTATATATGGGGAAATTAGTACTTTTAAAATTTATTTATCTCTACCAAAGTTAGAAACTTTGCTTCCTGATTAGAAATTCTCTCTTTTATATTCCTGTTAGCTGAAACAGCATGTGCCTTTTAGATACTAGATACTCATGCTTGTTGAGATATTAGTTGATACATTTAGAAAATCTATTTAGCTGCAAAAATAACAGGAAGCCAACTGTTTAACAATAAAAAACAATCGAAAAGAATACTAAAAGTGTACTATCTCTTTGTATCACAGAAGTTTCTTAGTTGTAGGTGATAGAAATAAACTCTAGATGAGTTAAGAGAAAAATAAATTTGAAGTATACAGCTCTCAAAATCTCTGGTATGATCAGACAAATAGATATAGGGATTACATGTAGCCAAGGACAAAACTGAAATCATCTTGCAAACCTTGTCCTGTGAAAATACCACTGTCATCGCCCTTGGGTATGGACAGCCCACCTTTCCCCACTGGCGCTCCCACAGCTGAAGCTGGAGTGCTGAGGCAGCAATGCTGCCCGCTGCCCCTGCAAAGAGAGCATGTCCACTGCTGGTTCCACTGCCCACGCTTGAAGCGCTTTCTCCATGGTCCATACGCTTCCATGTCACTAGCTCCTGTTAAGATCTAGGGCAGAGTCTAGCTTGTGGCCTGACCTGCAAGGGAAAATGGGAAAGTAAATGTGTGACAACTTTAAAATTTTATAATGTAGGGCTGGCTCTACCTAATAAGGAGGAGGATGTCCTAGTAGAGAAAAGGGATTGAAATATTTGACAGTCAAAGACAACTGTCTACTGCTCCCATAGGGTCAGGAGTCCAATGGATGAAGAGTTTTAGGCTGATAATGTTTTAGCTTGGTGCTCGCAGTAGGAACCTAGATTATTCCCATCTCTTCCCTCTGCGGTCCTCAATAAGTTGGCCTCTAGTATTTTCTCTTCTTTTCTTTTTTTCTTTTCTTAATTGTCCTTCTTCACCTATCCATATGTTTTCTAAGGCACCTACAGGATTTCTAAATCAGTCTACTTTCCAGTTCCAGGAAATATACTCAGGGAGAAAACTCTCTGGGCTTAAAGGCATGACATTTTCTGGATGCCTAGCCTGTAGAATCAAGAGAGACATTTGATATACTTTAAAGCTATTCACTTAAAAGTGCCAGCCCTGGGAATGAGTGAGCAAGATGTAAAATCTCCAAGGATAAATTTGTTCTTCTTTCATTACTGCTTGAATCCCAGGGGAACAATAACAAAAAGTCTGCAGAAGCCCCAAGGACTACTTATTGATATGAAGAAATTCTTGAAAAGGGTTCTAAGCAAAAGGAAGATGAAGAAAGGGATGAATAATTTCATTATCTATTATTACTACCTCTACAATCATCCTATAGGGCTCCAACATGTACCCCACTGAAACTATAGAAACCAACTATTAACATACCAATATTATATAATAACTTTATCCTTTTGAGTCTTAAAGAACATTCTATTAAAACATAAAACCTTTGCAGTTGTAAGAGAAAGATAACTTAATCCAACTGGCTTAAGCCAAAGGAGAACTTATTGGATCACGCTATGGAAATGTCTATAGGAGACAGTAAGCACAGTTTGAGACAGGGGCTTAAATGATACCATTAGGGCCCTGCTTATCTATTTCTACTTCTGTGTTAACTCCAGTCTCAGAAAAGCACCTGTTTGATGCTTACACATCGCACAGCAACTCCTGATTTTACATTCTTACAACTTTAAGGCCAATAAAAGAAAAATATCAAACTGATTTGTTTCCAGATATTCCAGCAGTATCTCATTGGCTCTGATTACCTCAAATACCCATCCCTGAACCTTCCATTGACTTGACTAATTTATCTGCCCTGAGAGGTCATAAAGTCATCCTTGGACCCTGGCAGGTGGTCAATCCAACTTAAAAAGCTCAGAAACTAAGAGAAAGTAAGAAGATATTTTCTCAGAAGGAAGTTTGACCAAGGTTTCAAAAACAAAAAGCAAAACAACAAAAAAGATGAATGGTTGCTGAGAATAAAATAAAAGATGTTCCCTAATAATTTATCAACAATTATCTAAACTCTAAAAGGCAAAGATAGAAAAAAGATAGATACTTAGGGGAGAAGAGAGTCCATAAGGAAGAAGTGGATAGTGGTTGGAGATGATTAAGAGCATAAAAGACACAAAACCTACCTTACAAACTGAACATCCATGGTGAGTACTGGTGGCTCAGATGGTGAAGAATCTGCCTGCAATGCAGGAGACCCAGGCTCGATCCGTGGCTCAGAAAGATCCCCTGGAGAAGAAAATGGCAACCCCCTCCAGTAATCTTGTCTGGAAAATCCCATGGGACAGAGGAGCCTGGTGGGCTACAGTCCATGGTGTCCCAAAGAGTTGGACGTGACTGAGTGACTTGACATGGTGACAGCAACACAGCAAGCACTGAAAGGAGAGAAGCCTCTGGACTTTTCTGTAGGACTCCAAACATATAGAAATAAGAAGTCGTTTTAAATCTAGATCTAAAACTATTTTTCTTTAAATCTGAAGGGTGGAATCGTTTCTGAAATTTGGGGCAATTTTCATTTGTTAGCATTCAGTATTTTTAAAAACTTAATGTGTGCTAGTTTCTATCCTAAATATCTACATGTGTCTAGCAATAATAGGAGGACAGGCCCTGAGATGAGACTACCTGTATTTTAATACTCACTTGACAATTTACTAGCTTATGACTTTGGGTAGATAGCTTTAAACTCTCTCTGGTTACTATTTCCTTACCAATCAAGTGAAGAGAGAAAGAATATGTCACTCATATGGTTGTTGGGAGGATTAAATAACTTAAAATGTTTAGAAATTTACTTACGCAAAGTAATTGGTAAATAAATAATTAAAAGCATTAAGTATTGCTGTTATTAAGCATTAATTCTAAGTCTCAAAACCCATGTTGTTGTTTAGTCAGTCATGTCAACTCTTTGCAGCCCCATGAACTGTAGCCTCCCAGGCTCCTCTCTCCATGGGATTCTCCAGGCAAGAGTACTGGAGTGGGTTGCCATGTCCTCCTCCAGGGGGTCTTCCCGACCCAGGGATTGAACCTGCATCTTCTGCACTGGCAGGCAGGTTCTTTACTGCTGAGCCGTCATATCCACGTCTCTGCTCTTTCCGAATCCAAGGCCAGCAGCCATATGGTTGATGCTATTGTTATATACAAGGAAACTAGAGAAAAAGAGATGAAATAATCTTTCAAGCTACATACACAGCAAATTAAATTGATTTGAGTTGCCATCAGAATCCAAGGGTCTCTATTCTGCAACCTTTGTTGCAAATCACAAACTAAACAACTTTAGGATAAGTCTTCTGCCAGAATTCAGGGCTGCACATAGAGAGGACATAGAGAGGAAAACACAGCTGGGCTGTCTACCTTCTTTTTTTTTTTTTTCCAGTATATTACATGATTCATGATCTTCAGAAGCAATATAGATCATTGTACATTAAATAATATAGATTGTGGTCTGGGGAATACTTAGCCTCATGTAGGCAAAAAACAATCCACGTTCTCATTTCAAATTCAAATTTGGCCATAGCCTGAAAATAATAGTAACTTCAAGTTCCCCTCAAAAATGTAATAATAGATCAATCAACCAGGTAGCCTGCATACTATTAAAGACTTAATTTGCTGGGACCAGAAGTCCACCTTTTTCAGTTAAAATAAGACTAATGCTTGGCATATCAATATTTAAGCTGAATCTATTTTTATTAATTAGGATTTGAAGGTTGTCAGAAACACACTGCAAATCGTCAATTAGCTTGTACCTGGGACGTCCCTTATAGGAGTGTCACATTATACAGACATAAAAAATTTAAAAATAAAGTGGTCTGTGCAGGAAAATCATCATTTAAAATTGAAAGAATGAAAATTAACCCTGTTCTTTAAGAGGTCTTATATTTAACTTCATGTCTACCTAGGTTTTAAAACTATTAAAGAATATCATACATACCAGTTCTTTTTGTTCTACCTAATCCAATTGAATCTACTTTAAATAGCCATAATTGGTGATTTTCCAGATCAAAGGCCTTCCTCAAATCAATGAGCAGAGCTTGTCTATATTGATTACTAGCCATGCCTATGAAAATATCATTCGTTATCTCGGGAATGATAGTGGAATGAAGAGGCTAACACCAAATTGGAAGAAAATCAATGAGTTTCATGTAGATAAAAATAAGCATGTTACCTGAGAAGAGAACATCAATTTTTTATGGACCCTGCACCAAACAGTAAAGGAAAAAATATCTAGTAGTTCACTCCTCTGAACACTCAGGATGTCTTCTTATTCACAGTGGAACTTCTAACCTAGCAGAATTTCATCAAAGAGACAAGGAATGAAAAGGGTTGAGAATTCTTAATTTCTATCGATTACTGTAAAAATATTTCTATATTTTGTTTTTTAAAGTCTTAGACTCACTTTCTCCACATATTTAGAAAAAACAATAAAAATATTTGATTTTTCTGCAGAATCTAGTCTTACATAACTGTTCCATATCCTGAGAACTATGGCTTCTGTTGTGTTAAAATAATACTGACTAAAGTGAAAGTCCTACTCGCTCAGTCACTCAACTCTTTGCAACCCTATGGACTGTAGCCTCCCAGGCTCCTCTGTCCATGGAATTCTCCAGGCAAGAATACTGGAGTGGTTTCCATTCCCTTCTCCAGAGGATCTTCCCGACTCAGGTATCCTGCATTGCAGACATATTCTTTACCTGGTCTGAGGCATCAGGGAAGCCCAGGTTGATAAACAGAATTATTAATTTGAAAAAATAAAGGAACTAAAGAATCATCTGAACAAAATACTAGTTTAAAATAAAACTAAGTTGGCAAAATTTTATTTTTTCTTTTATATGCTTATTGCCATTAGTAGATTAAATTACCTCCAAATATAGAGAGCTAGGACTTTTAATACATCCCTCCTGTTACTTTGCCAACAAAAGGCCATCTAGTCAAAGTTATGCTTTTTCCAGTAGTCATGTATGGATGTGAGAGTTGGATCATAGAGAAGGCTGAGTGTCGAAGAATTGATGCTTTTGAACTGTGGTGCTGGAGAAGACTCTTCAGAGGCCCTTGGATTGCAAGGAGATCAAACAAGTCAATCCTAAAGGAAATCAATCCTGAATATTTATTGGAAGGGCTGAGGTGGAAGCTGAAGTTCCAATACTTCAGCCACCTGATGCAAAGAGCTGACTTGTTAGAAAAGACCCTGATGCTGGGAAAGATTGAAGGCGGGAGGAGAAGGGGATGACAGAGGATGAGATGGTTGGATGGTGTCACAACTCAATGGACATGAGTTTGAGTAAGCTCTGGGAGATGGTGAAGGACAGGGAAGCCTGGCATGCTGCAGTCCATGGGGTCACAAAGGATTGGACATGATTGAAATACTGACAAAAATCCTAAATGCTCAGAAAGTTTTGGCCAAGTCAGAGTTGATGGGAGGGATGTAGCTACTGTTTGTTCTAGGTGTTAAATTTACAAGATCAGAAGTAGTGGATTAGGTTGAAAGACAGGCAACCAGAGGTGGAAACTACAGATTCAGTTTGTATGGCTAGGCAGAGGCTACTCACAAAAGAAAACTAATAAGCAGAACTTACATAAAGAGATGAAATAGAAAATAAGAGATAGAACAAAGAGAAGAGGGATGCTGGTCTGACTGAGAATGGTAATAAGTAAAAAAAAAAAAAAAAAAAGGTAGTAAATGTAAAGGATCAGACTTCCCAAAGGGCTAAATAAGCTAACAGAGACTTTTTGCCTATTATTAACTTTAACAAGATAGTTGAGGAAGTCAAGTAATGTAAGACCTTGTAACTGTCATCTTGTTTTTGTCCATTCTGATTTTACAGAAGTCTGTGGGGTATATTCTTCAGTCCAAAAGTCTTATGTCCCTTGCTCCAGAGGTTCATAATATTGTTTCCATTACAAACCAGAACTTTCCTGGGGGCTAAACAATTTTTTATCAAGGTCTCTGATAAGTGCCATGAAACTTCCAACACATCATCAGCTTCCACCACCACTTGCCATGGCTCTGCCTTAGCTTTCAGCAACAAATATTTGCTACCTAAAAGCTCAAAGTGCGCCCTTTCTCTGCCAGGTACCCCCTATCAAAAGAGAGATCTGAACTGTGTCCAGAACATCTAAGGGGACTACATATTTCTTTCCAGTTCAGGACTGTTGGAGGCTGGTCCTTTTGACATAGTCTCTGGTTCTGACTCTATGCTAATTGTCTGGGCTGTAGCTTCTTCATCTGACCCTTGGATGACCTTCTTTGTTCTGTGACTTGTTCACTAACCTAATGTTGCGGCATCTTCCTGCTGCTTAGAAATCATAATGCCATGTCCCATCACCTGATCTTAGGTTGACAAGACTCTTTGATACAAAGTCTACATTGGACTTTAATTTTTATGCCTTAATTTTGACTTGTGGTTTGAACTTTTTCTATCTTTTGTGTATGCTGAGTTTATCCAATGCCTACTCTTAAGAGCTTAAGCAACTTCCTTCTGAACGAGAGATTTTTAAGAAGCCTGGGGGCTCTGGTAGCAAAAAACATTTATTGCCTAAATACGTACAGACCATAGACTTCCACACTGATCAACCATGGACTACAATCTTAGAAATTAAACACTGCATACATGCATTCCAGTTAATCTGTTTATTCTAATGCTGCAAGCCAATACCTGCAATTTTGGTGTTACTGTAGAGGATTCTTATATAGCATAAATTTCCAACTTTCTGGAGCTAGACCCAAAGGACAATTCCAGAGTTTGAGAATTTAGCCCCTAGGAGAATTCTGGTTTGCAGCAGAAGTGGTGTGATGACCTCTGGAGATGGGGGCACAAAACTTTTAAATTGAAGAATGCACATCACAGACCTCTATAAGATCAGAATGGATAAATGTGAGAGGACAGGTAAGGGACTGCTTAAAGAATTCCTCAAATAATGCTAAAGATAACATTAGGCAGAAGCCTACACTATCTCCTGAAGTTTGCTCAAGTTCATGTCCATTGAGTCAGCGATGCTGTCTAACCATCTCCATTGCTAGCCACTGTGTCATCACTGCTGCCCTGCAAATAAGTCCCTCAGTACTATCTTTCTAGATTCCAAATATATACGTAATATACAACATTTGACTTTCTGACTTCATTCTGTATAGTAGGCTCTATTACTATTTTAATAAGATCTGATTTCAAATTGCACATGTTTTAAAATAGTTTCTTTATAACTCTAATTGGATAAAGGATGAACACATCAGTTAACTGATTATTTCCTCATCATGGCAATAGCAGAATTCTTCCCTTTTTTTCACTTTCTCCAAGCATATAGACCATTTTGACTATAGAAACATTCTTGAGTAAACCTTTATAAACCATTTGTGCATGATGACAGACCCACGTGATTAACTGCTAGCTTAAATTTATTCACTGAAGCAACAAGTATGAAGAAGATGTGTGCATAAATGTTATTGTTCATCATGTGGCTAATGTAGTATTCATAGTAGGAGAATTTTTAGAAAATTAATTGTTTAGAATTTATATTTTAGGGGAAAGAAGGCAAAACCACAAGTAGCTGTAAGTTTCAGTAACTTGATTGCAGTTGTCTGTATAAAATAATGTATGAGCTGTGAGAAGAGCCAACTCATTGGAAAAGACTCTGATGCTGGGAAAGATTGAGCAGAGGAGGAGAAGGTAGCAATAGAGGATCAAATGGTTGGTCAGCATTACCGACTCAATGGACATGAGTTTGACCAAACTCTGGGAGATAGTGAAGGACAGGGAAGCCTGGTGTGCTGCAGCCCATGCGGTCACAAAGAGTCAGACACAACTTAGTGAGTAAACAACAACAATAATGAGCTGTGCTATTGAATTATAATATTAAGAAAAATCAAAACACTTGTAGAAATTCAAAGATTACCTTTTGCAGTGAGAGTTATAACAGTGAAACTAATGTAAACAGTATTCAAATTAATGATGTTTCCAAATATTTCATACTATTAGCCAATTTGAGTTTTTAGTCACATAGATGTTGGTTGGTACACCTTAAAAAATCATATCAATGAACCATGGTGCCACCTATGCGAAAACTCTAAAATTATTCTGAATGATTAAATGAGAGTGCCGTTTATCTAGCCTGATAACTTCATTCACTTTCTGACTCATATTATCCGAATGTTATTTCTCCCTGTAGTAAACTACTGACCAAAAACCTATTGGACAATGCTCATTGCACCTCTTGATTATCTCACTGTTGTCTTATAATTTCAAGTTATTTTTTAATTATCAAATATTCAAAGAAGTGTTTTTTTCCCAGATCAGTTCAGTTCAGTTCAGTTGCTCAGTTGTGTCCGACTCTTTGTGACCCCATGAATCACAGCACGCCAGGCCTCCCATTCTACACTCCAATTTCACCTCTGTGATTCATTTATGTTTAATTTTTTCTTCTAGTTTTATTGAGATATAATCGACATACAGCACTGTGTAAGTTTAAGAGCAGCATGATTTTACTTACACACAGCATGAAATTATTGCCAAAGTTTATTGAACATCCATCATCTCCTATAGATATAAAATTAAATAGAAAAACTTTTTCCTTGTGATGAGAACTCTTTGGATTTACTCTGTTAGAAACTTTCATATATAAAATATGACAATGTTAATTTGATTTATCATGTAAATTGCATTCTTTATTTATCTTATCTTCTCTTTGACTGTCTTCATCCAATTCCCCCTCCCTCTACCCTCCCACACCTGATAACCACAAATCTCATCTCTTTTTCCATGAGTTTGTTTTTGCAGAATAACTGACCTACAACACTATGTTAATTCCTGTTATACAACATAGTCATTTTGTATTTCTGTACATTTCAAAATGATCACCACAACAAGTCTAGTTATGATGTGTCACATTACATAGTTATTGACTATATTTCTCACAGTATACATTTCATACCCATGACTCATTTATTTTACAACTGAAGTTTGTACCTCTTAATCTTCCTCACCTATTTCTTTCCTTCCCCTCACCTGGCAACCACCTATTTGTTCTCTGTACTTAAAACTCCGTTTCTATTTGTTGTGTTTGATTATTTGATAATTTGTTCTTTGTTTTGTTTGTTTTGATTTTAGATTCCACATATAAGTAAAATCACACAGCATTTTTCTTTGTCTAATTTATTTCACTTATCACAATACTCGATAGACTCATCCATGTTGTCCAAAAAGAAAGAGTCCATTTTTTATGGCTGAGGAATGTTCCATTGTATATATGTACCACTTCTTTATCCTTTCACCTATTGATGGGCACTTAATGCAGCTGCTACCAGTTACTCTTTTAAAAAAATGTTTAACTACACCATGGGCAGGGGAAAGATACTAAAATTGTTGATGGGAATATTTATTGGAAAAAATCTTAATTGGAAAAGCATTATGGCAATGTCTGTCAAATATTCAAATGTTCTTACCTTCCAACACAGAATTTCTACCTCCCAGAATTTACACTACAGGTATATACACTTACCTGCAAACAACATATGCAAAAGATTGTTGTCTCTTATTTTTAGTTGTAGTATTGTTGGTAAGAGCAAAATATTAGAAAAAACTATAGCATGAAATTATTTCCAAAATATGGTGATGAATAAAAGGATAAAGTATAACCTAATATGCATAGACTGTGGTAATTAGTATTTAAAAGGACAGAAGATAATATACATACATATCATTTCCTATACACATAAAATATCTCTGGAATAATGCAAAACAATTGATAACATTGATAACATTGGCTGCTTTCAGGACAGAGCACTAGATGGGGCAGATGGGCTGAGAGGGAGGCTTTTTGTCATATACCTTCAAATACTATTGAGTATTAAATATGAGAATGCTTTGGCTATTTGATAAATAGATACATATTTAAACAAAATTGCAAGTAATTCATCTTGGCAGTAATTAGGAAACTAAAATAATACTTGGATAATTGAATAATTTTGAGGAAGAATGCACTGTGTATGCCTGAATATAAGAAATTCTCAACTTGTTATCTCTTTAAAGGAGAAAATTAGTTTATATACATGTAAGCATTTATAAAATATTATAAAATATCTCACTATAAGTGCTTTCCTGGCTATCTTATTTTGAACATCAGCATCTTCTTTGCCAAGTCACTTCATTTTGTTTTAAGATCCATGCTATCTTTGCGTGACCTCAGAGGTTAACTGATGGGATTATTATAAACAAAGAAACAAAAATTTAACAAATTTTTTTTTTCTCAATAGCTGTTGGATCTGGTTTAAAAATGCTGTACTTTATGGTTTGGAGACCAAAACAACAATGAGAAACATGTTTGAATGTTAAACTCAGGGGTTCTTTATTCTTTTGCAATATACTTTTCAGGGACAATTCACACAAGAATGAAAAAATGTGTTATATTACAAACAATCATAGGTGAATCTAAAAATAATATTCTTTGGAAAAGCTTTGTTTAAAAACTTTAAAACTTTCTCTAGTGATGACTAAGAGACTGAGGTAAAAAATGCAGTGAAGAATTTTTAAAAACAATTGTGAAATTAGAGTGAATAAAACAATATTAATAATTACTTTATTATTTTCCATGTTTTAAATATGCATATATAATTAGTTTAATACTAGAAGTAGATTTTTGGCTACCTCTCTTGCATCTCTAAGTATTTATCTGTTCAAACTGGCTGAAAAAATATTTAATGATCACCTTATATTTGGTAGGGTAAGATACCTTGAACTTTCCCAAATAAATTTATTTTCAACATTTTCCAAATCTCAAAGTGAGACTGATTCCTTTTGCTTTGTGCTTTTCTAATCATACATCTTTCAATGGACTATTTCAGATTCAGACAACTTTTATTCCATGGCACTGTAAAGGATCTTGTACCTGCATAAATGGCATAAAAACAGGTAAAATTGCCTTTGAATCACATTATGTTAGATGCATTACAACCCAAGGAGTAGACATAATCCAGCACTGAAATCATTTTAATAAAAGCTTAGGTCTTTTTGAGATTTTATTTCCTGCAGTGTCAGGGAGACTACAGAATAAAAGCCTTTCTGTTTCATTAGTAAAGACCACTGTATTATTACAGAGTTTGCAAATTATCCACAGCTACTTCAAATAAATACTTCTCTACAGTGCAGCACTCTTAAAATATTTTGGATAGTTGAAACAAATCAAATGAACTCATGCACCCATTGAAAAAAATATGCATGAAAGTTGAAAACACAAATACTACTGTGGCTTATGGAATTTGTAGTTTAATGTAAACAGGGTGGCTGAAATGCTAATCTTTTATTTATTTAAAACAAGGAGAGGAAGGTCATGAAAATAATTCACCATACTGATTCTGGCATGTAAGGGAAAAGTGAAGACCCTGTCAGTAAAGAATGGAATGTAAATACAAAATTAGTTTGCTGGATTCAGCTTGTGTTGTTTACTGTAGTTTTGAAGGTGAGATGGCTCTTTTTCATGAAAGCTAAAATGCTGTTTGTATGCTTTGTTTAATAAGTGATGCTTATACAGAGGATAAAGATTTAATATGATTTTAAGCCTAAATTTAATATTCGTGATGGGTTAAAACCATAAATCTTATGGTGTTTTTAAAGGACATATTTTCATATATATTGTAAGATCATCGTTTACATGTAAATAAAATTAAATTAAGTCATTCATTAATTTGATTAGGAATTTCCAACAGAATTTCCCTATTACTTTGGTGGAATTCTTGTACTTAAGGCTTTCAAGTGAAGGTCACATGGGCAAATCTTGTTTTGTCAGGTGGATGGTCTACGGTATACAGAGTCTTGATAGAAACCAGCTGCAATGACCTGACACTGGTTCAGGCTGAAAACTCAGACAGTGCAAACAAATACTATATCTTGGCCCAAAATACTTGCCACATCTGCCAACAATTAGTTCTATATCAGATCTAAAAGGGGCAATGAAATACAGGATCGGATTTCAGAGAAAGCAAATAAACAAGGGGCCCTGCATCATTAGTCATCAAATGGTTGCAGAGGCACCCAATACCTAGACTAGAGCTAGGGCTATCAGTCCTGTAGGGCGGCAGATAGTGTTAAGAGAGTTGCAGGGACGTGGCAAGTTAAGAGCCTGATCAGACCACTGACTTAGGGATGCCACCCAACAACTGTTTATTATTCTATTAATAGATAGCAGAGACCATCCAGAGAGGTTAGAGCACTAACCTTCAGAAATGGAAGATTTAAAAAGCATTCAGATGTCATCTACTGAAATTTCTGGTCAGGATTTATGACACAGTTCAAGATGGCAATAGATTAGAAGAAGAAAAAAATTTTTTTTCTGCTGTACTACTTTCTCCCAGAAATTCATTTTTCTGATTCTCCTTTTAGCCTTCCTTCAACTCTTCTAAGACAATGGGTCTATTCAGGGTTTTTAGCATTTTTGACTCTAAAATGTGACTTTCTAGACATTTTATTCCTGGTATCATGGTTCAATTTTTGGCTTTTTGTGTTTACTTTCTAACCCAAGAATTATTAGTTTCCCCTGTATCATACCTGGCTTCTTGGTCTCCCAGTCTGCTGAGATGGTCATAATAAAGTGATTTGAGTTGGAAATACAGAAATACTCTATGCTCCTTTAAGTTGGCTATCACTATTGGCTCTGCATACCTTAGCATACTGATGGTCAGATACTCGCCTTCCAACCAAAATTGGTGACTTTCTCCTCTTCTTCCCTCATGGTGGACATCCATCTTAGAGAAATGAACTGCTGGATGGAATGGGTCTGTCCAGGACTGTGGGCTTTTCCCATAGTTTCTCCCATCACTCTTTTCTTTCCAGTAAACATTTCTCTCCCATTACCCCTGACTTTTGGTCCATCAGTTTTTCGGGAGAGTTAATCAGCAGATTCACTATTAAGTCTATTCTCTCTCTTGGTTCTTTTTTGTTTAGCTATGTGTCAAATATGTCAGAAATTGAAGGGCAAGATACAGAAGATAGATATATATATTTATAAATATCTATATATGTATGTAAAGAGAGAGTCATATGTTGCATTAGGTTATCTGTATAATGTAGGTAATTGAATTGAGTGGGGGAAAGATTTATTAAACAAATACTTCTTTTAGACCAATCAATGTTTATACAAGAACATTATTTTAAATATTCATTAGTAATAAAGCATAAAAGTTTGGCTATAGAGTCTCCTCAATATAAAAAGAAGATGGACTTTTCTATTCCTATATTCCACTTGAAAGAATAATTTAATTAAAAGGCAAAGCCAGCAGGAACTTTATAATCTGCATGCAATGCAGGATATTATATAATGACCTTCATTTAAAACCCAAATCATTAAAACTAGTAAGTCTAACTGGTGACAAGGGAGATTTCAACATCAGACCCAACAGCTTAAAAATATGAATAAAAATCATAGCTTAAATGAATCAGTCCATTGAGAACTTATCGCAAAGTAAAATGAGAGAAGAAAAAAGTTACCTAGGCAATGAATCCTTCTGCTGCACTATTTTATCTTTTGACATGTGCTTCTTTTCTCTTCTCTCTCTCTTTTTTTTTTTTTTTTTCAGAATTTCCTCCTCTGTATAGAATAAACCCAAATCTATTTCCTAGGAAAAAATTATTTTAGACAATTTGGATGCACCAGAGAAAATAATCTTTAGAGGTGGCTAAATCACTTCTTATCTACCCCAGTCCCATTTGTCACATAATCTCCAGAGAAGTGAGCATTTGAAATAAAGTGGAGGAGCTCCAGCCCCATAGATGAGCAGAGAGAATTGACAACTCACTAATAACAATTTCTGGACATTTTTAAGCAATAAAACACTAGTTAGGAGCTATGAGTTTCTTTTCTGTAACGAATACCTTTGTTTTGGCATTGACTTCCTCATATGATATGATTGTTTAACACAGATAAAAGTAGATTAGCATTTAAATGGAAACAAAAATAGCTTTTTATTGTTGAAATTGTTTCTAAACCTTGGAGCAAACAATGTAACTAACTGAAATTTTTTTGCAGTTTTAAATGGAGATACTTTACATTCACCAGATTCTCTTTTCTTCCTTTTCTTGCGCAGTTTTTTTTATCTGTCCTTTGTCTGTTTACTGTCTCATGTGAGCCATTAACCCAATTTCCCTCTGTCTCCTCCAGTCTTGAGTTCCCAGGTGGCAAACAATACCAACTTTTCTTCCTCATGATGATTTCCAGAAGTGAACTAAGGAAATCCAGAACATACTGCCTTCTTAGGAAACATGATGCTAGAGTTACTAGAAAAAAGATGAAAAGCAAGTCAAAGTGATTATTTGATGTCATGTAAAAAAAAAACTGTCTTGAGTTTATTACAACCTTTAACAATTGAATATGGCCTCATTCAGAAGCTGCATCTGTTAAATCAATGGAAGGAAGAATAAAATATGTCCTCAACCACTGAATGTGTTTATTTGTAAGCAATAACCAGTTTGATTAGATTTTAGCTTATCTTTACTAGCTGCTCTTGTTGCCCAGTAATTTAGTCATATAATTAGTCAAGTTAATTGTTCAAACAGATTTGACTAAATAAATCAATTTATAGATACACTGGAAAGTAATGTAGTAAAGGCTAGTGAGTAACCTCAGAAAGAAAAACAAAACAATAGATCCCTTATCTAGGATAGAATGAGTTGACCTAATCAGATCATTGTTCTGTCATTTCATTACTGAAAATAAATTTAGTTATAATAGAAAAATAATTATTGGGTTAGGAGACTAAAGACCCAGCTGTAGTCCTTGGCCGTCCTCTTGACTTGGTTATGTTAGACAAAGCCTGTGTGTAGTTTCTGGTCCTCATCTTCTTTGTTGTAAAAGCATTATGCTTGTTAGGTCATCTTATTCTCACTATATTTGGATATGATGCTAGGTCTGGAATATGTGTCTCAAAGGACAATACAAATATGAAGCTAGATTTTAAGTCACTAAATTTCAATGAATATGTATTATTAATTAATGATATTGTTACTAGCATTTCATATTGCAGCTAAAAATGGAATATGATTATAACTAAGTGAAATCTGAAATGATTACCAAAATCACATTTGCTACTACAAAGTACATTAATGGAGTTTCTCTTGTTAAAACTAATCCCCATAAAGTATTTTTTTTTTTCCCCATAAAGTATTTTTAATAATGGCCTGGATTTTCAATTACCCTGTTTTATAGCAAAATAATTGAAATTTAAATAAAGCTTATAACAGTGACCTTAGGAGATCCGTATAACAACAATATATATATATATATATTTGTTTTACTTGGCATTAGTTTTAAAATTAAGTTTTTTTTAATATTTAGTTTCATAGTATATTAAAACATGTACAAATGAAACTTCGTTTTTTACTTAAGAAATGGGGTGAAATACGTTGTTTAGTAGGTAAATTTAAGATACTTTTTGGAAACTAGTTTTTCAGATATTGTGTATTTAATTTGGCAGAATAAAAGATAATGAATTTAGTTAGATGTAGTGGTGAACACAGGCTAAAATATCTCAAATGTTTAAGGAGTTCTATAGTACAGACTATTCTGATAGTTAACTATGTGAAGATTGGCAAAAATTTATCAGACATCTTGTACTGATTTATTGCATTATTCACTAATTCAACAAATATTTAGTGACAAAACTGTAAGGTATATATATTAGATAAAGCTTGGAGTTCAGAGATTAATATTCTAGTTTTATCATTTATTAATTTAACCCAGTAATTTCACTGACCTCCTTTTTCTCTACCTTAACTAATAATCTCTAACTCATATGGTTGCTGCAGGGATTAAATCAGGACAAAATAAAGTTTGTTGAAGTAAATTATCATTTCCTCTATCTTGTCATACAACAGGTACTGTATTAGGGTGTGAAATATCATCCCTGCCCTTAAATCTCAAAAGGAGTGCATGAGATTATTTATTTTGAGTGTGGAAGAGAAGAGGAGCATACTTAATGATGTCAATAAAGTAAAAATTACTTTGAGAACCCACATTACTTGTGGAGATGAAGAATTCTCTAGATTGAGGTATGTTTTGACTTAGATTTTAAAGTAGAAATGAAATTATTTGTATCAGAGGGCAGTGAGAGAAATATTACCAGGAAGGAGAAACAGTATGTGAAAGGTACAAAGTTGGGAAAGTGGCTGAAATAGCCAGGAAGAAGTGAAAAATTTAGTTTAGCACAGTGTATTGAAGCAGAATGATACAAGCTAGCACAGAAAATGAGTGTGTATCTATTATAAGATCTTTGTATGGTGATCTAAAGAATTTAAAATTTATCCTTTAGGTTAGCCTAAAACTAAAGGAGATGCTTTTGGCAGGACTAGTTTTGCCTGAAGGAATGTTATTTAGGCAATAGAGTGGAGGATGAAAGGACAAGAGTAAGACACTTATAGCCAAAATATGACAAAAGAAATTTGATGTACAGACAAGGAGACATTAGCATAGAGGAAATAGTTTAGAATCCAGAAGGATGTCTGGGATAATCTTCAAAGAATAAGTAGAATGGGAGTAGAAAAGGAGTAAAGACAGAATCCTATGGATGAACAATATTTTAGGAGTGCAAGGATGTGACAGATGAGATAGATTGTCTGGGAAGAAAAATTTGGAAAGAGTCAAGGTGAATGGGGATCCCACAGGCACAGAGAAGGTAAGTGGTCCCATGGAGGAAAACAATTTCTTTGCTGTTCGCCATGCTTATTTACTGATTATTAAGTCAGGGATCTGATTTAATTATTGTCACATCAAGAGTGAGGCACAAGGTCTTCAGTGACCTAATGAGAAATTGGAAGCTAAGAAAGCATCAAAGGTTTGCCCGAGGTCACACAGCTGCGTGAGGAAAGGAGAGCAGCAGGAGAACAGTAAGTTACGTGAGTTCTTCCTTGAATTTTATGTTCTCTGTAAAGACAGGAACCTGGAAAAAGAGAATTCAAGAACAGGATATATGTTGGGAACAGGCTGTCTAAAAAGTGTGAAAGGGACTTTTCCAGAGAAAGTAAAATTTTTGCTGGACCCTGTGGAGGTGGGAAGCTCTGACCTCAAAAGTAGTTCCAATTTTCATAACTGGTTTTCTGCAATAGTGCTTGCATTCTGAGAGCAGGAACGGAGAACACACTCATGAACCTTGTATTTTATCAGTTTTGCTCTGATGGGGGATTTTCATGGACTCTTTAGATCAAGGTCATAACATGAAATACTTATAGAAATTTGCTAGGCAACTAAAATTTGAGGCACTTGGCCAATGGCCCCCTGGGAAAGATGGAGCTGTAAAGAACTGGAAATTTAAAGGGGCTTCAGACCCTGCAAGTTATTGCTGTGAGAAAGCCTGGGTCACAAAATATAAGATCCTCAAAATTTGTAAAAGAGAACAAAAATGCACATTTTTAACAAAAAGGCTTATTTTAAAATATTGGCTCTTTTAAAAAGTGTGCTTCATAAATAACCTACAGTCCTAGTTTGTGACTTATAGTTGAAGTGATGCTCCTTGTGAACGTAAAAAAAGCTAATCATATATAAAATTCAACAAATGTTTTCAGTTTCATATAGTACATTCATATGTTAGTCCTACCAGAATAAAGTTTCACCCAGGATTTGGCCACCATTCAGAAAATATTTAAAGAAGTGTGTTTCATGACTTGACTGTAACCAAACCTGAATCTAGAGACCATTTGGGAGTTGGAATGTCATCATAGTTTCTGTTATGTTTCCTGTATTCTGGTAAATCACATTGAAATGGTAAGGCATAACTAGTCAAAATTTTCCCATATTCTGCACAGTGACAGTTTTCTGGGACGCCTAGGGAAAAACATATTTTAAAACAACTGAAATTTTAGCTTGACATTTCTCAAAACTTTTTTCCTATGTGAGTAATAAAAAGCTGAATATATTATACAAGATAACACTGAGAGAAGATTAATAAAATGTTTTTCTCATCTTCTACATGCATGCCCCATGTGCTATACACTGGAAACACAGAGGTTCAAATCATCTTTCCCTGGGACTTAAAAATAGTAGAAAAAGCACAGATCAGAACTGAACATTCTCCAAGTCTTGTCACTTGCATACAAATGTATTCAGATGACATAGCACTACTTAGAGTAAATCTGGAGCAGAAATAACTCTGGCTTCTGACTGATTTCAGTTTCACTCGTTCCTGGTTTAGAGATAATAGATTAGTATTAAATGGAAATAAGTCAAGGTCATGGTTTTTTGGTCATAAGTGAAATTCATCAGCCTCAGCCTTTTTTCCTATATCTCCTCTGACTTCTGCTGAAACTTTTTCTATTCAGATGACTTATGTGGAGAATTTGAGTAGTATTTCTGTAGTAGGCTTCAATATGATATTCACGGTCCTTAGTAAGAAAATTACACTACCTGTCAAATTGATGTTCAAATGCTACCATGCCTTTATGGGACAGCTTTCCTCTCCTTTGATATTATATGTTTCCAATAGAGCAGACAGATTTGTTTCAAGTTGAGATGAGACATTCATTATTAACTCTAAACGGTTTCATTGGCTGATTAGTTTGCTCTCCAGTCAAGTTCTGAACACTCACATTTCTTTTAACTGTTTTTGATCCACTAATAATTTCTATTCTAATAGCTTCAATTTTTCCATCTTTCTATGTCTGGAAAGCATTTTTTATTTCCTTATTTAGCAGAGAGAAAATGGCACTTTCTGACCTTCATCTTCCCTTTATCTACGTGGGGATAACAATTATAGACTGAGGAGTTTTTTTTTTTTTTTTTCTAAGACACACAGGTTTTTGACCAAACGTTTGTGCTTGCCATAAAACATGACTCAAGATCCCTTTTATATAACCTGGAGAAAACAGTGACATAGATGGCGGGAAAGGGGTGTTCTTAAAAGTGTGGGACAACACAATGTCATGCTGTCAGGAAGGGTTGTTCAGGCATCCTCAGGCTGGTGGCAGTGTGGTGATAACTCACGTAAGGCAGACAGATCGATGACCATCTAAATTGATCAAAGTTTGAGCTATGGTAGAGGTAAGGCCCAGGACAGAGTGTCCAGAAGAACCCCAATTGATGTAAACAGATGTCAGGCATGACTAGTACAGTGAGCCATGAGTTCTGTTTGGCAGGGTTCTCTTTACTACCCCTTGATGGTTGTGTGAGCTTGGGAATGTTATTAACATTCTATGACTCAATATTGGAGAAGGAAATGGCAACCCACTCCAGTATTCTTGCCTGGAGAATCCCAGGGACAGAGGAGCCTGGTGGGCTGCCGTCTGTGGGGTCACACAGAGTCAGACACGACTGAAGCGACGGCAGCAGCAGCAGACTCAATATTCTAATTTGCATAATGATAATGTTTGTCACAAAAAATCTTAGAAATGTAATGGTGAGAAAAAGAATGTCATTTAAAGTCACAAATATTTATAGATGCTGCTATCTTCTAAGGGCATACACTTTTTTTCCCTTAAAAGGGCTTCTCCCTTTGCCATTTGGCTGGGAAAAATAATTGAGCATGAGGGTGTGTGGGAAAGCCAGGATTCTATAGTAAGGCCATGAACGCTAAACTGCTCCACATGATAAAGTAAAAAATTTGAAATTTCTCGAAGGAAGTGAGGGACCTGAGAGAACCTGAATCATGAATAATCCAGAAACTGGGGCATAGGAGGGGTGTAGAAGCTGTGGTCAATGAAAACGAATGAGAGCAAAAAATATGTGCTCAGATTCAGACTGACACCAGACTGCCTCATTTTTACTTTTCATTAGCTCTGTGAACTTTGAGCAAATTTATTAGGTTTTCTGTACCTCAGTTTCCTTACCCATAAAATGAGAACTACAATAAAATCTACTTCATAGAATTGCTGTGAAAATTAAACAAATTGATATGAATAGAGTGGAGATCCATGCTTAGAACATAGTGTTAGATGTGGTACATAATATATTTTCCCAAAGTCTAAATTATTAAATTTAGAATGATATCATGGTGATTGGGAGTGGGGAAGGGGATGGTGGTTAAGATAAGGTGTGAGGGATGGTTTCAACAAGATGGCTCATAGGAGGTGAATCCTCCTGACCTGGGTAAACTCAAAATCCTGTGTTATTCCTAATCTTTTGTCAAACCATGGAGACACATATGTCAATGACAAAAATAATTGTCAGAAACAATGCAGTCTGAATCTAGATCTGCACTGACCAACAGAAACATAATATGAACCACAAATACAATTATACTTTTTGAGAGCCACATTTCAAAAAGTAAAAAGACAAATGACTTTAAATGAATATTAATATAACACCATAATCAACAATTTATGATTTCAATACATGATCAATATAAATGTTATTAAAAGTATAATTTATATTCTTTTATAAATTATAAAAATATAATTTATATTATTTTTTATGTTCCAAATCTGATGTGTGTTTAAATTTACAGCACATTCTCATTTCAGCCTAGGCATATTTTTAGTGTTAGATAGCCACAAATGGCTATTATACTGGACAGCACAGAGCTCAATTAAGGAAGAGAAATACACAGATGTCATTAAGTACATAAAAGATCTATTCCTAAATTCTCTCCAGTCAACAGAGCTTTCAGCCCCTACACACTCATCATTTGGGTTTCAAAGGATATAGTAGACACGCGAAGACTACTTTCTCATCCTTAGAACAGATAAATTCTGAGGTAAGCACCACACTCTATGTTTTGTTCTAGTTACATTTATATACAACTTAGTCGAATTCATTTGAAGCATCAAGGAATGCACGTGTTGGTACAAGTAGAGATCTGATCACATTTAAATATATTCACTAATCCCAAGTTGTGACACAACAGCACTTAAATAAAATCTTCATAAATCTACTTCCCTAAACTTGGGATACTGTGAGAAACTATTAGAAAATTGCGACCTTATCCTCAGACATTGTACATGTTAAAAGAATGAATATTCCACAAAAATCTGTCAATGACCATAAGTACAAAGTAAACACTAAAGAATTTTTAAACCAAGTAGTAATAAATATTCTTGAGAAAAGAATCTAGGTTTGCCAAAGACTATTTCTTGTTAAAGAAAGATACTTTATAGCATGCCCAATTATTTGTTATATGATTTCTGTGCAAATCTTTATAATTGTACAAAGCCCCTTGTCCTTCACTATCTCCTAGAGTTTGCTCAACTCCAGGAGATAGTGAAGGACAGGGAAGCCGGGTGCGCTACAGTGCAAGGGGTCACAAAGAATTGGACACAATTTAGTGACTGAACAACAACCACCAATCCTAAAATGTGCCTGTCTAAATTTATCCAAAATCAATCAGAAGAATACATTTGAATTTGTTGTTTTACCTAAATAACATTAGATTTTATATCTAAATACCAATAGTTCTCAATACACATGTGATGATATGTGTATATACAAATTAGTTATAAGAAACTTTAAAAAATATTTAACTGAGCTCCTTTTAGGCAGAAATTATGTTTTGAGAGAATACTGAAGTACAAACATAGGTTATACTGTGTAAGATTAGCACCCCAGCTAATCAATCAAAATGAGAAATAGGAATATGTAGTGAGCCACCTTATCTGAAAACTACGAGTCCTTTCAGGACAGCTGACCTAAATCCAAAGGTTAAGTAACCGATTAAAATCTTACAATTATTATCAGAATCAAGAATAAGCCTATATTTCTTATCTAGTCTCCCTAGTGATTTTCCAAGTACATTATTACTACTCATAATAGAGTGACTAATTTTGAGCAAAGGAATTGATCATCTGGAAAGTTAAGGAGAAACAATTGTAAATAGTCTGTGTTCAAAACGAATGCAACTCTTTGGTCACTGTTTCTGTTTATTTCTATTTTTATGGAAATGCCTGTTAAATAAGATAATGTATATAAAGTCCTTAGCAAAATGCCTGGTCTGTAGTTCACATTTGATAAACTATTATTTTCATCATTGTCAGCCTTGCATTGGACTTTTCTACATCAGAGATGTATGAATGATAATACTCACATGCATAGATCTTCAATCCTGAAGGACAATGCATATCTATTTGTGAAATAATCTAAAGCCCTGTAATGGGTGTCATTAAATCCTGTCTACCTGAGGCAGTATAAATCATTCGGGTAAATGAACCAATTAAAAACCAATTACCAACACTGTCTGATGATGGAAGGTTGAGGAATGGAGGGAAAGGCTGATATGGCCTCCCTTAAGCTGGTAGGAAGACTCTACCCCTGAGGTTCCAGGGAATGGATTTGACAAGATGGTAAGATTGTGGCTGTTCTTCTCAGAGGCATTAACTCCTGCATTTCTTTTAAAAACAAATGCATGCTGGGTATCTATAAAAATGAACTGCATTGAGCAAGTGATCCTGTACATGGTGGTTCTCTATTGGATATTTTATTCATTTGGTTTGAAATTTACTTGGAGCAAATAATTATCCTTTGAAAATCATCTGAATTTGGGTCTCTGATTTAAGATTCTTCAAATCAGTATAAGCCATGTAATTATGACTTCTTTTTCAAGGTGAGAAAATTGTT
Organism: Antilocapra americana; assembly: GCA_007570785.1. NCBI lineage: Eukaryota > Metazoa > Chordata > Mammalia > Artiodactyla > Antilocapridae > Antilocapra > Antilocapra americana. The sequence goes on along the minus strand of ML660772.1, from coordinate 34,440,579 downwards.
TAAATCAGATGGGCAATCTTAATGGAAGCTGAAGTCACCATTTCAGTGGCAAATTTATTTGATACAGTTGAGGGAAAATTGAACAGATATTCTAGGGTGGTTGTTTTACAATAAGCCAATAATTCATTGCTTCAAGTGGATTTTTAATTTTTCACGCATATTTTCAATGGCATAAAACACATTCATATACTAGCTATAAATAAGTGTAGAAATCATTTTTATTATCATATGTAAGAAAATCAGGTCAATGTTTTTCCTTTATGTATATAAAAAAGAAAGCTTTAGTCTGCTTTATTATAGATATGTAGTTCCAAGGTCCTATACTTTTATCTGCACTTTCTCCATTTCCAGTCATTGGAACATATTGGCAATAGAGAAACACTGCCTGGGTTTGTCTCCTACATTAGGATTTTCTTCACTTTTCACAATTGGATCCTTAATGTGCATGTATTGCCTCTCAACACTGCATTTTATTAGCATCCTAATAATGAAAACAATTCCTCTAAGGCAGTGGCTCTTAATCTTTATCCCACACTGGAAGCATCTAGGGTGCTATTTTAAGGATGTTTCTTTCACTCAGCAGAGATTTTGATGAGTACAGGCTGGGGCCCAGGAATGTGCACTTCAGCAGTTAGTTGTTCTAAGTGTATATGATGCAGATGTCTGATGCTTGTGCTGTGCTGTGTTTAGTTGCTCAGTCGTGTCTGACTCTTTGCATGCTATGGACTGTAGTCTGCCAGGCTCCTCCATCCATGGGGATTCTTCAGGCAAGAATACTGGAGTGGGTTTCCATTCCCTTCTCCAGGGGATCTTCCCGACCCAGGTATCCTGCATTGCAGACATATTCTTTACCATTTGAATCACCAGGGAAGCCCAAGAATACTGGAGTGGATAGTCTATCCCTTCTCCAGTTGAACTTCCCAACCTAGGAATCGAATCAGGGTCTCCTGCATTGCTGGTAGGTTCTTTACCAACTGAGCTACCAGGGATGCCCTGTCTGATGGTTACATATAGAAAAATATTGTCCCTAAACATGTCCATTCTGGATTTTTTCCCATTAAAGTAGCAAGTCTACTCGATATTTGTTATCCTCTCTGAACACACAGTTTAGATTATCATTCTTGTCTAAATTGACCACACCAATCACCCATTATTCAGTGGAATTGGTCTGGTTATTGAAAACATGCATTCTACTCTTAACACTGTTTTCACCAGAACTCTTGGTTGCAAGTATAAGAAATCCATTTGAATAAGCTTAAATGCAGAAAGAAATTTATTTGAAAGGTACCAAGGTATCTTATACCAACAAATTCAAGAAAGTTCAGGATTAATCTGCAGGACGACTGGTGTATCATTGTGTTGCTTTCCTCTTTATGTTGGCCTTACCTTCTTTTGGTTCAGACTGATATGCCAGAGTTTGGGAACATGGTAATGAGCCACTCCAGGGTTATATTTCTTATACATCTAGATAGTACTAGCTAACATGACCTGTGGTCCAAAGTATAAACCTTCAGAGAAGGGCTCTGACTGGCCTAGTCTGAGTCAGGTGTTCATTTCAGCTTTGAGGTATAAGGCCAGTAATACCATATTGTTTCCCATTCAGAACACAAGCTTGGACTCAGGAATGGGTCCAGTGTTTTACAAAGAACTTATGGGTCAAGTGTCACACAAAAAACTAACAATTCTTCCCTCAGAGAAGGAGTGGATCCTGAGCCTAAGTAGCAATAGATGATCACTGTATATTTTGCTAAGAGTCTATTGTTTAATAGATCCCTATTCTTATTGCCTGGATAAGAAGAGCTAATATCCAGAGAATGGCCCAAGAAAGATATCTTTCTCCACGGGTTTTTGTATTTCAAAATTCCCTATTCTGCTCTCCATTTCTAACTCACTCACACTTGCGCACATTCATACACACACAGTTATGCAGTAATAAGTTCAATGATGAATTCTAACGCTTTCAGCATTCTAAATCCTTATCTGTCTACCTTATTTCACTTATATTTTAATTAAAGGTATTGATTTATTTAAAACATTCTCTCTCAAAATTAACTACAAATTTTAACAGACAATGCTTCTTATTTTCTGTTTAAAAAATATCTTGAGAAGGATACCTTTTATAAGCTTCCATCTTTTTATTCTTGTTGAGGTGTAATTGATACATAACATGGCATAAGTTTAAAATGTACAATGTTGTATACATATATATTGTAAAATGATTACCATTATAAGGTTAGTTAACACATCCATCAACTCCCATAATTATCATTATTTTGTGTATTTGATGAGAACTTTGAGATTATCCTGTTAGCTACTTTCAAGCATACAATTGAGCATTGTTAGCTATAGTCATCGTGATGTGCATTACATCCCCAGAACTTTTTCATTTATAACTGGAAGTTTGTCCACTTAAGCCAGCCTCACACATTTTCCCCACTCCACCCCTGCCCTTGGCAATCAGCAATATACTTTCTGTTCAATGGGTTTGGATTTTTTATTTTTATAGATTTCACAAAGAAAGGAGATCATACATTGTATAGTTTTGTCTCCTTTGTCATAGATTAGTTGCCCATATGTGTGTGAGTTTATTGCCATGCTTTCAATTCTGTTTCATTGTTCTATGTGCCATTTAAAATTTATTTATTTGTTTAGTTAGTTTTGGCTATGATGGATGGCTCTTCATTACTGTATGGGCTCTGGTTGCAACAAGCAGGGGCTACTCTTGAGTTGCAGTGCGTGGACTTTACATTGCAGTGATTCTCTTCTTGCAGTGCACAGGCATTAGGGCACTTGGGCTGCAGTAGTTGAAGCACTTGGACTTAGCAGTTTTAGCTCCCAGGCTCTAGAGTGCATCAGTGTTTGTGGTGCATAGCCTTAGTGGCTCTGTGGCGTGTGGGATCATCCGGCATCAGGGATGGAACCCATATCTTCTGCATTGGAAAGCAGATTCTTTCCCACTGAGATACCAGAGCCCCTGTGATGTGTCTTTTTAAATGCCAGTACCATACTCTTTTAGTTACTATAGCTTCGTAGTATATTTAAAGTCAAGAAGTGAGATGCTTCCATCTTTGATTTTCTTTTTCAATATTACTTTGGCTATTTAGGGTCTTTTATGGTTCCATATGAATTTTAGGGTTTTTTTTTCTATTTTTTATAAAAAAATATCTTTGCACTCTTGATAAGGATTGCATTGAATCTATAGATGGCTTGGAGTAGTACGGACATTTCAATAATATATATTCTTTCGAATCATAAACACCAGATATCTTTCTATTTATCTGTGTCCTCTTTCTTCTTCAATTTCTTTCATCAATGTCTTAGAATTTACAGTGTCAAGATCTTTCACCTCTGCGGTGAAATTTATTTCTAATTATTTTTATCATGTTTGCTTTTACTATAAATGAAATTATTTCCTTCTTTCTCTAGTTCATTGTTAGTGTATGTAAATACAATAGAATTTTGAATGTTGATTTTTTATTCTGCCACTTTATGAAATTCCTTTATCTGTTAAAACAGTTAATTGGTGGAGTCTTTAGGGTTTTCTATTTATGAAATAATATCACCTGGAAATACAGAGATTTTTACTTCTTCCTTTCTGATTTGGCTTTTTTTTTTTCCTTTTTCTTTCCTGATTTCTCTGGCTAGGACTTCCAGGATTGTGTTGGAAAGAGTGCTGAGAATAATCATACTTGTCTTATTCCTTATCTTAGAGGAAAATCTTTCAAGTTTTCACCATTGAATGTGTTAGACTGAGAACTGTGTTAGAAGAATGAGTTGCACTGGAAAGTGCTGGACAAATGTTATTTTATGGAAGAAGTCTCTTGGAAGATGATCAGATAGAAACTCAGAGGTAAAAGGAAAAAGAAAACACCTTTCAGTGCACTGCTTCTGAATCTCTTGTGAGATTTTTCTTGAATAATGCATAATTTAATGTGTAATTTGAATGTTTTTGAAATTTCATAGTTAATTCCATTAAATATATTAAGCCCAAGATGGTGCTCATGTGTTTGACTGTGTATCCATCAAAGAGTTTTCTTTATAAGAATCTCATAATCCTACTTAAGATCCTCTGAATCACTATTTACTATTTTACAATATATTCCACATTTTCCCTCTCAAAATTTTTATTAACAATTTTCATTGTCTTTATTAGTTCCCTTTTATTTAAAATTTTTGTCTTCATTCTTTTTTAAAGACATTTTAAAATGAACTCAATATATCAGCCTTCTTAGTGTAATAATTAATTCTTTGTTTCCTCTCATTTATTAGTTGTCCTATTTTCCCTTCTGTTTCTGTCTTGCCCTGATATATCTGTTACACACTTTTTAATCCTTTTTCTTCTCATAATGTATCAAGTCAATATTTTTATTTGCTTATTTCTATTTGATTTGTTTTGCTCTTCTATTTATAAATATCTATCCTTTTGTTGGAAGGGGGTGAATGAAAATATATAGTAAAACTATGATACTCTAATTTCGTTTGATTTTTCTATATTTTTTCACACTGTTTAATTTCTCCTATTATAAAAGTGGTGCTTAGATCCTTTTATTTTGTGGTTTCTTTCTCGTAGACCCCAAGTTGCCTCAGGATGCCAGTTAACCCTGTCTATAACTACAGAAACTCATTGCTATATACAAGACTGATTGATATATTGATAAAGATGGAGTTTTAATTAAAGATAGCATTACTAGGATGTTTTTGTTTTTTTGCTTTTTTATCCCTAAGTGAGTCTGTCCCTTTTCCCTGCTCCCAATACACAACTTTGTTCTTAACTTGTTGGGGTCTTAATTTAATATCAGAAGATTTATTTTAGAATATAAGACATATATTCAAATATTCACAGTAATTCTAATAAATGACAAAGTAGAAAAAACTCTGTGAAAAGGAGTTTTATATTAGATCTTCTTTGGATCATTTTAATTTAGCTCATGCATTCTAGGTTTGCAAATCTTTACACTAATGGAAATTTGTTCTTGTGAGGAAATCATGAGTTCTTATGAAAATCTAGATGACACTAGGGGGCAGCATGATATCTAGAAAGGGAATGGAGTTTGGCTTCAAGGAGCCTGGGTTCTAATCTCAAATTATCGACAACAGAGAATAACCCTCTGAACTTTTTTCTATTTTTTTCTGCACCTATAAAATTAGAAGAATTGACCACATAATCCAAAGGGGCCCTTCAAACTCTCATCATCTCTGTTTAATTTGCCATTTTTATAGTTTATGCCAGGGTAAAAATTAAAGCCAAGCAAATTCACATTAGTTGGATTTACATTAAACCAATATATTCCTTCCATCACTACAGTTTTTATCCTTTTTAATTCATATGTTGGGAGGAGCTCCCTACAGCAAATCCTGCCCTTAAAAAGTCCTATTGTAACCTATGGACAGTAAGCTGACTGTGAACCAAGGAGGATTCAGAGAAACAGCCCAGTTCCAATTGCAATACTAGGTGGCTGTATAAAATAATCTTGAAAAGACTGTACTTCAGCAGTGCCTCAGTTGTGAACTGTGCTGAGAGAGACATTGTACACTCCTCATTCTCCAGGGGTTTGCAAGCTGTTGGCAAGGTACACAGGGCACTGTCAAAAAGAAAAACCCATGGGAGACCCTGTCATTGTTAGCACAGTCAACAGAGGCAGCTGATGGTGCTGACAGAGAGCGATAAAAGCCACTGTTGGGAACCACTGACTGGAACTTCTTCGGGGAACTCGCTTTAATCAGGAGTTTTAGACTGAGTGTTGGACTAGGGAGGACCTTTCAAAGTCTCTGGTCTGCTCCGCCATTCAAATATCTCCCTTTCATGTGGACAGTACTTTACTGAGAAGAGCAGCTCTATTTGATTTCCAACACAGAGGTGGTGACTATGTTCTCTACGTTATGGACTCATAACCACTGATTAGAAGTGATTGAATCAGGGATGGACTCAGTGAGAGTCAATCTTTAAGAATGGCCAGGAGGAGGCTTGAAATTTAGTCATCTTCAAGAAGAGATATTATTAATGGGCCAATCAAAGTCTTATTTCTTTGTAATTTGAACTAGAGATATGGGGAAAACATCAACATGTTAGTAGCAGAAACAGGAGCTCAAAGACCTATAAAGAAAAGGCAACATGCTTTTTCTGTTGGAAAAAGAGTTTTTGTTTTTCTCAAAAGATGCTGGAAGGCAGAAGAGCTATATAGGATATATAGCTATATATATACATATATATATATAAGATATATTCTTAAGCTATACTTAAGGATAATTTACAAAGTAGAATTTTACATTAAGTTATAAAAATGAGTAAAAGTGAAGTATGTGGTTGGCCAAAGTAGAATATTAAGTTAGAAAAATGCGTAAAAGTGAAGTATGTGGTTGGTAGGTGCAGAAGAAAAGAAAGAGATCATCTGAGAAACTACGCTGTGAATCAATGCCACCACTGGGAAGCCAATGCAGTGATACTCTTATTAGCTCAACATTGGATTCTTCTACTACTGAAAATATGTTCTGATTTCAGAGGTAACTAAATAACTTTTCCCTACATTCTTATAAAGACTGATCACATGGCTAAGATTCTTTTTTCTTTACTAACTCTCATGTACTTCCTTGAAATAAATTTCCTCTTAATTGAGGTAACAATACTCTACTGTGCAGCATGACTATAAGCTGATCTCTTAAGATGCAAAAGTCAGTTATAAAAAGTCATATGAGGTAACCAGAATTCAATCAGATTACATTTTTAATGTAGTTGGAATTTACAATACTGATAATTTGAAATTGTGCAGAATTCTGTCAAGTTTGAAAAGTCTCTAAGCTTTTAGACAGATATAAGGAGAAAAATAGATGCAGAATGCAATCAAATATTTACCTGGTGTGCCAAAATCAATTACTTTCTTTCAGCTCCAAATGCGTCTCTTTCCCATGCTTTGTGATAATGAAACTGAGAGCACCTGGCAAAATGTTAGTCATCATCAGTAGAGGGCGCTGGAGAGATGCTACAAGCCTGTAACAGGAAGATAACTTCCATCTGGGGTTCTGGTCTTGCATTATTTTTATTATTCCATAAGAGAGCCCAGAAGCCTCCAACTCTGCTCTTTGGTTATGATCCCCTACCAGTGGTCACTCTTGAGCGGCTCTGTCCTGGTCATACCCTATAGAAACTGCAGGCCACTTCTACAGACTGGGCTTCCCTGGTGGCTCAGATGGTAGAGTCTGCCTGCAGAGCGGGAGACCTGTGTTCCATCCCTGAATCAGGAAGATCCCCTGGAGAAGGAAATGGCAACCCACTCCAGTATTCTTGTCTGGAAGATCTCAAGGACAGAGGAGCCTGGTCAGCTATAGTCCACGGGGTCGCAAAGAGTCAGACACAACTGAGCGACTTTTTGTTCTTTCTTTCTACAGACTAGCTCCCATTCCCATCCTTAAGGAAGTTTCTTTGCCATGGGAATCTCTATGTTCAGCCTGTTGAAAAAGGTCTCATTCTCACCCTTGGTCAGGGCTCTCCTAGTCTTTTACATTTCTGTTTGTTTTTGTTTTAGTTTATTGTCCACAATCCCTTAGCTTAGAGGTAGTAGTTGTTCTTTTGTATCTGTTACTTCTGAGTCTTCTTTTTCCCATTACACCCATCTTCTATTAGTTACCAATTATTTTTATTAAATTCAAATAACCACTATGGTTACTGTCTCCTGGTTGGATCTTGAATGATGGACCTGCATATGTTTTGCAGACTTCTATTAGTACTGAGTGAAAGGATTTGGACTACATGGTCATTTCCTTCTAGTAATGAAATTATTGACACAACAAATATAAATAGAGTTCTGTATGTCATATCAGGATGGCCAACAAGAATCCAGTCAGCCTCTCCTTTATAAGTTTAGATAGTTGTCTTCACTAGTGAGAGTGCATCTTTTAACTCTGGGAAGATATTAAATTAATATGAAAAAACATCTTAGATTGGATTCCAGAGAAACAGAGTCTGAGATGGAGATTTGAGTATAGGAACTATTTTAGGGAATGCTTTCAGGATCAACATCTGGCTACAACTTTGTGAAGAAAGTAGCATTAGGAAAAGAGAGGAGCTGATGTGTGATGTATCTCAGAGAAGGTCCGCATGATCTCATATTGCTCGGGCAATTCAAACTCTTCCACCTTCCTGGTGTTTGGCACAAGAAGATGTTACTGCCCCTACATCAACACATCATTTGGTGTGAGCTGACTCCAAGAGGGCAAATTACTCAGGATACTGAGGGGCAAATCTCTTTACCTAAGGGCTGTTTCCAGAGAGTGACTCGACTGAAAACCTTTTCATCAGCTGCCCACACTCTCACCAGCTGGAGAAAACAGATACCACAGTCCAAAGCAGGATTCATTATCTACTGCTGCTTAACAAACCTCCCTCCTATTTTAGTGGCTTAAAACAATGACAAGTAGTATGCCTGCAGATTTGCAATTTAGGCAAAGTTCAGTGAAGATAACTCTTTTCTGTTCTGCTCAACATCAACAGCAAAAGCTTGAAGGCTAGGGCCTGAGACCATCTGAAGACTAGCTCATTCACATGTGGTGGTTGATGCTGGCTGTCAGGTAAGATCTGAGCTTGTCAGCCTCTCTGTGGCCTGGGCTTCCTCATAACATGGTGGCAGCATTACTTTTCCTGCATTCTGTTTTTCACAGTAGAAAAAACCTTGCCCAGGTTTAGGAGATAGAGAAATATACTCTGCTTCTTGATGGGGAGTGAGGTATAACCAGAAATTTTTCTGTGACCATTTTTGGAAAATATAATCTGCCGCAGTAGCACATAAAAGCTACTATAAAAGGAAATGAAAAACATTGTATAAATGTTTTGTTAGAAAAAAAATGTGTGCATAATTGACATTTTATTTGCTCTGATATTTTAGAGAATCTTGGCATTTAAAGTAAAGCCTTATAACTCTAAAGTGTATAATTGAGCAATTTATTTAGAAATGATTTTAAGTTGAAATCACACTGTGTTTCTTTACAGAGGAAGAACTTTAAAGAAATGTAAAGCATACAACATTTTTATGTTTAATTTTTAAATTAGTAAAATCATATTTAGTATTTAGCAAGATCTGATTTATCAATTGGGTTAAAATGTAAAAATTTAAAATAATGTATATATTTGAAATACATCAAAACGTATGTGTTACACAAATATATATATTAATAAGACCAAACATTTTTCAAAATCATCTTCAAAAAGTTTATTAAGATTTGCAACTTGAACTTAATTATCAGGAGAAAGCAGGAGTTTTGAATGTGCAACTTTATTAAGTTGAATAACAGCCCTTAGTTCCCAAAATGAAATTCTAAATAGTCTTTGGTACATACAAAGCCCACCTCTGAATGCCCTTCTTTTCCTTTACTAAAAATTCTCGTTGATATAATCAAGAGGGTCAGCTAGCATAGAGACATTAATTATAAATCTCAAATCTTTAATATAGGTTTTTGACCTTGGAGAATGGGTTTGTAGAAATTTACAATATCAGCACAAATTGACTGAGCTATATGTATATTACAGCAGACTTATGACAATGGTACACAGGCTACTCCTTTGCTCCCTGAGATTATCTTCCAAATGTACTCTTTTTCAGGAGTCTACGATGTGAAGTAGGCAAAAACAGAGTTGTTTTGTTAATAAAGACTAAGATAGAGCTGTGGTCAAATTTGGCTCTAAACAATGTACTTTCGCCTTCTCTTTATGGCATATTTTGGAAACCATTGGTTGGTCTAACAGAAATTCAGTGTTAGGGCTCAAGGTATCCTTAGCAATTTTACTCCTGATAATCTACTGATTAACTGAAGTGAAATATTTTTCTTTTATCCTGAACTTAAAGATTCACAGGGCCAGCTCTACAGATAATTCAAAATTCTTTCTTTCAGAAACTTTTGATTTTAAATTGTGTCTTGCAGTTATATTTTCTAGAGATATTATAATTAAACTTTCTCTTTTGTGTCACATGAATTTTACAGCAAAATAATATTGTGTTAAATAAATTGACTTAAGACACAATTACAGATTATAGTTTTCCATCCAAAAGAGATATTAAAATGTCAAGTTGTGGGTTCAGCTTCTAGAACTCTCTTTTTTCAATTCACAAATAGACAGACTCTAGATTTGAGGTTATTTGATTTAAAAATGGAAAGGTTGATATAATCCCAAATCAGCATGCTGGCATATTTATTTCTCAATAATCAATGCAATAAGATATCTGACTCTTATAGCACTAAACTGAGTACACCCAAGCTATTTATTACTGTTCACCATTATCATTCATCAGAATAAGCCATCTGTTCGTACCCCTAAAATACTACATATTAATGAAGTCTCAGTGATGTAATATTTCTGATAAAGAATAGCAAGTTAACACTATCATGGTTAGGCGGCATTATATTCAGTTTATATTTGATTTAGCAAGTTCTTTCAACTTCTTGTCTAGTTTTTAAGTAAAGAAAATAATCGTTTTGTGGTAGCATAACTGTTATTTTAAAACTTCCTCAAAAGATGAAAGACATTAGATGTCTTTTACAGTTGGGCTCTTTAGGAAGCAGCCTCTGAAATGAGGATTATGGACTGGTTTTAGATGTATCTGTTGCTGAAAAGAAGCCACGTGGAGTTTATAGCAAACCCCCCAAGAATAATCATAATTTAGGCCCCTTGACTTCTCGAGTAAAATCTTCAGCAGAAAATTTTATTCCACTGAAAAAATAGCAGCTGGGAGTTCACTGGTGGCCTAGTGGTTAGGATTTGGGCTTTCATTGCCAGGGTCTGGGTTCAATCCCTGGTCAGGGAACTGAGAGTTCACAAGCTATGTGGCACAGTCAAAAAAAAAAAAAAAAAAAAAAGGAGCTGGATGCTCTTGAGCTCTAACAGGAAATGAGCATCTGATCATGGAACATGAGCTAACCACATGGCCAGAGCTGACTATCATGAGTTGGGCTCTGTTATACTTTTCAAAACATAAGGTACAGTGGGCCCAGCAATTTACTGTAAGACAGAAGTGGTCCATGTGGCTTCAGGTGACTTTGGGGATGATGTAGCTGGTTATCTACTTTGTCTGGGAAATGATATGATATAAATGAGAATGTATATATAGACTCACAGGCTGCAGTGACTGTCTTGGCTGGTTGTTCAGAGATCCAGAGGAGATGGATTAAAAGATTAGAAACAAGAGAATCTGGGGGAAAGGCATATAGATAAGCCTGTGAGATATGAAGATCTTTCCAGTAAAGCTCATAAGAGTTATGTATACCTTGTGTCTCGATTTCTTCATTTCCCATGTTCTTTACTCAGTCTTTCAACCTCATCGCTTTACTATTGAGGTCACTAATGGTCTCTGTCTTGCCAAATCCGTGGTCTGTTCTTCACTTTTATTTACTTGATCTCAACAGCATTTGATATTAATGGTCACCTCCTTTGTTCTTGAATTACGTTTTTTCACATGTTTTCTAGGCTATCTAACTCCAAGGGAGTTAACTCTTTTATTATAATGAATATTAGTTTTCAGTTTTTTTTTTTCAGGCTTCTCATTTTCCTTCTGTCCCTTAAACGTTGTCTAATTTTGAAACCTTTGCCTTCTTCTCTTATCTATGTTTGTTTATTCATTAGTTGATATTATATAATTCTACAGCTTGAGATGTCATTTACAGCTCTCAGTCCTCCCTGAGCTCCAGATCAGAATATTCAACTGCCTGCATGCTATCTGCACTTGAATGAATAATTTGTTGTTGTTGTTCAGTCACTAAGTCTTGTCCAACTCTTTGCAACCCCAAGAACTGCAACACACAAGGTTTCCCTGTCCTTCACTGTCTCCCTGATTTTGCTCAAACTCATGTCCGTTGAGTCAGTGATGCCATCCAACCATCTCATTCTCTGTTGCCCTCTTCCCATCTTGCCCTCAATCTTTCCAGCATCAGGGTCTTTTCCATTGAGTTGGTTCTTTGCATCAGGTGGCCAAACTACTGGAGCTTCAGCTTCAATACCAGGGCTTTCAATTGCTGCTGCTAAGCTGCTTCAGACATGTCCGACTCTGTGCGACCCCATAGACGGCAGCCCACCAGGTTCCTCCACACCTGGGATTCTCTAAACAAGAATACTGGAGTAGGTTGCCATTTTCTTCTCCATGAATGAATAATGGGTATGCCTAAATTAAAATGTCTAAACAGGAACTGTGGATTTCCCTTTGGAAACTGCTCCTCCATGGTGTCTTCAATGAATCTTCTCCATCATATATCACATGTGTCCCATCAACATCAAATCTCACATTTACACTCAAGATACAGCATAAGCTCAGCCCCTTCCCACAATCTTTGTCAACTTTCCCAGGCTAAGCCTATTAAACTCCCCTGAAAGCTAATATACTGATACCCACAGTTCACTTCTTGCTCTGCTATAGTCAGTTATCAACAGATAACTGAGTCATCCCAATGACCTTTTTTAAAAAGGGAAATGAAGTCATGTCACAGCTCAAAACCCACCAGTGACTTCCATTCTATTCTAAATAAAATCCAAACTCCTTGCCATAGACAAACAAGGTCTACCTGATTTAATTCCTGCCTATATCTCTGACTCCTTTTCTTAGTCCAGTCCTCTCTTCTTGATTCATTCCATTCCCTCTTGCAGAAATTCTTCTTCCTCAGGTCTTTATGTGGTTCTCTCCACTATTTGGGGGCTTCCCAGGTGTGCAGTGGTAAAGAATCCACCTGCCAATGCAGGAGACACAGAAGACTCAGGTTCAATCCTTGGGTTGGGAAGGTCCCTTGGAGGATGAAATAGCAATCCACTGTAGTATTCTTGCATGGAAAATCATACAGACAGAGGGCTACAGTCCATGGCGTTGCAAAGAGTTGGGAATGACTGAGCCACTAAGCACTCCCTCATTTGATTCAAGTCTCTGGTCAAATGCAACCTTCTTGATGAGTTTTTACTTGCGTTTCATATTCAAAATGCCAACTATCTTCCCTTTTACTCTGTTTTTCTTCAAAGCACTTACCATTATCTAACATGCTATAATCTAGTCAATTGTTTATTTTCTCCCTTTTCCTATAGAACATAAACTCATGAAGGAAGACATTGATTGTTTGGTTCACTGCTTATATTCCTACCTAGAGCTGTACCTGAAATACTAAGCAGCATAGTGAACATTTGTTGAATTAAAAATTAACTTTGTGTTTCATTGCCTCACCAACATTTGCAGACATACAAGATATACAATATTTAAGCCATTTTGCAGATGAGGAACATGAAGTAGGAAGATTAAATCACTTGATAAAAATCACATACTTATTCAATGTTTGTATATAATGGCTTAAATAGAAAAGTTATTTTAAATTTTAGAACGAGGAGAAAAATGTCTGTTTGGGAAATTTAATGAAAATGATTTTTGTTTTTAAGTTTTTTGTTTCCTTCTTGAACTTTGCTTTAGAAATTTATAGCCACATTCCCGCTTAATCACTGCAGTTTTTGGTTGTTGTGAAAGTGGAGAGTGAAAAAGTTGGCTTAAAGCTCAACATTCAGAAAACTAAGATCATGGCATCTGTTCCCATCACTTCATGGGAAATAGATGGGGAAACAGTGGAAACAGTGTCAGACTTTATTTTTGGGGGCTCCAAAATCACTGCAGATGGTAACTGCAGCCATGAAATTAAAAGACGCTTTCTCCTTGGAAGGAAAATAATGACCAACCTAGAGAGCATATTGAAAAGCAGAGACATTACTTTGCCAACAAAGGTCTGCCTAGTCAAGGCTATGGTTTTACCAGTAGTCGTGTATGGATGTGAGAGTTGGATGGTGAAGAAAGCTGATCACCAAAGAATTGATGCTTTTGAACTGTGGTGTTGGAGAAGACTCTTGAGAGTCCCTTGGACTGCAAGGAGATCCAACCAGTCCATCCTAAAGGAAATCAGTCCTGGGTGTTCATTGGAAGGACTGATGTTGGAGCTGAAACTCCAATCCTTTGGCCACCTCATGTGAAGAGTTGACTCATTGTAAAAGACCCTGATGCTGGGAAGGATTGGGGGCAGGAGGAGAAGGGGACAACAGGAGATGAGATGGCTGGATGGCATCACTGACTCAATGGATGTGGGTTTGGGTAGACTCCGGGAGTTGGTGATGGACAGGGAGGCCTGGAGTGCTGTGACTCATGGGGTCACGAAGAGTCAGACACGACTGAGTGACTGAACCGACCAACTGATCCTAATCCTTTATTTTATTTCATAGTTTTAAACTTCACTCATTTAAAAAGTTTTATCTCTTCTGCTTACAATCAAAATGTGCTTTATTTTAAGGTTTAAAATTCAGTGAATAAATTTGGAAAATTAGGCCAACATCAAACCAGAATAACTAAAAAAGAACAAATTTTAAGGCATGAATTTGTTCTCGTTTTAGGTAAAAGGGTGAGTAAGTTAAGGTGAGAACAAAATGGCTTCTAACAGTCTTTCAGAAGCTTTACAGATTTATCAGAGAAGGAAGAGCTCAGGAAAAAAAAAAAGACCAAATAATAAATGAGGGTTACGTATTATTAATAATTCTGCTAAAAAGCTGATATATTGAGCTCATTTTAAACATCTCTCTTTAACAAGAAAAATGAAGAAGGTAACGTGCGCAATTAGCTACTGACATGACCACTGCAAATCTAGGTAATGATCAAAAGTGTGTGGGTGGTATGAACATCCCAGCCTCTCAAAAGGGGATGCACTTTCTGATATGAGGCATAGAGTCTGGGCATTATTAACTATTTAAGTTCACAGGCAATGCAGGTCAATTATTAATTTGTTTTATAATTCTGACACATTTTCTGCTTAGTCATTTTATTTTATAGCACTCTAATGTGCTTTAAGTTTACTGTGAAATAGTTTAAGGAATTCAATATAAGGTTTATAAATGTCAGTTTTTTTAAATGGAAGTAAAACAGAGTCAGCAATGACAAGAATTTTTTTTTTGCCTTGAATAGAATCTTTTCTATTTAAAAAATAGTCTCCCTGACATTCTTAGGTGCAAAATGGATCCAAAGGCATTTTTAATTATCGTACTATCTGATAATTGTTATGGTACATTGTATCACATCGTGCCATGTCTCCATCATACCATATTGTATTATAATTATTTTTTATCTATATTCTAAGAAAAGAATATAAGTTCTGTGGAGCTGGGGGTTGTATTCCTTTTCTTAATAGTTATATGTCTGAAACATAATAGATCCTCAACAAATATTTACTGAAGAATAGTTCATCTGACCTGACTGGATTTGAAGGCACAAAGGTCTGGTTACAAGTAGAACACTGAGCACTAGTAGTCTTTTTCAACCAAGCGAAAAACCAGTTCCTTAAGAAGAAATGTCTGGGTAGAATAAAGTGTCTGTTAAAGGTATACCTTTGACAGATCACATGGTAACTGTCATATCATAGAATGATAAGCATGAAGAATACAAAAATTTTGGCTGGCCTTACTGTGTTTAGCTGTACTTGGGAGTTAAAGGAAGAACATGACAGGCTCAGTCAGGGCGCTATGGTCTCAGCTCAAGGCAGTGTCTGTAGGGCACCTTACATGTATTCCTGAAAAGATGGCGCTTGGCGGAAATTAGAGGGCGTGACTGAGGCTGTTTACAAAGAAAATGCGATTGGCCATGGCTAACTTCCTCTTAGCAATGCCGGGACATGACCAGCATACATTGGTGCGCTGCCACCTGGATATGTGACCCTTATAGTGATTGGCCAAGCTGCCGGAAAGCCCTGTTAGAAATCCCCGCCCTGTTTGCCTTCCCGCACTGTTTGCCTATATAAGCTCGCCCTTCGGCTCAATAAAATGGAACTGCTTTGACAGAAACCCTCGCTGCATTTGAGTGTCTCTCTCCAGACGAAGGAGGTTGTGGGGTGGGCGGTCCGCTCATCCCTTCCTCAGGGCTGATCTTCCAGAGGCTCCCATCCTCGGAAGATAACTTCGGAGGGTCCTTCTGTCCGAGACCGAGGGCTCGCCCAGCTTTCTGATTCCCACCCTGGAGCGCTACAGGGCTGGTTAGAGAGTTGGAGAGAAAAGGAAAATAGAGAGGCCCCACATCTGGTGCCGTGACTCGGATTCTCTCAGAGGAAGACCTCCCCACTGCGCTCGCGGTCTTGAAAGAGAGACGACGAGACAGCTTCCTGGCTTCAGTGCTGCGATCCCGCCGAGGATCACAACCCCAAGCTAAGCATTTGAGAGACGAATCCCCGGGGGTGAGTACATGCGGTAACTTCCTTCCTTTGCGTTTCGTTTCCTACTAACCTTCCCCCATTCTTCTTTTTCTAAAGAGTTCAGTGAACAACTATCATTCGGTGGGGCAATTGATATTTCCTGCCCAGAGCACTCCCTGGGGGATAACTGAAGGCCCCCCAGATTGATGGTCTAGTAGCGGGAGCCCAGCTGGGTGAACTCTTTCTTTATCTTTCACGCTGCCGAGAGAAAGGCCAATCCCCTTTCGTGGGCACGGGTCAAGCACTTAGCCATCTGCTCTGCCACCCGTTGCCCCAGCTCATGCAACCGTATATACACCTTTCTCCACTCTTCGTGTTACAGTACCTCCCCAAAACCCTGTAATCTTTCCCTGGGGAGAGAAACCAAAAACCTCCTCATAGTAAAGAGGTTCCTCCAAGATCAGATCAGGACTTTTACCAGAGATCAAGTCAAAAACGTTCTCCTGGCTCAAATCTATAGACACGGCACACCTAATCCAACAAGAATCAAGCTGGCCAATCCTAAATCATACAGACCTCCCAGGCCCTAATCCCCCAAGTGCTAATACATAATAACCGTTGTTGACCATGCTTGGTTGGATAGCCGATGATGGGTAAGATCTCCAGAGGGAGACAACCTAAGACAGGCACAACCACCAGGTCCCAACGAGTCCATGCGGGCGGCCCCCTGATGGCTCCCCTAAAATAAAACAAAAAAGGGGGATATGTAGGGCACCTTATACGTGCTTGTGAAAAGATGGTGCTTGGCGGAAATTAGAGGGCGTGACTGAGGCTGTTTACAAAGAAAATGCGATTGGCCATGGCTAACTTCCTCTTAGCAATGCCGGGACATGACCAGCATACATTGGTGCGCTGCCACCTGGATATGTGACCCTTATAGTGATTGGCCAAGCTGCCGGAAAGCCCTGTTAGAAATCCCCTCCCTGTTTGCCTTCCCGCACTGTTTGCCTATATAAGCTCGCCCTTCAGCTCAATAAAATGGAACTGCTTTGACAGAAACCCTCGCTGCATTTGAGTGTCTCTCTCCAGACGAAGGAGGTTGTGGGGTGGGCGGTCCGCTCATCCCTTCCTCAGGGCTGATCTTCCAGAGGCTCCCATCCTCGGAAGATAACTTCGGAGGGTCCTTCTGTCCGAGACCGAGGGCTCGCCCAGCTTTCTGATTCCCACCCTGGAGCGCTACAGGGCTGGTTAGGGAGTCGGAGAGAAAAGGAAAATAGAGAGGCCCCACAAGTGTCAGAGGGAAAGAACGTTTCATCTCTTATATCTCAAATTTACATACAGAATCTGATTCTACAAGTTGGAGAATTTACAATATAGAGTGAATTATAGCTACATTTTTATGTGAGGTTAAGTGTTTCAATTTGAAAAGTGAGGCTCTGAGAATTAAAATAGCAACATATGGAAGGATTTAGATGACCCTGAGTACCCCAGCTCCAAACTGCATTGAGCAAAAGTAGCTCCCTTTTCCAGTCTAAAGAGGGACTGTTTTACCTTGTTTGAAAAGCTTAGACTAAGTTTAGTAAAGATTGTTGCTAGCTCTCCTTAGGCTCTACCATGCCCATGCCTCACAACTTCCAATCTTCCAGCCAGAGTTAAATATCCACATGCCCAAGGAAGACAACCACCAATAAAGCCAAGAATGGAAAACTTATATGTCAAAAGATTTCAAATCTGAGATTCAAAAGAATTAAAAACCTGGAGAATATATAGGTGGATTCTCCAGTGATAGATGGACCATGCAGAGCACAACAGATTTTTAGATAGGGCAAAATATATTAACATGGAAGCATTTATCCAGTATGCTGCATTCAATATTCTAGCTTAAGCAATTAGCATTTTCTTAGCTGGTTAACTAATAGCAGAATTCAGCTGTGGTCTGTACTGAATGAAATGAATGCTCCTTAATGTGATAGACTTTATTTTTGGGGGCTCCAAAATCACTGCAGATGATGACTGCAGCCATGAAAATAAAAGATGCTTGCTACTTAGAAGAAAAGTTATGATCAACCTAGACACTATATTAAAAAGCAGAGCCATTACTTTGCCAACAAAGGTCCCTCTAGTTAAAGCTATGATTTTTCCAGTAGTCAAGTATGGATGTGAGAGTTGGCCTATCAAGAAAGCTGAGTGCTGAAGAATTGATATTTTTGAACTGTGATGTTGGAGAAGACTCTTGAGAGTCCCTTGGACTTCAAGGAGATCCAACCAGTCCATTCTAAAGGAAATCAGTCCTGAATATTTATTGGAAGGACTGATGTTGAAGCTGAAATTCCAATACTTTGGCCACCTGATGCAAAGAGTTGACTCATTGGAAAAGACCCTGATGCTGGGAAGGATTTGGGGCAGGAGGAGAAGG
Source organism: Antilocapra americana (assembly GCA_007570785.1). Lineage (NCBI taxonomy): Eukaryota > Metazoa > Chordata > Mammalia > Artiodactyla > Antilocapridae > Antilocapra > Antilocapra americana. The sequence goes on along the minus strand of ML660772.1, from coordinate 34,421,999 downwards.
GGGTGACAGAGGATGAGATGGTTGGATGGCATCACCGACTCGATGGACATGAGTTTGAGTAAACTCTGGGAGTTGGTGATGGACGGGGAGGCCTGGCATGCTGCCGTCCATGGGGTTGCAAAGAGTCGGACGTGACTGAGCGACTGAACAGAAGTGAACTGATGTGATATTCAAGAAGGGAGCCAAATGCAACGGTGGGTAGGAGTGTATATTGTACAGTCCATTCACCCATCCTTTAATGGTTCTTAATTCCTTCATTTCAGTGAGAGTTATGAAATCCTGGTGTTTTACTGTCCAAGACAATGAAGGCAGAGTTACTATGATGGTCATAATATGGGAGCAAGAGAGAGAATTGTTTCATCCATGAGGGTATTTGCTATGGGCTAATGGATCATGGGGCCTCTAAGATGAAATAGATGAAAATAACACTAAGGCACTCCTTGGTCTCTTCTGTGAATATAGCTTTAGGTTGATGTAAAAAAACCTTGATCTAAGTTTCATCAAAGAGTTATATTCCTCATGCAGTTCTCAGAACTGAACCACTGGGAAAGTGGTTATTGTTAGGGGAAGAGTGTTATTTTGTATCATTTTCCTTCAGCAGCAAGTGACTGAGCACTGGCTATATAGGACAATGCCCAGACCTTTTAGGATTCTGGGACATTGACTCTTCTCCAACACTAGTGCTTGAAGACAGAAAACATCACTATTCAGAATGAGAGTTTAAGGGGTCAAAGGAAAAATGGAATTTTGCACTATGTTTATCTTGCAGTTGTCTCAGTGGACATGTCACATTCTGTAGACTATTGCAGCTCTAAATGTAAAATTGATAGAGTGTACAATAAGAAGTTAGCAGAAGCTCTACTCTGACTCTTTGACCCATGGAGTCAGAACCATCATTGTAGGAAGTAGAAGCTGATCTGTGGTGCTAAAATAGTAAGCCAAAACTATACCATTCTTGGACAAATCAGAGATATTAATGTTTCCCTCAAAAACTTGGAAAATACAAGGACAGTAATTCCTCCCATCTTATTTAGTTCTTCTGGTTGCACCACAGAGAATGAGAGTAGATAATGTAATCTTAGTGAAGTTGCTCAGTCGTGTCCGACTTTTTGCGACCCCATGGACTATAGCCTACCAGGGTCCTCCTTCCATGGGACTTTGTAGGCCAGAATACTGGAGTGGGTTGCCATTTCTTTCTCTAGGAGATCTTCCTGACCAGGGATGAACCCGGGTCTCCCACATTGTAGGCAGACACTTTACTGTCTGAGCCACCAGGAAAGTCCTAATTGTAACCTTAATCACATGGTAATTCCAAATGAAGCTGCTGTTTCATACATGGGTTCTTGTTGGGGCCCGGCCGGCTGATGCGATCAGCCAGAGCCATTACGGTCGGAACACTGTAAGCCTGCTGCCATATAAGGCGCTGATTACGTGCCAGCTATACATTCGGCTGGCAAATCACCAAAAGGATCATGCGGCGAACATATATCCGACAGGCCAATTGCCCACAAGACACGTATTCCTTACATGCCCGTCAGAACTCCCCCCTTCCTTTTCCCACTCCCTCCCCTCCTCCCCATATATAATCGCCTTGCGCTCAATAAAGTTTTGCAGCTTGATCAGAACCTTTGTCTTGCTGCCGTTCTTCGCATCTCTTGTCCCACCCCCGTTTCATCCGTTTTCAGGTGGATTCGGAGCTCACGTTGATTGCTCTGCGGGCCAGAGCGACTGCGCCCAGCTAGCGGCCGGAGCAGGTTCTTTACTGTAGAAAGTCATTATTGCCCTTTGTCACTGGTGAACATCTAGTAATTTTGCCAGATAATGCATTTTTTATTTCTATTGATGAGCACATACCATCAGAAACAGTTTGCATTTACCTGATGGAAACTGAAGTACATCTTATCTGTCTTCCTGTAGGGTTGGGCTAGCTCTTCATCTCTTTTATAAGTTAATACACAGACTCCATGACCTTTTCACCTTACCACAAGATGGTATGCTGCTCAGTGATACTATGGATGTTCTACAGGCTCAAGGAAAATACCACCAGATAGAAAGGAATAAAAGTACCAAAAATATGTGAGTGTATATGAATTTTTTTTCTTAGTTTCTTTAAAAGGATATTAACTTCTACAAAATCACTGCAGATGGTGACTGCAGCCATGAAATTAAAAGACACTTGGTCCTTGGAAGAGAAGTTATGATCAACCTAGACAGTATATTAAAAAGCAGAGACATTACTTTGCCAACAAAGGTCCATTTAGTGAAGGCTATAGTTTTTCCAGTATTCATGTATGGATGTGACAGTTGGACTATCAAGAAAGCTGAGCACTGAAGAACTGATGCTCTTGAACTGTGGTGCTGGAGAAGACTCTTGAGAGTCACTTGGACTGCAAGGAGATCCAACCAATCCATCCTAAAGGAAATCAATCCTGAATATTCATTGGAAGGACTGATGTTGAAGCTGAAACTGCAATACTTTGGCCGCCTGATGGTAACTGAGTCATTTGGAAAGACCCTGATGCTGGGAAAGATTGAGGGCAGGAGGAAAAGGGGACGCCAGAGGGTGAGATGGCTGGATGGCATCACCGGCTTGATGGACATGAGTTTGGGTGGACTCTGGGAGTTGGTGATGGACAGGGAGGCCTGGCATGCTGTGGTTTATGGAGTCGCAAAGCATTGGACACGACTGAGTGAACTGAACTGAAGCATATTGTGTGTGTATAACTCAAACAAGAATATTAATATTGACATACATAAATGAGTCTTGTCTGTAAGACTACTTAGAACAATAGTTAAATCTTATAATGAGTATCTTTGCTGAATTACTATACTTTTCCTACGATGTCATTTATACAGTTTCAGTGAGACTCTATTATTCACCCCCCATCTCCCAAATAGTTAAAATTTACAACCCTACCACAGCAATAATCTTTTTAAATTACATATGACAATCTCACTATAAGAAGTGGGAACTATGTATCATACATATTTTATCTATAATGTTTTCTCAGGAAAATGTCTTAAAGTTCTTGCTTTGCTACATATATTATCTCATATTCACAGATAGTCAAGAATGTTAGTTTTTGATGGATAGGTCATGTACATTACCAAACTTGAGACTTTCTGAGAAAGAATTGATCATAGATTTTGCAGATTATAGATTTTATAGACAGAAACTGGTAAATATAATTTTTATGATTCAGGAATCCTGATCTCAATAGATAAGCTTATAGAGACAGAAAGTATTTCTGATACATACCAGTAAATTACAGTCCTGGAGATTTTATAAATCATCCACATGGATAGTTTTTCACTCATTATCTTTAAAATCCTGTGGTTTGTTTTTAAAGCTAGATATTAAAGAGGCTTATTCTATTAATTAATATCTATCAAGTCCCATAAGTAAAACTGATCAAATAAAATGCTATATTAGTAATACTAATTTCTTTAATGAAAGTGAAAGTCACTCGTGTCTGACTCTTTGTGACCCCGTGGACTATTCAGTCCATGAAATTGTTCAGGCCAGAATACTGGAGTGGATAGCTTTTCCCTTCTTCAGGGGATCTTCCCAACCCAGAAATCAAACCCAGGTCTCCCACATTGCAGGTGGATTCTTTACCAACTGAACCACAAGGGAAACCCAAGAATACTGGAGTGGGTAGCCTATCCCTTCTCCAGGGAATCTTCATGACCCAGGAATAGAACTGGGGTCTCCTGTATTTCAGGTGGATTCTTTACCACCTGAGCTATCATGTGTGAGGTCAAATTCATGCTTTAGGGACAGAGATCTGTCTAGAGTGAGAGACTTTGAAGGAAGGCTGACCCTTGGTCCTGTGGCAGTAGACTGTCACAGTATGTCCAACAGTCAGAAAAACAACACAACACACACTTTTCACCTTTAGGCAACAAAAAATAAAAGGGTTGCCATATATAGTTCTAGTTTCCAAATTAAATGAAACCTTAAGCATTTCCTGCAAATTACTGCTACCATAATAAAAACATCATCATGGACATTTGCAATGACATTGCCAGAGGATATACCATTATTTTGGTATTCATGATAATGAGAAAAAATATGGCCATTTGGCACCATGAACAAATGAAGGTAAACTTGCTAGTCTTACTTTTTGTTTCCTTTAAAAACCTCTTTAGTTTTTTATTTGGCAAATTGGACCTTCTCACATCTGTTCAAATTGATTTCTTAGCTACTTGATATTGTTTCTGAATATTCCTTTCACAAAAGTTAAGTATTCAAATCATTATTAGTGTCTTGGTTGCCTTCAAACTACTAAAGGGAGAAAATTTTGAAGGCAGTTGTGATTCACATACAACAGAGAAAATGGGTTAGTGTAAATATATTCACAGAATGGCTGATATCTTTCAATGCCAATAGTTAAACACATTAGTTTCAGTAAAAAATTATTCTAAAAATCAAAAAGGCAGCTTTCACAGTCATGACTATATTTTTAATAAATAATTTTATGCTACACGATGACCATAATTTAGCAATTATAATATATTCAATTAAATGACAATATAGTTTGACTTGATTCTTTGTCAATAGAATCTACGGTTAAATCATACATTCTCATTATTGTACTTTTGTGAAACTATGTGAATTTTAGACATGAATGCCTGCTTGAGTAGGTCTTGACAAAACCTCACAACATCTGCAGTGAGTATAGTCACTTAGGAGTTAGATAATATTTAAAGACTCCTGGGAAATAATGTACTCTATAACAAACAAAATCAAAACAGTAGAGATTTATGGAATCCCAAAACCACAAATTTAAATCTCTTAACTAAAGGAGAAAAAGTTTAAATAGTTAAACAATTTTACTGAAAGATTTGAAACAGTGTGATTGTCCTAATTCATGTGGTCTGATAGAAATAGAAATGTGCCAATTAAAAAATAATAATGCTAATTGGTGGCTCAGGAAAATGCCTCATTCTTCAATAATCTCACTTTTATTACACTATTTTATTTGGGAGAAAACGCATTTAAAAATTTCCAACATTTAAGATGTAGAACAAAAAAGGGAGACATGGCCCCAAAGAAAGTAGCTGAAACCAAGAGTAGCTGGCTGGGCCGAGGAGTAAAAGACTTTCTAATTAGCCCTCTGATGTATCTACAATCATCCTCTTTTATGGTTCAGGCAGCAGGATCTAGCCTACACTACTCAGGATTTATGTGTAATCTTCACGTGTCATTGAACATAAATCTCAGTGAAAATCATGGTGATAGTCAAGAAACAAGCCCTTTCTTCAATTCTGAGCAATATACTGAAGAAACATCATAGGAGTTTGAAAAGGAGAGAGTTTTTTCGTCTCTGCTAGATGGAGAGTCGTTTTTTTCTTTTCTTCTTATCAAACTGACAATGATATAAAATTTTTTTAACTTAAAAGATTTTGCTTTCATTTTTAGCCAGCTTACTTGATCCGGGGGTTAAGAATAGCTTCCTCTAATGGTGTCAATCTGGAAAAAGAGAGAGACTTTCTCAGAGGAAGTAGCTAGTCAGTTGCTGTCTGGGCAAAGTGTAATGTAAAGAGAGTGGGATCATCCAGAACCCTCCTCCTCTGTCTCCTGCTCCTTCCATCACGTCCAGCTGCTTTTTCCTCAAACTATGGCTTGAGACTGAGAAAAAAATAAATGGGTCTGGCAGAAGCATAGTGACGAAAACTCTATGGAAAAGTACCTTTACTACTGCAACACTGACTCTGTAGCTCACAGCTAATTAATCCCACAATAGAATGTGAGTTGGCTAGTTGTATTTTGAATGTTCTCATGTGGCCTCTCTTGACGGGACTTGCCACCAAGGGTTTTAAGCTTTCACCCTACTTAATATTCATGTCTAAAGAAGCAAGGTGCCTTGGGATATTAAGAATTTTTTAAAAATTGGTCCTTTAGGTTTAGATTATAATGGAAAATTCAACAGCTATAGCTGCTGGAGACAAAAGGTGAACAATTCACATTCTGAAAGTAAACTATCAACTCTATGCTGAATAGGGAAAGCCATAATTATTGGACAGTGAAGTGACAGGCTCTGCAATTGAGTGGTTTAGTAAATTATACCCACCAGAAGTTAATATCCCACATGATATGATTCCTGAGGGCAAAGTTCCTTACAGTAGGAACATATTTCAATGAGAGATTTAGTTTGGATAGAGGGAGTGAAATCAGATATCAAAAATATATTGTTAAAATTTAAAGTACTCTTTTTAATGAAGCACCAATCCCTACGTATAAAACTCATTGTCTGTTAGTCATTCAGGCATTTGACATCTATTGTGATGTGAACCATGCAGATTTGAAGTTTACTAAGAATTTCCCTCCCTGAAATTCCAATTTGTTGCCAATACTGCTCTAGTCTCTTGATGTGTGCATACAGCATGCAACAGATACAACTGAAGACGTGTATTGCAGCAACACTTGAGTTAATAATACTCTTGATGTCTGCCATCGCTGTTCCAGGCTTGGGTGTACATTTTGGAAAAACTCCCAAGTGGTGCTGAGAGGCACCTTTGATTATGAACCATAGTAATGAGAAGTTAGACTGAGAAGGGGGATTCTTCCCTACTCTTTTAGGGAAAATAAATTTGGAAAATAGTTTCATTTTACTCTGCTATGATGTTTTATTGTCTTTTATAAAAATAATACTCTATGTTTCTATCTCCGAATTTCTCCCACTTAGTAATATCTGCTATCCACTCCCATGGGTTTTTGTGTGATGTGCCCAATTATCATATTTGATTCATATAATAGTTCAAATATTATTCCTTTCTAAACTTTTCTTATGAGAGAAATAAGAGAGAGAAGTAAAAACAAATAAGATTTAAGGCACGCCAATGTTGTTATTCAGTCACTAAGTCATGTCTGACTTTGTGACCCATGGATTGCAGTGTGCCAGGCTTCCCTGTCTTTCACTATCTCCTGGGGTTTGTCCAAACTCATGTCCATTGAGTCAGCGATGTTATCCAACCATTTCATCCTCTGTTGCCCGCTTTTACTCCTGCCCTCAGTCTTTCCCAGCATTAGGGTCTTTTCCAGTGAGTTGGTTCTTTGCATCAGATGGCCAGAATACTGGGACTTCAGCTTCAGCCTCAGTCCTTCCAATGAATATTCAGGGTTGATTTCCTTTAGGATTGATGGGTTTGATCTCCGTGCTGTCCAAGGGAATCTCAAGAGTCTTCTCCAGCACCACAATTCAGAAGCATCAATTCTTTGGCATTCAGCCTTCTTTATGGTCCAACTGTAATATCTGTACCTCATTGCTAGAAAAACCATGGCTTTAACTATATGAATCTTTGTTGGCAAAGTGATATCTGCTTTTTAATATGCTATCTAGGTTTGTGATAGTTTTCCTTCCAAGGAGCAAGCATCTTCTAATTTAAGGACTATGGTCACTATCTGCAGTGATTTTGGAGCCTAAGAAAATAAAATCTGTCACTGCTTCCACTTTTCCCCCTTCTATGTGCCATGAAGTGATGGGACATGATGGTATGATCTTAGTTTTTTGAATGGTGACTTTTAAGCCAGCTTTTTCACTTTCCTCTTTCACCTTCATCAAGAGGCTTTTTAGTTCTTTGCTTTCTGCCATGAAGGTGGTGTCATCTGCATATCTGAGGTTATTGATATTTCTCCCGTCAGTCTTGATTCTGGCTTGTGCTTCATCCAGCCTGGTATTTCACATGATGTACTCTGCATGTAAGTTAAATAAGCATGGTGACAATATAGAACCTTCATGGACTCCTTTATCAATCCTTTATCACTGTACTCTTTCACCCTCAACAAGAGGCTCTATACTTCCTTTTCACTTTGTACCATTAGAGTGATATCATCTGCATATCTGAAGTTGTTGATATTTCTCCTGGGAATCTTGATTCCAACTCTTGATTCATCCAGCCCAGTAGCTCACATGATATACTCTGCATATAAGTTAAATAAGCAGGATGATAATATATAGGCTTGATGTGCTCTTTTACCAATTTTGAACCAGTCTGCTTTTCCATGTCAGTTCTAGCTGTTATTTCTTGACATGCATACAAATTTCTCAGGAGATACTGATAGTGAATTGAATATACTGAGGGTTTTTTTTTTATTTTATGATTTTGATTTTTCTACTATAGTTCATTTTCTGGATTTATTGTTCCCTTTAATTAAATACAATTCATTCTGCCTCTTAAAAGGAATTCTACTCCCAGCAAAGTTTACTTAGTGGGGGAATCATCATCTCATGATGAGTCAATCATGGGTATAAAGATAGCTGTCTATATATTATAAAGTCCAAACATATCTTTTCTTTACCTTGTTTTATTGGAAATTTCACAGAGTTTCCCTTAAACTCAGATAGATGGTCGTAATGGATAAAATGACTCATATTCCTTTGGATTTAAAAAGTGTGTTTCCAAGAATCCACTATTAAAATAAAAATTCCTCTGGGAAGTATAATATATAAATCCCATATAGGTATTAAAACTTGCAGCTGGACTAATATCCCTCATAATTTTTCATCACTTTGTCAAATTGAAGACAAAATATTCTGTGTATAGGAAAATCTGTACTTAAAATTTTAATAAGCAAGTGAGTATAAGAAATGTCTAGAAACTGAAATAGTCCCAATACTTTGACACGGTTGGAGAAGCACAGGGAACCCTAGATAGCATGTTGGCCCTTTGTCTCTAAGAGAAGAAGGGATCAGGTGTCCCAACTATGGGAGAGGAGAATGGGTGGCTGAAAGGATACTAACCCAAACACTGATGACTACATTTAATTTGGGCAGACTAATATGGGCTTCCCTAATGGCTCAGTGGCGGAGAACCTGCCTGCCAATGCAGGAGACAGGAGTTCGATTCCTGGGTCAGGAAGATACCTTGGAGAAGGAAATGGCAACCCCCTCCAATATTCTTGCCTGGGAAATCCCATGGACAGAAGGACCTGGTGGGCGACACAGTTCATGAGGTCACAAAGAGTCAGACATGACTGAGTGACTAACACTTTCTACATTTCTTCCTACCCAAAACCTAATAGTTTTTTTCTAAATATATAGTGAATGATTGTTCAGCTGACAATCATTTATTTTACTTGAATAATTTTTTAGTGTTTTAATTTTTACAGACTCCTTCCTTGATAAGTAATATGCCTGAATATGATTTGAAGCCATTTTTGCTGTAGTTAAAAAAATTTCAATAGATTTTGAAAATTTAAGCTCTTATTTCGGACAATAGATAGATAATTGACACTGTATATCAGCTATCACATTCAGGAAATTTATTTTCTCTGTGTAGGTATCAAACACAGGGAAATTGAATTCACATCAGTGTATGGATATTTAGCATAATTAATTGGTATCACTGGGAAGAGATCTTCCACAGGAGTACATGGAGTTATTTCAAGTTGGTGGACAGTTTGGTGAGTACAGTTTTATTGCTGGATTATGTTGCCCATGTCAGGTGGTAAAAGAAAGAGATTTCTTATGGGAGACATTTCTCCAGGAGTTTCATGTGTTTCCACATGATTGACTTGTGAGTAGAGTCACTGACAACTTTTGTTCTGAAATATCTTTTGAAGAATGTTGTATAATGAACAACCCTGGAAGAATAGAGATAGTGTCAGACAGTGAAAAAGGTAGATTTGCTTACTGTCTAGCCTCTGGAGGAGGAAATGGCTACCCCCTTCAGTATTCTTGCTGTAAAGTTTCATGGACAGAGGAATCTGGAAGACTATACACATGGACATCACCAGATGGTCAATATTGAAATCAGATTGATTATATTCTTTGCAGCCAAGGATTGGAGAAGCTCTATACAGTCAGCAAAAACAAGACCAGGAGCTGACTGTGGCTCAGATCGTGAATTCCTTATTGCCAAATTTAGACTTAAATTGAAGAATGTAGGGAAAACCACTATACCATTCAGGTATGACCTAAATCAAATCCCCTATGATTATACAGTGGAAGTGAGAAATAGATTCAAGGGATTAGATCTGATAGACAGACTGCCTGAAGAACTATGGATGGAGGTTTGTGACACTGTACAGGAGGCAGGGATCAAGAACATCCCCAAGAAAAAGAAATGCAAAATGGCTGTCTGAGGAGGCCTTACAAATATCTGAGAAAAGAAGAGAAGTAAAAAGCAAACGAGAAATGAAAAGATATACTTTGAATGGAGAATTCCAAAGAATAGCAAGGAGAGACAAGAAAGCCTTCCTCAGTGATCAGTGCAAAGAAATAGAGGAAAACTGTAGAATGGGAAAGACTAGAGATATCTTCAAGAAAATGAGAGATACCAAGGGAACATTTCATGCAAAGAGGGGCTCAATAAAGGACAAAAATGATATGGACCTAACAGAAGCAGAAGATATTAAGAAGAGGTGGCAAGAATACACAGAAGAACTATACAAAAAACATCTTCATGACACAGATATTCATGGTGGTGTGATCACTCACCTAGAGCCAGACATCCTGGAATATGAAGTCAAGTGGACCTTAGAAAACATCATGAAATTCCAGTTGAGCTATTTCAAATCCTATAAGATAATGCTGTGAAAGTGCTACCCTTAATATGCTAGCAAATTTGGAAAACTCAGCAGTGGCTACAGGACTAGAAAAGCTCAGTTTCATTCCAATCCCAAAGAAAAGCAATGCCAAAGAGTGCTCAGACTACTGCACAATTGCACTCATCTCGCATGCTAGCAAAGTAATGCTCAAAATTCTCCAAGTCAGGCTTCAACAGTATGTGAACTGTGAACTTCCAGATATTCAAGCTGGTTTTTTAAAAGGCAGAGGAACCAGTGGTCAACTTGCCAAAATCTATTGAATCATCGAAAAAGCAAGAGAATTCCAGAAAAATATCTATTTCTGTTTCATTGACTATGCCAAAGCCTTTGACTATGTGGATCACAACAAACTGGAAAATTCTGAAAGAGATGGGAATACCAGACCACCTGACCTGCTTCTTGAGAAATCTGTATGCAGGTCAGGAGGCAACAGTTAGAACTGGACATAAAAATAGAAGACATAAAAATGGCTAACAAACATATGAATAGATGCTCAACATCACTCATTATCAGAGAAATGCAAATCAAAACCACAATAAGGTACCACTTTACACCAGTCAGAATGGCTGCCATCCAAAAGTCTACAAGCAATAAATGCTGGAGAGGATGTGGAGAAAAGGGAACCCTCTTACACCTGTTGGTGGGAATGCAAACTAGTACAGCCACTATGGAGAACAGTGTGGAGACTCCTTAAAAAACTGAAAATAGAACTGCCATATGACCCAGCAATCCCACTGCTGGGCATACAAACCGAGGAAACCAGAATTGAAAGAGACACGTGTACCCCAATGTTCATTGCCACATTGTTTGCAATAGCCAGGACATGGAAGCAACCTAGATGCCCATCAACTGACGAATGAATAAGAAAGCTGTGGTACATATACACAATGGAATATATTACTCAGCATTAAAAAAGAATTCATTTGAATCAGTTCTACTCAGGTGGACGGAACTGGAGCCTATTATCCAGAGTGAAGTAAGCCAGAAGGAAAAACAAAAATACAGTATACTAACGTATATATATGGAATTTAGAAAGATGGTAACGAGAACCCTGCATGCGAGACAGCAAAAGAAACGCAGATGTATAGAACAGTCTCGTGGACTCTGTAGAAGAGGGCAAGGGTGGGATGATATGGGAGAATGGCATTGAAACATGTTAATTATCATATGTGAAATCAATCGCCAGCCCAGGTTTGATGCTCGGGGCTGGTGCACCGGGATAACCCAGGGAGAGGGAACCGGGAGGGAGGAGGGAGGGGGGTTCTGGAGGGGGAGCATATGTATGCCCGTGGCGGATTCATGTCAATGTATGGCAAAACCAACACAATAAAGTAAAGAAAATTAAAAAAAAAAAAAGAACTGGACATGGAACAACAACAGACTGGTTTCAAATAGGGAAAGGAGTACCTCAAGGCTGTATATTGTTACTATGCTTATTTAACTTATATTCAGAGTTCATCATGAGAAATGCTGGGCTGAATGAAGCATGAGCTGGAATCAAGATTGCCAGGAGAAATATAAATAACCTCAGATATGCAGATGACACCACCGTAATAGCAGAAAACAAAGAAGAACAAACGAGCCTCTTGATGAAAGTGAAAGAGGAGAGTGAAAAAGTTGGCTTAAAACTCAAGATTCAGACAACTAAAATCATTCCATCTGGTCTCATCACTTCATAGCAAATAGATGGGGAAACAATGGAAACAGTGACAGACTTGATTTTGGGGGGCTTCAAATTCACTGTAGATGGTGACTGCAGCCATTAAAGTAAAAGCGCTTTCTTCCAGAAAAGTTTTGATCCTCCCAGACAGAGACATTAAAAAGCAGAAACTTTACTTTGCTAACAAAGGTCCATCTAGTTAAAGCTATGGTTTTTCCAGTAGTCATGTATGGATATGAAAGTTGGACTATAAAGAAAGCTGAGCACCAAATAATTGATGTATTATAACTGTGGTGTTGGAGAAGACTCTTGAGAGTCCCTTGGACTGCAAGGAGAACCAACGAGTCAATACTAATGGAAATCAGTCCTGAATATTCATTGAAAGGACTGATGTTGAAGCTGAAACTCCAATACTTCAGCCACCTCATGCGAAGAGTTGATTCATTGCAAAAGTCCCTGATGCTGGGAAGGATTGAAGGCGGGAGGAGAAGGGGACAACAGAGGATGAGATGGTTGGATGGCATCACCGACTCAATGGACATGAGTTTGAGTAAACTCTGGGAGTTGGTGATGGACAGGGAGGCCTGGCATGCTGCAGTCCATAGGGTCTCAAAGAGTCAGACACAATTGAGCTAGTGAACTGAACTGAGTCAATCAGAGAATTGGTTTTCTTTGCTTCCACTTTTCCCTTTGAAAATCTCACACTGAGTTCATGTTGGTGGAGTGATCCTAACCACTCTCAGCTTGGTGTTTGCTCAGATAAACTCTTAGAATATCTACTATGCCTCATTTTATCTTTTAATATTTGTTTAGAGCTTTTAACATATTACTCATATTAATTTTAAATCCTCTGACTATTCTGACATTGTATCATATACAAACATCATTCTGATTGCTTTGTCTCTTCAGCCTGTGTCTTTCCTTGCCTTTTGGCATAGTATATAGGTTTTTGACAAAAGCAAAGCACATTGCATAGGGAAGTAGAAACTGAGGTAAACGGTGTTCAATGTGAAGATATATGTTGATCTACCCAATAGATGGACTGTATTTGATGCTCATTGTAACTTTGGGTGTAACTTCAAATTCCTTCTGTCACTTTTTCACCTTATTTTTGTTTCCCTGCTTCACTTTGGTACTTCATTTTGTGCTGAATCTTAGGAAAAAAAATCTGCCTCTGAGTTCTCCTCACTGCATTAAACTGTTGCTCATAGTGAAGTCTTACAGCTTTGTAGGACTTCCCCAATGGCTTAGGGGTAAAGAATCTGCCTGCAATGCAGGAGATGCAGGAGACTCAGGTTCAATCCCTGGGTCAAGAAGACACCCTGGAGGAGGGCATGGTAACCCAGTCCAGTATTCTTGCCAGGATAATCCCATGGACAGGGGAACCCGACTGGCTATAGTCCATGGGATCACAAAGAGTTGGACAAGATGGAGCATGCACAGAAGATGGAGGGCAAGGTGAGTATCTTTGAATCTTCTAATATAAGCCCTCAGTCTTTGGACTCCCCCCAGAGTCTGTGTCTCAGGGGTGTTCCTCATCTCCCCTGTCCTCTAGCCCATCCTCAGCAGCAGCAGGTAATTTCTGGGGCACTCAGTCTATAACCTTAAAAATCTCTGTTGTAGATCATCAAGCAATGCTATACCTGCGTTTTTGGTTGTACTATAATGTCAATTCTCCCATTAATGTCTTTCTTTGTTATAATGCAGCCTAGCGATTTTTCTTTCAAACATGAAAATTCTCTGAAAGAGGAATGCTTCAGTCAGTGCTGTTATTGTTCAGGATGGCTTCACATGAAAAATACTGAAGTTTCATCCTGTTAGCCCCAAAATAATAAAATGCTTATTTTTAGTAGATGTCTAATTGGTTCCCACATCTTTTTTTTTTTTTTAACTTTTTATTTTTGGCTGTGCTGGGTTTTTGCAGCTGTGCAGGGGCTTTCTTCAGTTGCTGTGAGCCTGCTTCTCACTGCGGTTAATTCTCTTGTCGTAGAGCACAGCCTCTAGCGTGTGTAGGCTTCAGTAGTTGCTACATGTGGACCCAGTGGTTGCAGCTCACGGGCTCCAGAGCACAAGCTCAGTAGTTGTGGCCCATGGGCTTAGTTGCCCATTGGCATGTTGGATCTTCCTGGACAAAGGTTTTAATAGGTGTCCCCTGCATTGCAAGGCGGGTTCTTAACCACTAGAAAACCAGGGATGCCTCCTCCACATCTTTTTAAAGCAGTTCTTTGCTATTGATTATTATCGGGACAATTTAACTTCATCTTTATTGCCAAGTTCATTGTTGGGAGTCTAGGAGAACATTTGATCTAACACTAGATTTTCAGTTGTTTTGAATTTTTTTTCTTTTTTTTTATGCTTTGATGAACTCAGCATAGCATGTATTATTTTTATGAACTCATGTTCACTGTTGGAAATTTAGATGTATCATAATTTGTATAGGATAAGTAAAGACTGACAAGTACATTTATATAAATAGAATTATTGGTACTGTTGAAATTATATGGCACCTTGGATACTCTCTTAATATACTTTAAGAACAAATTGTGGCTAAAGTTAAACTAATTTGGGATTTAGGAGAGATAATGTGTATGTGTGTGTGCATGTGTATAAACAAAAGAAAAGAGTAAAACCCCTGGTCTATTAAGTTACAAACTCAGTTATCAAATACCAGCTGCTCAGATTGTTCCACATCCTTTGATGAGGAAGATCTCTAGAAGCTGACATCAGCAGGGTGGAATTTACCTCTATTTTGATGTTGCCTTCACTTTGCCATACTTGTATCATTGGTTTCCACCGTGATAGAGCATTTCATTCATATAGGATATTTTAGAATGGTTTAATAAAATTCTTATGATAGGCTTAAAGATTAGGATTCTATAAATTTTGCTTTCTTGAAAATGTAATTTTAAAAACTCCCCAAAATTCCTCCTCCCAAATCATTGATTAAACTGATTCTCTAGAAGAGTGGACCATAAGTGAAGGTTACCCCGTGGAAATGTGTGTGCAATTTGTGGAAAGATAGGTGCAGAGGATCTTCTAGGGCATTACTGCCAGAGATCTAGGAAGATTCGATCCCCGGGTTAGGAGCAGACCTAAAGTTTTCCAAAATGCTTGGACATTGGTAAGATTTGTCACATGATCAAATCCAGTCTTCATAAGGAAAGACTTTGTTCAAAGTGATTATTGCAAGAGGAGGGAAAGGGGCTGTTGTAGCAGGGGAAGGGGAACCATTGCATTTGGAGGACACTGTGACCAGAGGATCTGCAAGCATCTAAGAATTCAGCAGAATTAAGTTTCTTTTCTATCAAGAGGGATAAACAGGGCTAGATAGAACTGGGTGTTGAGGGAGTGGGATAAAAGAGTGGCATGGTCTAAAAGTAAATCAGAGAAGGTTTTTCCATGATGCCAGCCTGTTCTCATGAGGAGCTGTACACTGGATCAGGATGAAGGTGGGCCAAAATTCAGGGTCCTGAGGGAAGGAGAAAAGCTTAACCAAATTTTGGTTAACCAGCATTTTGTCCTGATTGATCTGTGGAAATAAGCAGTTCAGTTAATTATTTATGAGGCCAAAAAAATGGAAACGTGGAGGGTCTGTGACTGGCTGTATTATAGGTAAATGAGGAGTGGGCAGGGACACGTCAGTGAGTCATCTGGTGAAGGGTGTCCTCAGAACGCAAAAGAGAGAGGATTTCTCAACCTTCCTATTTTCTTGGAGCACAGGGCTTGAGTAAATGTCAACATTGTGAGATCAGAAGTTGTTTTCTTTAGCTGGCTCTGAGACTTTGACTGTGGCACTTGTGCTTGTATCTCCTGGGCCTCTTGGGCCTTTTGAACCTGGGATGTTGGGTGCAGGGCCCCTGACTGCGTCCAGGGGGAAGCATAGAACTAGAACTGCAAGACAGGCGAAAGGTGCGGCCTGTTTGCTAGCCTAACCGCCCTGTGGCAAACAGCAGGGCACTCCTTTGATACTTTTCTTCCTGAAAGGGCTGCAGTGAATGCCAAGAACTGCTCTCTCTTCAGGACTGTCCTCTGACCCTTTGAGGTTTGAGATGTTTGGACATAGGAAGTACAGGCTTCCTTCTACTTTGTTGCAAGTTGAATATTCAGTTTGAATAGTTTTCTATTTTTTTAACTGACTTTTAAATCCTTCTATAATTCTAATTAAGCTCATCTTCATCTCCAGAGCTTGGCTAGCTCTAAGGCAAGAAATGAAGTAAGCTTGCTCGCTAGGCCAGGCTTCCTAAGCTTTCACATCTCTACTTGAATTGATTTGCATTATAATGCACATGGGCAGGAAGATAGGTAAATTGAATGTGTGATTAACTGAGCAAAGAATAAAGTCCATATAGAGTTAACATTATTGCTAGGCTACTTGCAGGTCATTTCTGAAGGATGGAAACAGGCACTCTCTAAGAATGAATGTATGAAATATGATGATTATCTTATTGAATATAAAACATTTATTACATCATCCAGTTCCTTTTTATTTAACATGAAATGTGTTAAACAATTTCTAAGATGAGAGCTAATCATGCTATGTAGAGGTAGCCCAGCGCTGGCAAATGGGAAAACCACTGGATCTGGAAATGATCCTTTTAGTACTAACAGGGAGATATCGTAAAATAATACAACCCTACCTGGGATGCTAGGATTTTCACATTGTTCTGCAAAATCTAAAATAATGGTTTTTTAAAGTATACATCTGGCAAAAAAAAATATATTCTATCTCTAATTGGGTTTAGGGGAGTATTTAGTGCAGTCAGAAATAGGTATCATTTAAAAAAAATGAAACTTAGATGACTTAAGAAGTAGATTTGTGAGGGTATGCTTTCAAACAACATCCTATGCATAAGCAAAATGTTTTGTCTAGCATATGATGGTCATGCTGCATGACCTAATGGCACCCAGAGAAAATAGTCTTTTGACATTCATTGTGAATTTGGGTCCCCTCATTCTTGGCATTTTGTAAAATGCTTTGATAATTTAAATATCACCTTTAGACTTTCAGAATACAATTACTTAGATACAGTTTGTATTAATCATAACAGTACACATATAAACACTTATACTTCATTGTCTCTTTCTATGTCAGAGTGTCCATGGACAGATTTTGCATAATCAAGTTAATAGTATTCGTGAATCTGCATGATACTTCTGGTTTATTCTCAGTCTTGGTTCTTTCCACTTTATTAAAATCAATCATAATAAGAAAATGTTTATTTCATAGGAAAAAAATCCTATTTGTAATTATTAGCATACCATATAGGGTGAGAGCAAGCAGTGTTTTATAATTGAATTATGTGCTGGGAATAATGCTTCTGTGTGTTAAGAATGGACTCAGATCGCTAAAAAAGAAGTCTTGTATTTTTTAATAAGTAAAAGAATTTATCTTCAGCCATTTCTGAAAAGCAATGTTGCTGATGTTACACATGCTGAATGTGTATAAGTAAATTATGGTAGAAATTTTTTTCTCTTGTCAATGCATTTCTAGACTTCTGGAAGATATGATGATTTTAATGAAAAGGCCTAAGAATGGTCAATTCTAATACCTCATTCAGCACTCAGCTGTGACTTAAGGGACGTATAATTAATATATGACATTTTCAACATTAGGGTTGTTATTACTACTTCTCTTTTGCCAAAGCAATTTTAATTACTTGCTAGAGATCTCAGAATATTACTTTCAACATGTAAGTGAAACTTTCTTGATATATCATTTACCTACTTTAAAATGTAGGATTTTAATTCAATTGCAATTCCACGTTTTAAACACATGGTCTTAGCTACCATGGGTAGAAATAAAATTTCAGCCAATCAGCATACAAAAATGGTCAAGGTTTGTACAATACAATAATACAAGTCACAGATATCATGAGATTCCCATGTCTGTTGGTAAGATTTCAAAGAAAAAGAATGCTAAAAAATAAATTCAATTGTGTGGTAATAATTGCAATAAAATTTTAAAATTCTACAAACTTACCCAATCTGGTGACTAAACTATATTTTTGTTTGTTTCTTGTTTTGCTCAATTTAGAATCCCGATGTCCTCCCACTTTTGATTTGTAAAACAGTATTAACTTTGGTCATTTGTTTTGATTGCAAAGCTGGTGAGTGTATTTACCTTGTTAAAGAGAATTATTATCCAAAACTTGCGTTTCCTTAATTCATGCTAGATAATTATCTAACAAGGTTGCCTGAGTTTGAGAATCACCTGATTTTCTCTGGGAATGTAACTTTGTTTTATTTAGAATTCACACTTGATTAGACCCTAGGCATCTGACAATTCTGCAAAGTCAGAAGTTAACTTTTAAAAATTAAGTTGTGGTAATATTCTTTTCTGTCCAGTAGAAAATACCTTAAATTTTCTACTGGACAGAAGTAAATTAAAAGTTACGTTTTCACTGAATCAAAGGAATGATCAGTCTTGTACTTTTCTAATCTTATTTTACCTTTCTTGTTTTAAGGGCTGTGCACAAGCCCCGATCCTTT
Organism: Antilocapra americana; assembly: GCA_007570785.1. NCBI lineage: Eukaryota > Metazoa > Chordata > Mammalia > Artiodactyla > Antilocapridae > Antilocapra > Antilocapra americana. The sequence goes on along the minus strand of ML660772.1, from coordinate 34,403,294 downwards.
CATATTTTTAAACTAACTCTGCCATCTTGGTGGTTCCTGCCTTATGAGGTTAAATAGAGCACTGAGAGGTACTCACAATTTACCGGTGAGAATTAGGTTTCTTTTAATAGTTTGGGAATTATGGCTTAATAACTTAATGGTTTTTAGAAATAAAATAAGTAGAAATATAAGCAGAAAAAGAAGCAGAAGGAGAAGAAAAGGGGGGAAGGAATATAGGTATTTATCTATGAGATTATTCCAAATGGTCCATTCAGTCCAGTTGTTGTGATAAATTACTATAAATGTTTAAAATTTTTTAATCAATAAACTGAAATTGTGCTACCCAAGAATAACTGCTTTCTTTCTTTTTTGAAGGGTGTAACCCTGAATTGGAGCACATAATTAGACAGAGTAGACTTATGTTAAATCAAGTAATATTTGATACAAAACTTTGTGGGAAAGAGGCTTTCTATTCCTTATTCAATCCAATTTTACTATATTGGACAGGTTTGTTGAACCCTTTCTTGTCAAAAATTTCAGTGAGTTTTATCTGTGTATGTATGTTTGTACATACGTGTATACTTTTGTTATTACGTTTAAGATGTTGATTGCTCACATAAAGGCATTATGGATAAAAAGAAGTTTCCAAATGATGTTTAAAATTGCAGTGCTCATCAAACCAAAAGAAAAAGGCACCGAATGTTGGAACTTAAAGACAGGAATGCTTTGATATTAAATCTAGAAAACTTTGGTTAAATTCTTTGTACACTAGGTATAGATGACACTGTAACTCCCTGCAATTAGTACTGAAAAAAAAGAGACAAATACACACAGACACATACCACACACACACACACACACACACACACAGAAACACACACACACACACACAGACACACGAGGCAAGCATGCATATATATATTTCCTCATTGAGGATCTCTTATATAAAAAAGGTCTGCATATAAAAGACAGTCCAGAGACATCTTTGAAGGTTTTGTTTCAAAGCAGCTTCGCTTTCTCCTGTGTCTGGGGATTTCTGTTATTAATTGAAGTTAATTTTCTAGGATATCAGTTTGCCGTGCACGTGGGAAAGATTGATAGCCTCTTCGATTCTCAAGAGTGTTGAAAATGACACTGTTCCATCACCGGGTGCCTTCACTTTTATCATCACAAATCAAATTATAAACATCGGGGCAACCTTGCTGGAATCTGGCTTCGGGAGATTTCCATAAGATTAATTAGGCGGCCAAAGCAAAGATGGTAAAATAGAAAGGGGGAGGGGGGAGGGAGGAGGGAGAGTGGAACCATTCATTCCTCACAGAATGGAAAGTCAATTCAACAATGGGTAATTAGCGTGGGCCACAGATTCTCAAAGGCACTGAGGACACTGGACTCTCCCGCACTCTGATGTTTAGTGCCGTATTGAGGACCCCTCATTTAATTAGTGCACTTTGATACCCACAGGAGTTTGAGGCTCCAGGGCATGCTAAACACAGACTGACACCAGCCAGCTTCTGCCTCCTTCCACTCTAATTAGAGATACAATGAGCTGCAAAGACGATGTTTTACTCCAAGAGTTCTTCTGCAGATACCTCTGGCAGGAAACAATCGTTTATTTTGTGTCTATATTGGTATTCAGATTAAATTGTTAGCATGCGAAGAATGAGCTAAGGGCACATATCTATTAAAAATGCTTAGCAGTGTTCAAAAATTATGGAAGCAATTTGTGTGAAAAACATATTTTCCCTTTTGAAAACTATTATCTCCTGGTCTATTTAGAAATAAACTCTAAAAAAAATGGAGGTTGCATTCTAAAGTAAATATCAGTAATTTCTTAAAATAGCCATCAGTTCTACGCCTTAAACAAATGCCTCTAAAACTAAAAGGGAGAGGGAGAAAAAGAGGCGAAACCCCTCACCACCTCTGAATTCAACAGCATTGAAATAAGTAGCCAACACTGGGGAAAATGACAGAGGTCATTTTTATAGGAAGATTGCTAATCTGTCTAGAGCTCTTTAAAGAAAGCCCTGAAACATTTCACAGTGCCAAGTTAAAAAAAAATTTATAATGTTAGTTTTGATGGACAGTTCCATGCTGATTGGAAGAATATAAATATCCCAAGGGAGACTGCATATTGAAAATTAATCTCAGCATCCACAAAATACTAGTATGTGTTGCTTTAACTACATACAGTAAATTCAGTGCCCCTAAAATTTAAACCCAGGGCAATAGTTTCTCTATCATATTGTTGTCTCTACATATCTATAATACAAAACCAGCTTGTAAAACAAAATGTTGCAAAGCATCATCAACAGAAATGAATCGGTGCTATTACCTCCTTATGCACCTATATGCCCACCTAACTACTTACCTGCCTATTAACCAGTATCTAACTTTTGAGAAATGAAACCGAAAAGCTTCAAAAAAAAAAAAAAAATCCATGTTGAGACTGTCGCCACAAAAGAAGTATGTCTTAACTAACTTGGGATATGCTTTGACACCAAAAATCTCCACCTCCCCATGTCCTGTATTATTCATTATGAAATAGATCAGAGAGGAAAGACATTGTTTTTGTAGGAAAGTGGCTTATTTTGTTTCTCAGAGTTGCCCTGATACTTTTCATAGACATTTTTCTGAGCCTTATTCTGAATTTGTGTCTACTTAAGGATCTGGGCAAAGATGACTGTGAGGATCTCCTGGGAGGACAGTTTTAAGACTGTGTTTTAGTGAGAAGGAATGCCATGGTTATTTAGCAATGCCTGTCATTGGTTTGGCTTTGGGTGCAGTGAGAGCCAGAGAATGCAGGAGTGGTGAGTTCACCTCCGTGAATTTGTCTGCTCCTCCCTGAAGAGTCAAAGGTTTAGATCTAATTTACCTGCTGTACCAGTTACCTGGAGCTCTTTCACAGTGTTTGGAATTTGTGCCCAAATCTAGGAATCTAGTGGAGTCTGTCCTACCTATTTGTCTCTCTGGATGACCTCATGGTATTTTAGATTCCATTTCTTAGAACTATAATCTCCTTTAGGCATTCTGGCAGATTATGATATATCATTAATTTGCAGTAAACCTGCCTGTGAATAGAGGATCTGTCCCATGACTGAGTTGAATCTCAAAGTCAGACATGTAGGCCAAAAAACTTTGACAATGGTATGCGTTTTAATAAATGTTTCCAACTGAAAATGCCCCTTTCTGTTTGAGAAGTTCAAAAAGTTTTGAGTTAGTCATTAAGAAGCCATTGTCCTGCTCTATGTCCTCTGGTGTTTTTTTTTTTTTGTTTTTAATGTTGGATTGGGGGTTTTTTTTTTTTTTTATTGTTTTTGCCATACATTGTCATGATATCACCATGGGTTTACATATGCTTCCCCTCCGGACCCCCCCTCCCTCCTCCCTCCCCGCCCCGGGAAATCTCGCTGCACCAGTCCCGAGCATCAATCCTAGGCTGGCGATTGATTAGACACATGACAATTAACATGCTTCAATGCCCTTCTCCCATATCATCCCACCCTTACCCTCATCCACAAAGTCCACGAGTCTATTCTATACATCTGCGTTCCTTTTGTTGTCTCCCATGTTGGGTTCTCATTACTGTCTTTCTAAATTCCATATATATGCATTAATATACTGTATTGTTATTTTTGCTTCTGGCTTACTTCACTCTGGATAATGGGCTCCAGTTTCGTCCATCTGAGTAGAATTGCTTCAAATGATTTTTTTTTTAATGCTGAGTAATATTCCATTGTGTATATGTACCACAGCTTTCTTATCCATTCATCAGTTGATGGGCATCTAGGTTGCTTCCTAACCTCTGGTGTTTTTTGATGGTTTTCAGAAAATGGCAAAACAGTATACTGTGTGGGGAAAAGACTATACCTATGAAAGGAATATTTAGAAATCACAGTTAAGCCTAAACTAAAGAAAACTTTATTTGTTTTAACTGAGTAGATATTTTTTAAGCACTTGATGACTCTGCTTATATTAAGCATTTTATATTACAGAAAGTGATGTATACCTTTTGGGAGAGAGTTAGCAGTAACATGTACTATATAACTGTTAGTACTAATGCTTTTGTTAGCACCACTTGAAAGCAGAATCCTGTCTCCCAAAGGTAACCTATTTCCAGACTAAGTCACCGATGGAACCGCTCAATAATTAGCTGGCAATATCTTACATATTAATGTTTCAAGTCATTCATCACTTGAAATCTTGTATTCAGCCTCAGCACACATTCCTAAAAAAAGATTCATGCTTGTAGCTAAAATAGTAGGAGGTTCTCTTCAGGTATAACAGAAGACACTGTGCTCAAAGAGAGATAATCAGTCCCATTATGAATAGTTTATACACATACCTTCATGTTTTCTATATGTCTTATTGAAAATCGTCTCATCTATTATTAAGGCATGCACTAGATTATGGGTGTTTATGGGCACAGCTTTGTTTTTAAAGCAACTGACTAAGGAGAAATTCCTTGAATATGCAACATCCATAGAAAAGTTGAACTTCACTGGTCAAAAAGGTGAGTAGTTTCAAATCACCTATTTGCAGAGTAGAATTACATTACATAGACTTGTATTTAGACATCCCTGAAGAGAGACGAATGTTAAATGCCATGCAGCATTTGGTTAAATGTGACAGCAAGGAGCACCATGCTATGACATTGTTTTAGACTACAGGCTATGCCGAAAGTCATTTAATAGCATGATCAGGAAGATGTGGAGGGACCCCAATGAAAGGTTTCTATGCTCATCATACCTGCCTTTTAAAGTTTCCCTTATTTCCATTAGCCTATTTTTTCCTGTTCTTCTCTATATTCCCTTTTCATTTAGAAATTCATTTCATTCCCTCCTGTATTCAATGATGCTCCTTGCTTCAGGGGCCCTTTATAGTAATTTATTCCATATGCTTATTATCCTTTGTGTAAAAGACTTTTGCCTTCTTTTTTTTTCCCTTGTTCCCAACTTTCTAATTTTCAGATCATATCTACTCACTTCTCTGGTCTTGAAGCATAAAGAGTTTGCTTGGATCGATTTTATCAATCCACCTTATAATTTTTAAAACTTCAATTGTGTTACATGAAGTCATTTCTTTTCCACTGAGAATTTGTTCAACTTTCCCTGTCTTTTCACATAACTTAATCGCTGAGATCTGGTATCATTCATATAATTGCTCCATACCATTCACCTGAAGAGCAATTAAACCTTGCAAAGGTTTAGTGACCAGCACTGTTTAAATTATATAAGGCAGGGACTAGAAAAGTTGTATCAATAGCAATACTATAATGTTTTCAATTGATAAAAGATCTGAGTGCCTCAATTTATGTTTATTATTACTAAAATATTATATTACATACTTCAGTAAACTTTAGGAAGCAAAAAATAGTTTATTATCTATCATTTGACAGAGGAATTGTGTGTGTTTAAGAATCCATTAACTGAAATAAAGACAAACTTTTTTTTTGGTAAAACACATCAATGCTCAGATATCCATTAGGTTTATGCCCATACAGTTTGAAGGGTTGGTTTAATAAAATTACGTTAGTTACCTCCCAGAAGGCTTATTCAGGCTTCTTCTGCCCCATTAGATCGTATTAGTACATTTTAAGTAAATAGATATTTCTTTCCCAGAAAATCTCCCACCTATACTTATGAGTCTTTTTATTTCCAAATGGTAAAAAAGTGGGATATTAATGCACAAAGCAGACAAGTAAACAAGAAATATACCATCAAAGATATGATTTAGAGGAGGCACATCTAAGGTTTTTTTAAAAAATTAATTTACTACTCACACATTTAATTCAGTACCAGTTTTGACTCATAATAAATATTGATATGAAGTCTTAAAGGTATTAGAGGATGGAAGCTTTAAAAAACATTTGTTAATGGTGGATTCTTCCTCAGAAAGAATAATAGTGCTTATTTTTAAAAGCCTTGCTATGACCTTTACTTTTATGAATTAGGTGACTTGGAAAAAACTAGTTCTCTGATAACTGTACTTACTTAAAAATTGTTCAAATGAAGTTAAATTATAAAATGATTATTTTTAAAGACAATGAAAAAAGCCTTTTAGAGGTTTTCCTACACTCAGATGTCTACAAATTGCTTGTATGTAATATCCATTGTTAAAGCTCTGAATGAATATGGATGCAAGACAGTGTGCAAACTGCCCAGACCCTCACATTATCTTAATGACTTGGAGCAGCAATTCTCAATCACCTTACTATCCTGTACTTTCTGAAATACCTCTTCGATATTCACTGTTCTCCATATAGGGACAAGGGACCCTACATGAGAGATTTCAGCATAGACATTCTTTTGACTAATACCTACCACTAAAATGACTGTATTTTTACTTAAGAACAAAATGATGGGTAGTTTTGGTGATGGGATCAAAAACCACAGTTATTTTTCTTAGACTAGTTGTTCTCAACTCATGCTGCACATTAAGATCACCTGGAAAGCTTTAATGCATGCCAGTCTCCAAATCTAAACCCAGGCCAGTTAAGTCAGTCTTTGGGGGAGGGGTTTGGAACTGACGTTTTCAAGCCTGAGTTATAATAACAGACATTCAGAGCTGAGATGCATTTATTTAAACTAATAGTTCTCACCTGGGTCAGGGTGCATATTAGACTAGACAATATCTTTTAGAACACACAGAATGTGGGGTGGGAGCACGGACAATATTTTAAACAGTTCCTACAGATTGCATGGCCATTCTTGTTTATTCAAAGTAGCATCTGAATGACATATCAATGTGTATTTTTATAGAGCTTTCTGCATGATGCTGATGTGCCCTTCACTCTCATTTGAGAATCATATACTTAGGTTATTTGTCCATGCACATATATATTAATAGGGTTGAAGCAACAAATTAATTGTTTCTAAGAGCTGCAGATTTATCCTAAAAACTAATCTTGAGTTCAACATTTCTGGAATGTACCAGAGGGTACCCCCAAATTTTTCTTTATAACTGGGAGATGTGTACATGTATATGTTTCTCAAAGTGTTTTCTTTAGAACAAAATCTTGTGGTGAGATAATGGTTATGTCTTTCCATTCCAAAAAACATGTTGGGGGTGGGCAGTTCTTTGATCTAATAAGATTGGGAGATGTAGTTTCAAGCAGTACTAAAATAGATTGCTTTAAAGCATAATTTATGAGAGCCTGGAATGTGTTGATATACCCTGGGAATTTTCTAGAGCAGTGCTCCTCAGATTTAATGTACATACAAATTTATCTGGAGGCATAGTAGAAAGAATATTTGTTAGGGATCTTGTCACTGCTAATAAGTCAAAACAGGAATGAAGGGGTCATAAAAGGAACTACTATTTCTTGATTGACTATCACTAAATAATTACATGTGGTTAACACATCTGTGAGATAGGTGATGCTTTCCTATTTTACAGAAGTTGCCCCAAATCATAGAATTACCAAACTCAAGCTATGATTCTGAATCCAGCTTTTTCTTATTTCCAAGCCTGTGTTCTTCTCATCAAACCTTTTACCTCTTCCCTTTTCTTTTAAAATAAGGTTTAATAGTAAAATGAGTAAGTCCTAAGTGTATAGCTTGAAAAATTACGTTAGGTTTATACTCAAGTAACCATCATTCAGAGCAAACTAGTTTATTTTCTTTCCCCAGTAAATTACTTCATACTCCTTCCCAGATAATGATCCTCCCCCTTAGAGGGGGTTCTATCCTGATTTCAATCACTGTTGGTTAGTTTTTGCCTATTTTTTGACTTCATACAAATGGAAATAAACCACATGTACTCATTTATGCCTGTCTTCTTTCACTGAATACATTTGTGTTGAGATTCACCCATTTCCCTGTGTGTATATGTGGTTAATTCATTCTCCTATTGGTAGATGTTTACACCATGGCCAGGTTTTTGATATGATGAATAGAGTCTCTATGGATATTCTTGTAAAATAAATTTGTAGATGTAAGCACTCATTCCTCAGGGAGGTCTAATAGTAATGGAGTTGCTATATCATAGAGAAAGAATAGAGTAAACTTTACTAAAGCCTCTCATGCACCAAAAGTAGTGGTGCCATTTTACAAAGACTTTGTGCCATCAGCAATGGATGGCAGTTCCAGTTATTCTACTTTTTACCTCCTTTAATTTATTAACTTTTTATCTATTTTTTCCTAGATGTGCAAAATTAATAAAAAAGTGTTCTTCTTCTAAAAGACTACCTTGGAATAGTGTACAAAATTAATAGAAAAAAAATTTCCTTTGACAACTGTATGTGTGTCCACTCTACGCAACTTTAACAGGGTGATTTTTCAAACCAAAGAAATAAAGACACAGTGAAATGACCATTATAGAACCCAGGATAAGGGCCAAACCAAAGAAATAAAGACACAGTGAAATGACCATTATAGAACTCAGGATAAGGGCCAAACACAGCTATTGATAAGGCAAAGATATAAGGAAATATGAACAGACGAGATGCTTTAGAAGGAAAAGGAGGAATAAGCAAGGGAAAGAAGGAGGCATCAAAGACAAATGTAAATGCGAATAGAACAATAAAGGCAGGTGGCAAGGTGACTGGGATCCAGAATAGGTGAATGCCAGAAAGCCTTCATTGGCAGGGCAAACATCAAAGAAAGAAAGCATGGCAGCCAAGGAGCAATCAGGAATTGCCTCCTCCGGATGGGTGCTGTTTAAAAATAAGCATGGAGTTATACTTTTACATAAGTTTTTCCTAAGAAGAATCACATTTCCCTCCCTCACTTACTAAGAGACTAATGTGATTACTAATGTGATTTTAGCCCCCACTTTTGCTTATCAATCACTCTCTTTCATTCATCAACCTGATTTTGGTGCAAGTTCATAATTTACCCAGTCCTTTTCCACTATGTGTGCTGAACTCAGGTGCAGACTCATCTCTTTGGTTTTGCCTCCTGCAATGTTTGGCTTCCCTTGTAGCTCAGATGGTAAAGAATTTGCTTGCAATGTGGGTGACCTGGGTTTGATTTCTGGGTTGGTAAGATCCCCTGGAGAAGGAAAAGGCTACCCACTCTAATATTCTGGTCTGGAGAATTCCATGGACTGTATAGTCCATGGGGTCACAAAGAGTTGGGCAGGACTGAGACACTTGCACTTTTCTTTCTGCAATGTTGTCTCAGTGCTGTGGCCTCTCTTTATGTAACAGGCTTCTGTTTCTAGGCCAAACATTCAACAATTTCCCTTAGTCAATTTCAAGAGCTCAGCGGTATCACCTAAATTTGAAGCTCTAAACCAGTCTCCCCAGGCTAAAATTAATCACAAATCCTCAAAAAAGCATTTTAAAGACACTCTCAGCATGAGTCTAAAAGTAGCTCTTTGAATGACTCTAAAAATACATTATACTCAGCTATACTTATTGATTCCTATTCTTGTCTGCTGGCTCAGTTTCTTCATGGATGTTTGTATGGTCAGCCCACTCAAGATGTCTATTCTCTTGTTTTCTGTCCATCCACCTTCTGCTCAACCAGGACCTGCTTCACTCACATGAATATCCAATTCTCCTAATTACAGGGCTTAATCAGAACTGCCTCTGGTGCTTGCCCCCACCCCAGTTGCTGGTTTCCCTGGTAACTGATGAGCCAACCTAATGTCAATTCTCCATGTAAACTATAGCCTCCTTCTCTTCCAAGTAACAAGATTGCATCCTGCCTGCTCTTTGCCAAACATCGTCTATCCAGGATTTTTGCTTCTGACTCGTAAGAATCCTTATCCAAAAAGTCTTTGATGTCTCTGTCACTGCTTCTGGGTTCTTTCTTTGGTTTTGCTGCTGGGCAGTTACAAGCCTGCAGAACTGAGGAGTGCAGCCCAATAATGTTATTTTGCATTAGTGGAAAGTTTGCTGTATAAAATGATATGGAATTTAGACCCAGCTTGTTATGGTCAGCTCTCCCACTTGCCCAAGGAATTTTTAAGACCCATTTATGAGACTAGAACTTAATAGGTAACAGTTGTACCAAAGTTTTCTTTAGCCACCACCACATTAGAAGTTATCATTCATGTAACAGTATGTAGAAACAAGACAGGTCTTGCCATTTGAATGTCCTTCTTAGAGAACTTACAATTTGGAGATGAGTGACCAAGAAATAGAAATGGTCAACCAATAGCAGGGTAATTTATTTAATCTGTTAATCTCTCTTATGTTTTATGCATTGCTGAATAGCAAACTTTGGGTGGATGTATCAAATATATAAAGCTTTATAAACCAATGGCCCAGGTTGTATTATATATGATTGTTTAGTTCTACATTGCTATCCATATCAGGTAATTGAATTTTTTTCAAAGGACTGACTTTTGAAAAGCATGTTTAAGTCAGAAGCCTATCTTACTCAAAGCTGCAAAATTTTTGTCTTGATTATTTTCATTAAAAGTTTTATGGTGTCTCTATCTCCTTAGATACTGCATAATTGTTTAAAACTAACCCACTAAGAACAGGATGCAGCTGATAGGTTTTATTGGTTCCATGAAGATTAAAATAAGAATTTTACTATGTTTTTTTTTTGTCAAATATCAACCAAGAGTAAATAAAACAGGAAATAACTTCAGAAAGCTGTATGTGGAATATAAATATATGACAAAGGATATCAACAAACTTTTGGAAAAGTAATCTAAAATTTTTATAACTGTAAAGATACTCAATTGATCTAAGAGGGAAAATATAAACAATATAAAGACTGTAACAGAGAAAGTAGCACCTGGTGCTTTACGTAGGAACTAATTGCCAGTTTCATAAAATATACACGGGAGTTACAATCCTCTATTTAATTATATATTTAAAAACTCATAAGAACTAAGAAAAGATTAATATCACCTGCTGCATAATTAAAATTCTTCAATGTATCTTTGTATTTTCCCTTTTGCATTGCATTGTTTCAATTTATGACTGCCAGCATATGATGCAAAAAATGCATATACTGTTAAAATCACTGGCTTTATGACATCTTTTCTCTCCAATTTTCTATATGAAATAAGTGAATCAAAGACTTTTTCTTTCAGCCTATTGTTTTTACTTTAAAAGCTACTCAGTCTTAACAAGAAGAAATCGTAAGCACTAGTTGTAAAATAGTCAGTCAATCAAGCACTTAACACTTTGGGCAGCCCACTCATGGAGCTTTAGCAAAGATTTTTAAAAACACAATAAAGGAAAATCACAAATTAAATGTGGATCAGAAAATTCCATTTTATATTAATTTTATTACCAGAATTTGGAGAAAAGGCTTCTGATTGTATTAAGCTAATGTTGTAATGGGTGAAATGAAAGAGACAATTAGACCCTTGGCTAGTTGATCATAGAAAGAGTGTTCCCCTGAGCCCTTCATTCAAGCATCTGGGAGGAGGAATGCATCCCCTTCTACTTAATTGATCCCTGTAAATCTCTTGGCTAGTTTTTGGCATTTTACTGCACTGTCTATAATGAGGAAGATGAGATGAAAGAGTGAAACCCCCAGGAATAAAATAGAAGATGCTATGCTACCAGTCTCCTTTTATGAAGTTAATTGCAAATGATAATGATGAGTGAAAATTTTAGATCATCTGGTATGAAATATAAAATATTTCACAATTCTATTCTGCTTTTTTCTTTCTTAGATAAAAAGTTTGTGGATATAAGTGAACTTCCAGGTTTTCAAGAATTTGGCGGGGCTACACTACTTACTTCCAGCATGGTCTCTAAAATTGTGTGCCTCAGATAATATCCTCAAACAATGCATTTTTATCTAACTACCAGAAATATTTGCCCAAATAATTTGTGTTTGCAAATTTAGAGGCTAGGTTAAGACCATTTGCAAAAATTGGCCCTGGAAATGTCAAGTACACAGAGCCTTTATATAGCATCATAAATATTAAAAGGTAGAAAACCTAGATCACTAAGTTCCAGAGAAGTAATACACCATATCTACCCAGATGACTCTCAAAATAACAGGAAGGTGCAGATCTTTGGGAAGGGGAATACTTAGAGCTTCAACTTAAAAATTCCCCACCTTAGGCACAATTTATACACACTGCCACACATTCTTGGGTTCAAAGCTAGATCAAGTGAAACTTTCCTTTTTTAAAATGGATATTTTTTTTTCCATTGGCCTTTTGCCACATTTAAGTGGACATACCCTGAAAGGGAGGCTGATCTCTAGGAGTTCTTTGTTTTGGTCTGTGAGGAACGAGTGTGGTAGGCCTTTACTCTACAGTACAATTCTGCTGCATCAAGTCCAAATGGCCATTGCTTCCTATTACCTATTTAAAAGACACAGTTGAGAGATAAAACATGGACAATCTGAGATGCTAGAAAAGGAGAAAATAGGGTTTCGTGACATTTTTGCAGCAAATGGTATTCAGAACATAATGGTTAACAGTGACCAACCTATAAGATTCTAGAAGAGAATAAAATTCTTGATTCTGTATGAAAATGAGAAGTTTCGTTGAACAATTTTATAAAGAAAAATCCTTATGGCCACTTTTTTTACTTAAGGGTAATTTTAAAACGTAATGAGATAATATTCCTAGTAGCATGCCTTGTAGTTAAAAAAATAATTTCCCACAAATTGTCTTCTTCTTTTTTTTTTTTAAAGATTTTTTTGATGTGGACCATTTTATTGAATTTGTTACAGTATTGCTTCTGTTTTTCTGTTTTGGTTTTCTGGCCATGAGGCATGTGGGATCTTAGCTCCTTGACTAGGAATTGAACCACAACCCCTGCGTTGGAAGGTGAAGGCTTACCCACTGAACCACTGGGAGTCCCACCAACTATCTGATTTGATCTTTATAACAAAATGGGTGGTTTGCTCTGTTACTCTTATCTGTACACTGAGAATAATGGAAGCCAAAGAACTAAAATATTTCACAAAATATTATACTGTTGATAAGTTTGTGCTTCTGCTCTTGCTCAGTCATTAAGTTGTGTCCAACTATTTGCAACCCCACGGACTGTAGCCCACCAGACTCCTTTTTCCAGGCAAGAACACTGGAGTGGGTTGCTATTCTCCACTTTCAAGTCCAATTTGTACCTCCACAGAGTTGTTAGGTAGTTAAAAGAGGAAAAAGGTCTCATTATTTGCAAATATTTTCTCCCATTTGTAGCATACTTTAAAAAAAATAAGTTGAGGATGTGAAAAATCTCATAACATCCATTAAAAAAAATTAGCTTGAGAAGATGAAAAGAGCAAACTCTTAAATTTTACATGAAAAAGAACCATTAAAATACAGAGGTCTGTACCTAGAATAAACTCCAGATTGAACTCAGAGGGAAAAATCATCAAACACTGTCTGCACAAAGGTACTACTGGGGCTCTTGCATACCAATCTCCAATCAGTTTTTTCCAGTTTTCTTGTGATACTGTGTGGTGTTTTCAGTTGCCTCCCTAGGCTTTGATTTTTATATAAGACACAGTTCCAGTTTCTATATCATTAGCACTGTAGAATCACAATATCCTCTGGTTTCAAGAAATTCTCATATTATTGTTGTTTTTGTTAATTTGCTCAATTGTGTCCAGCTCCTTGCGACCCCATGGACTGCAACATACCAGGCTCCCCTGTCCTTTACCGTTTCCCAGAGCTTGCTCAAACTCACGTTCATTGAGTCAGTGATACCATCCAACCGTCATGTTCTCTGTCATCCCCTTCTTTTTGTGTTCAACCGTTCCCAGCAACAGGGGTCTTTTCCAATGAGTCAGCTCTTCACATCAGCTGGCCAAAGTACTGGAGCTTCGGCTTCAGTATCAGTCCTTCCAATGAATATTCAGTGTTGATTTCCTTTAGGAGTGACTGGTTTGATCTCCTTGCAGTCCAAGGGACTCTCAAGAGTCTTCTCCAACACAACAGTACAAAAGCATCAATTCTTCAGTGCTTAGACTTCTTTATGGTCCAACTCTCATATCCACACACGACTATCGCTTTCACTATATGGACTTTTGTAGGCAGAATAATGTCTCTGCTTTTTAATACTCTGTCTAGATTTGTCATAGCTTTTCTTCCAAGAAGCAAGTGTCTTTTAATTTCATGGCTGCAGTCACCATCTGCAGTGATTTTGGAACCCAAGATAATAAAGCGTTTTACCATTTCCATTGTTTCCTCATCTGTTTGCCATGAAATAATGGGATCAGATGCCATGATCTTCATTTTTTGAATGTTGAGTTTTAAGCCAGCTTTTCCCTCTCCTCTTTCATCCTCATTGAGGCTTTTTAGTTGTCCTTTACTTTCTGCCACAAGAGTAGTGTCATCAGCATATCTGAGGTTATTGATATTTCTCCCAGGAATCTTGATTCCAGCTTGTGATTCAGCCAGGCAATTTCACATGATGTACTCTGCATGTAAGTTATATAAGCAGGATAACAATATATGGCCTTGACATACTCCTTTCCCAACTTGGAATCAGTCAGTTGTTTCAGGTCTGATTCTAACTGTTGCTTCATGACCTGCATACAGGTTTCTCAGGAGGCAGATGAGGTGGTCTGGTACTCCCATCTCTTTAAGAATTTTCCACAGTTTGTTGAGATCCACACAGTCAAAATTTTAGCAAAGTCAGTGAAGCAGAAAGTAATGTTTTTCTGGAATTTTTTGCTTTTTCTATGATCTAATGTTTGTTGGCAATGTGATCTCTCATTCCTCTGCCTTTTCTAAAATCAGTTTGTATTTCTGGAAGTTCTTGGTTCACTACTATTGAAGCATGGCTTGGAGAATCGTGAGCATGACCTTGCTAGCATATGAAGTGAGTGCAATTGTGCGGTACTTTGAATATTCTTTGGCATTGCCCTTCTTTGGTGTGGGAATGAAAACTAACTGATCTTTTCCAGTCCTGTGACAGATGCTGAATTTTCCAAATTTGTTGGCATATTAAGTGTAGCACTTTCACCGCATCATCTTTTAGGATTTGAAATAGCTCAGCTTGAATTCCATTACCTCCACTAGCTTTGTTTGCAGTGATGCTTCCTAAGGTCCACTTCACTTCACATTCCAGGATGTCTGGCTCTAGGTGAGTGATCACACTATCATGATTATGTGGGTCATGAAGATCTCTTTTGTACAGTTCTGTGTATTCTTGCCACTTCTTAATACCTTCTGCTTCTGTTAGGTCCATACCATTTCTGTCCTTTATTGAGCCCCTCTTTGCATGAAATGTTCCCTTGGTATCTCTCATTTTCTTGAAGAGATTTCTAGTCTTTCCTATTCTATTGTTTTCCTCTATTTCTTTGCACTGATCGCTGATCTTTCCTTGCTATTCTTTGGAAATCTGCATTCAGATGGATATATGTTTCCTTTTCTCCTTTGCCTTATACTTCTCTTCTTTTCACAGCTATTTGTAAGGCCTCCTCAGACAACCATTTTACCTTTTTGCATTTCTTGTGGATGGTCTTGATTATTGCCTCCTGTACAATGTTACAAACCTTTGTCCATAAGTCCATCAGATCTAATCCCTTCAATCTATTTGTTGCTTTCACTGTGTAATCGTAAGGGATTTTTTTTTTTTTTAGGTCATGCTTGGATGGCCTACTGATTTTCCCTACTTTCATCAATTTAAGTCTGAATTTGACAATAAAGAGTTCATGATCTGAGCCACAGTCAGCTTCTAGTCTTATTTTTGCTGACAGTAGAGAGCTTCTCCATCTTTAACTGCAAAGAATATACTGATTTTGGTATTGACTGTCTGGTGATGTCAATGTGCAGAGTCATTTCTGGTGTTGTTGTAAGATAGTTTTGCTAAGACCAGTGCATTCTCTTGGCAAACTGTTAGCTTTTGTCTGTTTCATTTTGTATTCCAAGGCCAAGCTTATCTGTTACTCCAGGTATCTCTTGACTTCCTACTGTTGCATTCCAGTTCCCTATGATGAAAAGAACATTTATTTTTGGTGTTAGTTCTATAAGGTCTTGTTGGTCCTCATGGAACTGTTGAGCTTCTTCGGCATTAATTGTTGGGGCATAGACTTGGATTACTGTCATATTGAGTGGTTTGCCTTGGAAATAAACCAAGATCATTCTGACTTTTTTTGAGACTGCACCCAAGTACTGTGCTTCAGATTCTTTTGTTGACTATGAGGGTAACTCTATTTTTTCTAAGGGATTCTTGCCCACAGTAGTAGATATAATATTCATCTGAATTAAATTTGCCCATTCCTATCCATTTTAGTTCACTGATTCGCAAAATGTTGATGTTCACCCTTGCCATCTCTTGTTTGACCACTTCCAATTTACCTCGATTCATGGACCTAACATTCCAGGTTCCTATGAAATACTGTTTTCTTGCAGCATCAGACTTTGCTTTCACCACCAGACACATCCACAAGTGGGTATTGCTTCCACTTAGGCTCAGACTTTTCATTCCTTCTGGAGCTATTTCTCTGCTCTTCTCCAGTAGCATTTTGGGTCCCTACAAACATGGGGAGTTCCCCTTTCAGTGTTATATCTTTTTGTCTTTTCATGCTATTCATGGGGTTCTCAAGTCAAGGATACTGAAATGATTTGCCATTCCTTTCTCCAGTGGGCCACGTTTTATCAGCATTTTAATCTGTTTTCTACAAAAGCTGAATCCTAGCTACCTTTGCTTTTTTGGAATTTGACTTCAGTAGGCTAATTGTTTCTGCCTACTTTCCTTTGTTTGTGTGGTCAGTTGGGAATAGCGTCTTATTTTTGAGCCAGGTTGAGTCTTTTTTTAAAAAAACTTTATATATCATCTATATGTGGTTGGAACCATGGGGGTATCCAAAAGCATGAACTTACAGAGTAATCTTGGCTGAAAGTGCAAACTGTTTCCTATATTTCTATTTCTTATTTTTCTTAAATATAATTTTGACCATTTTATTCTTTCCTAAAGTAATTTATTGAACTCTCCAAAGTATTAACCTAGGTGAATAGTAAATTCTCTGGTTTAGAAATTTTAAACTAAGTGAAGTTTTCTATTATTTAAAAATATTATTTGAATCTTTAGTAATACTAAAATTTCATAGTGAAAACTCAAAATCATGGCTCCTTACACGCACTCTTCTTACCTTGTTTTAAAGGGCTCATGTACAATTCAAACAGCAGTAACCCATTTAAGATATTCCCAAGAGAAGTAGCCTGAAAAAATATATCTTATTCACTAGATTTTCATATAGAAAGAGAGCACAGGTAGCAAGTTATGAATTAAGCATAAAAACAATATCTTACCTCAAGTAAATTTGGTTCAAATACAGAAAGTGGATGCCTCTATATACACAAATTTACCAATTTGAAATGTTTTTCACTATAAATTTTTGGAATATACCAGCTAGTCTTTGAAAGATTTATTAATGCATAAAGAAGTTGAATTGTATCAGTTTTCTGTTGCTGTTGTAACAATTTATCATAAATTTAGCGACTTAAACAATATAAATTTATTATGTAGGTAGAGAAGTCAGAAATCTGAAATGAGTATCACTGGGTTAAAATTAATATGTCAGCAGGGTACATTCCTTCTGGAGGCTATAAAGATGATCCATTATCTTCCCTTTTCCAGAGTCCAGAGGCTACCACATTCCTTGACTTCTGACTCTTCTCCACCTTCAAAACCAGCAGCATAGCATCATCAAATCTTTCTCTGATTTTGGTCCATTTTCTGACTTCTTCCATGTTTTCAGGACCTCAATTTTTGCAGTGGCTCCACTCAGATAATCCAGCACAATCTCCCTTTTTAGAGGTCAGTTGATTAACAACCTTAATTCCCTTTGTAATCTTAATTCATTTCTGCCTCGTAACCTAATACAGTCATGGGTTCCATAGATTAGGAGGTAAGCATCTTTGAGGGACAATTATTCTACCAACCACAAGAATATTTAAGAAATATACAAACTTGACTCCAATAAAAGTTACAGTTACCACTGGTCAGTTTGTCTCCCACTATTTTTAATCTTATTTTAGTATTTTATTTTATGCTATAGAAAGTTCTTATGATCTTAAAGATCTTGATACGTCCAACTTGGAAGTGTGAAGTATTACCCATGACATTTGTAGATTACACACTATTCAATTCTGTTTCATCTGATATGGTCTATCTGTTAAGATTGGAATTTATTCAATTATAAAATAGGTTTGCATAATATTAGAATATCAGTTATTCAAAATATTTTCTCTCAAACATAAGTGTAACTAATATATTTTCTCACTTTTCTGAATGTTAATTTTAAATTAAATAAAATTGAATATTTCAATATTTTCTATTTAGCTGTCTGCATTCTTGTATTTTTTAAGTGAAAATTTTTCTTTTTAATATTAAGCATGCCATCAATTAAAAAAAAAGCCTCTACCAATTTTTGTTTGTTTTTGATCTTATAGCAAGTGTTTAATAAATCCATTCTGAAGTCTTTTACTTAAAACCTCCAAAAGTGCTAGCAACCTGAGTGTAAGAAGTTTTGTTATCTTCTGAGTACCACTACCTCCTTATACTTGAACCTCCTGCCCTTGAAAAATTAGTTGCTTACCCGTGAATTCTGAATTTTAAGTGCAGAATTACTTACATTTACTCTTGTTCTTCCTCTAGGCCCTTATAGTAAGACAGCAACATCTTACTCTCTATTGGATTGTGGAACAACTCTTTCCATGTTCTCATGAATAATGAATATTTCGTGTTTTTGACCAGTATTGTTCAACAGAAATATAATGCAAATAACATTATAATAATTTTAATATTTCCAAAATATTTTCATTTAACTTGTTTTTCTGTCACTAAGGCATTTCTGACTCTTCGCAACCCCATGGACTGCAGCATGTCAGGTTTCCCTGTCCTTCACTATCTCCCAGAGATTGCTCAAACACATGTCTGTTAAGTCAGTGATGCCATCCAACCATCTCGTCCTCTGTCACCCCCTTCTCTTGCCCTCAATCTTTCCCAGGATCAAGGTCTTTTCTAATGAGTTGTCTCTTTGCATCAGGTGGCCAAAGAATTGGAGCTTCATCATCAGTCTTTTCAATGAATATTCAGGATTGATTTCCTTTAGGACTGACTGGTTTGATCTCTTTGCTGTCTGAGGGACTCTCAAGAGTCTTCTCCAACACCACAGTTTGAAAGCATCAGTTCTTTGGTGTTCAGCCTTCATTATAATCCAGTTCTCACATCCATATATGACTCCTGGAAAAAACCATAGCTTTGACTAGATGGACCTTTGTGGGCAAAGTGACACCACTGCTTTTTAATATGCTGTCTAGGTTTGTCATAGCTTTTCTTCCAAAGAGCAAGGTCTTTTAATTTCATGGCTGTAGTCACTGTTCGCAGTGATTTTGAAGCCCAAGAAAATTAAATCCGTCACTGTTTCTGGGTTCACATAGTTAACCTTGTTTGGGGTGAGAAGGCTCAGAGCAGAGGTGGCTTGGGATTTGTGGACTGAATGACTGAAAATACTGCATTTCTGATTAAGTAGACATGAAAGTTATCTGGCTTTCAGCTGGTTGATGTGACAGAAGCAGCTCCATCTTGCGCTTAGAAATATTTTTCAGCACTTATTTTTTCTGTTATAATTGGTGTTTTCTTTAAAGTTAACAAGTCACTGGTATCATCAATCAAACATAATAATAAAAAAGTCTATCATTACTTAGATGATTATTTTATAAATGTTTATTTTCTTTAAATATGTCATTTTTATGGAAAAATTATAAATATAGCAATAGTACTAAGCAGACCATACCAGAATGTTATCACATACATGTATATCTACACAGAAAATAATTCAAACATTTCAAAGTATCTATACCCACAAAATAAGAAATGTATAATCTAATTAACTATCCCTCTGAAAACAACCTAAAATACTGGATATAAAATATTTTGAACAGTTGTCTTGACTATTTCAGTGAGCTGGCATGGAAAATAACTTTGTTAAACACTTTATTTAATATCCCAGTCTTGCAGAATGATGTTTGATGTTCAGAAAAAGATAACTGTGTCCACTATCACCAGTTTTCTTCAACATATACAGGGGACTTGCTCAATTATCCAGTGGCTAAGACTCTACCCTCTCAACCCAGGGGGCCGGGGCTTGATCCCTGGTTGGGGAACTAGATCTCACATGCCACAGCTAAGAGATCCCATGCTGCAACTAAAAGGAACTTGCATGCTACAATGAAGATCAAAGATCTGAAAGTGTCTCCACCAAGAGCTGGTGCAGCCAGATAAATAAATAAATATTAAAAAAACATTTGCAGGAGATACGGAGTATTTGAAAAAGTTAAGTAATCTCTTACAAGCCTAATAAAGACAAAACTCAAATATAAAACTGAGAATGCCTTGAGGAATACAACAAATATGGCTTCTAAGCAAAAATAAAGTGTGGAAAGAAAGCTAGCTTTCAGGAAATATTAATTATACTGAACCAAGCTGAATTAGAAAATCAGACAAGACCAATAGAGTCTTAGACATCATTTTATATGTTATCTTTCCCTTTAAAATTATTTTTTCCCATTCTTTGATTCTCAAACAATCATTTGGTAATCATTTATTTCTCAGTTGGCTAGAAACATTCTCTCATCCTGATGTGAGAAAGGATATATATATATAATATATATATTTAAAGCTTCTGTATGCTCATTTGATAGGAGGCTCAAATTTTTCCCCCTGCTTGCATTTTGCAGATGTTAATCATTGTGTTTGCTTTTGTTTGCTTGTTTTCTTCCTAGATGTCTATAGAACTATAAAAGCAAAAGCAAAAGAAAAACCACTTTTAAACTTTTCACTTTAGTATTCCAGCAGTATCTTCTAAATTTTGTCATATTTTTAAATTTTTTATTAAACAGTTTTTACCTAGAGAAAAGTTGCAACACAATAAACAACCTTATACTTCTCACCTAAATTTATCAATTGACATATTGCTGTATTTGCATGTTCTTTCTCTCAGTTGTTTATTTTTTGCTGAACCATTTGAAAGTTACAGATATCATGATCTCCTAAATATGTCAGTATATGTCTACTAAGATCAAGGTTCATCACATCTCTATAATATAATTATCAAATGCAGACAATTTAATATTGATATAATATCATCTAATATTTATTTCAAGTAATAATTTACAAAAATATCCTTTATGACTTTTCTAATCCAATATCCAATATCTAATCTGGGTTCACACCATTCATTTAACTGATAATAAAGGCTTTCCTGGTTTCTAGTGAACTCTCCTGATTCAGAGCCTGTTTTGTTGGCTTACTGATATCTAAGACTCTTATTAAATGGTGAATCATTTAAATCTGTTTTCCACAACTCTAATGTTTCTCTCCTTCCCTTTCTCCCTCTTTTTTCTTTTTTGGTTACTATAAGTGCCCACCAGAGAGATGACAGAAGGCAAGGCTGGTCTTCAGAGCTGCAAGATGTCTTACTGACTCGTGCACCCACCAGCCAGAGTCCAAGATAACCTCCCAGTTTAACTTCAGGCCTCCAATATTAGTCTTCCAAAGATGCACAGCCTCCATCTGATGCAGTGATTGCACCCAGTTCTTGGAGCAGCATGGCCTCCACAGGCCTTTCTGAGGTGCCCTTGTCAAAAGGCTCCAAATTATCTCCACCGTCTCAGAATTTAATCCTGCAAGTTTGTTCTTATCTGTGGCCACAGCTAACTTCTTGGATGCAGGGTAAATGCCAAGGCAGCAAACCTGGGCTTCCTAACGTACTGCTTGCTGCCTCCAAACTTGCCCACTTAGTCCTGTAGACTGTCCAGAGCTGGAAACCAAGAGCCTGCAGAAGCAGTCAGTGTGGGATCCTATACCCGGTCCGCTGCTGGCCCAGCACAAACCGTGCTGCAAGCGTGGCCTCCGTGGAAACACAGAGTTGGCACCACAGGAGAAGTGTTTGGTGAGTTGCTTTTAAGGCTTAGTTTCTTGGTTTTCACTTCTTTATCCATCATAAATTGATATCTTGGAATTTGTTTTATGTCACTAATTTGATTTTCTGGTCTATCCAACATGAAGCTCAATCCTTACAGTATACTGTGTACTTGAACAAATGGTGGTTGTGTGTTTTACAATGTAGTGTTCACAAGAGTCAGGTTCTTTATGCTTTGTAACTACATGCTATAGTTGTATGTGTGTGTGTGTGTGTGTGTGTGTGTGTGTGTGTGCGTGCGCACACATGTGCTATAGTTTTACAGATGCAATATCCTCTTGAAAATTGCATAAGAATTTAATCTTCTAGTTTTTGCGAGTAATTAATTTCATGTGAGAAGGTTACTCTTCAAAGAAATGTCCTCTTTGCTTGCTGCATATTCTTTACATTTGTTGAGTAATATTTCTCTGTTTATGTGGTACAAAACTCCTGCGTGCTAGGCTTCTGCCTATAATGACTACCTGGTCCAGAAGAAAACGCCTCTTGTCACTTTGGCCTTGTGTCTCCTGATAGAAAGCTTGTTGCTGTTGTTTCGTTGTTCATTCATGTCTTTGCAATGAATTTGAGTCTTTGCAACCCTGAGGACTGTAGCTCGCCAAGCTCCCCTGTCCATGGAATTCACCAGGAAAGAATACTGGATTGGGTTGCCCTTTCCTTCTCCAGGGGATCTTCCCAACCTAGGGATCAAACCTGGGTCTCCTGCATTGCAGATTCTTTACAGAGAAGCTTAGGGGCTACAGTCCATGGAATCACAAAGAGCTGGACACAACTGAGCGACTAAACAACAGCAGCAACGTACTTAATAATTTGATACACACATATGTCTCAGTCTATATATGTCCTTGTTGAGAAAACTTACTGTGACAAAATAAGGTGTTACATACGTATGTTCTTATTGACATTTTATTTCAAATAGTTTCTTGAGAAATCACTGTGTATATCTATCTTGCCTTAAAGTGGTTCATCCTTATTGCCACCTGATTATTTAATTTCTAGAATTTTGTCTTAAGAAATAAGTTCTACATCCATGTTTCAATATAAATATTCCTATTGTTGTATTTATAATTGTAAAAATAGAAAATCTATCATTAAGTAGAGTTACTTACTCAAGTTTATTTTTTTTTTACATTGGAGCACTCACTTATAATATCAAATAAAAATAGCAGGATGCAAGGATGTATATAATATATAATCACACTTTGGTTTTTATATTTGGATATGAAGGGGAAAAGATGTTTGGAAGGAAATGTATCAAAATGTTAGCAGGGTAATATTAAATGCTTTCCTTTTGTTTTCCCTGATATTCAAAATTTATCTACAAAACCAAGTACTACTTTTATAATCAAAACAAAATAATAAGTATTGTTTTAAATTAAATCTCATTATCTAAAATTGAATTCTTCATCTTCCTTCCCAAATGGTCTTCACTTACTGACCCTTCTATCACTACAAATGGAATAATTTTTCTGGTTTCCCAGACTTACAACTCTGGATGGTTATTTCTCCCACTCTGGTACATCCTACTCACAGGGCAACACCTTAATTACTATGGCAAAGGCATACCCATATTTTGCACTGTTCTTGTGGGAGTTGTGAGTTGGCTGGAGATGATAGCTGGAGACAATGCTGCAATCTGTTATAGGACCTCTGATTGGCCAGGCCTGGATCTCACTCTCCTTCCCTAGAGCAATGGTGTAGCTCTAACTTGAACCACGGAAAACGAGGGAGACTTGACACCTCCAAGGAGATTTGCGGTACTGTTAGCAGAAGGGGAATGCATGCTGAAAAGTAAAAGAAAAAAGGCCCACTGTAAGGCTTCTGCTTACTTTTTGGTTTGTATATGCCAAACGCTGTCAGAAACATACCCTCTGTTTGTTCCTGCTCATGTTGACCTGTGGCCTGGCTTATAACTGTTTTAGACTGTGTTTTTCCTTAAGACAAGGATTATGCCATCCATATTTTTACCCCTAATACTTATAGGTAGTACCTGAATGATACTGAATTGCTTTCATTTGTTAATCATCCCCTACTTCATGTGATATTTAGTTTATTGTCTCCTTAAGTAGTTATTTGAAAATTGTATGTTTAAAGCCTCTGTGTATGTTTCCTCATCTTAAGAAATACAGGGCTCAAAGTTTGAATGCTAATACTTATAGTTTTCATACTGTATAATCAAAATACATTTACTCTACCAAAAAAGGGAGAAGACAATGGCACCCCACTCCAGTACTCCTGCTTGGAAAATCCCACGGATGGAGGAGACTGGTAGGCTGCAGTCCATGGGGTCGCTAGGAGTT
Organism: Antilocapra americana; assembly: GCA_007570785.1. Classification (NCBI taxonomy): domain Eukaryota; kingdom Metazoa; phylum Chordata; class Mammalia; order Artiodactyla; family Antilocapridae; genus Antilocapra; species Antilocapra americana. The sequence goes on along the minus strand of ML660772.1, from coordinate 34,379,206 downwards.
GGACAAGACTGAGTGACTTCACTTTCACTTTTCCCTTTCATGCATTGGAGAAGGAAATGGCAACCCACTTCAGTGTTTTTGCCTGGAGAATCCCAGGGATGGCGGAGCCTGGTGGGCTGCCATTTATGGGGTCGCACAGAGTCAGACACGACTGAAGTGACTTAGCAGCAGCAGCATACCAAAAAAGAAACACCACAGTTCAAAAGCATCAGTTATTCTGTGCTCATTTTTCTTTAAGTCCAACTCTCACATCCATACATGACTACTGGGAAAACCATAACCTTGACTACACGGACTGTTGTTGACAAAGTAATGTGTCTGCTTTTCGATATGCTGTCTAGGTGGGTCATAACTTTCCTTCTAAGGAGTAAGCGTCTTTATTTCATGGCTGAAGTCACAATCTGAGTGATTTTGGAGCCCAGAAAAATAAAGTCAGCCACTGTTTCCACTGTTTCCCCATCTATGTGCCATGAAATGATGGGACCAGATGCCATGATCTTAGTTTTCTGAATGTTGAGCTTTAAGCTAACTTTTTCACTCTCCTCTTTCACTTTCATCAAGAGGCTCTTTAGTACTTCTTCACTTTCTACCGTAAGGGTGGTGTCATCTGCATATCTGAGGTTATTGATATTTCTCCTGGCAATCTTGATTCCAGCCTGTGCTTTCTCCAGCCTAGTGTTTCTCATGATGTACTCTGCGTATAAGTTAAATAAGCAGGGTGACAATATACAGCCTTGATGTACTCCTTTTCTTTTTTGGAACCAGTCTGTTGTTCCCTGTCTAGTTCTAACTGTTGCTTCCTGACCTGCATACAGGTTTCTCAAGAGGCAAGTCAGGTGATCTGGTATTCCCATCTCTTTCAAAATTTTCCACAGTTTATGATGATCCACATAGTCAAAGGCTTTGGTGTAATCAATAACGCAGAAATAGATGTTTTTCTGGAACTCTCTTGCTTTTTCATGATCCAGCAAATGTTGGCAATTTTATTTCTGGTTCATCTGCCTTTTCTAAAACCAGCTTGACCATCTGGAAGTTCATGGTTCTCATATTGCTGAAGCCTGGCTTGGAAAATTTTAGGCATTACTTTACTAGCATGTGAGATGAGTGCAATTGTGCAGTAGTTTGAGCATTCTTTGGGATTGCCTTTCTTTGGGATTGGAATGAAGACTGACCTTTTCTAGTCCTGTGACCACTGCTGAGTTTTCCAAATTTTCTGGCATATTGAGTGCAGCACTTTCACAGCATCATCTTTTAGGGTTTGAAATAGCTCAACTGGAATTCTATCCACTCCACTAGCTTTGTTTGTAGTAATGCTTCCTAAGGCCCATTTGACTACACACTCCAGAATATCTGGCTCTAGGTGAGTGATCACACCATCGTGATTATCTGGGCCGTGAAGATCTTTTTTTGTACAGTTCTTCTGTGTATTCTTTCCACCTCTTCTTATCTTCTGCTTCTGCAAGCATCTCCAACCAGTCCATCCTGAAGAAAATCAGTACTGAATAGTCATTGGAAGGACTGATGCTGAAGCTGAAACTCCAGTACTTTGGCCACATGATGCGAACAGCTGACTCATTTGAAAAGACCCTGATGCTGGGAAAGATTGAGAGCAGGAGGAGAAGGGGACAACAGAGGATGAGATGGTTGGATGGCATCACCGACTCAATGGACATCGGTTTTGGTGGACTTCGGGAGTTGGTGATGGACAGGGAGGCCTGGCGTGCTGCAGTTCATGGGGTCACACAGAGTTGGACACGACTGAGCGACTGAACTGAATTGCAATCATAAATATGTTTAAGCCTTTTCCATCAAAAGCTATTCCTCTCTATCAGTGAATTTGCATTAAGTAGTGAGTAATAGAAAGTTCAGTAGGAATACATTTCTCTTAATAATTTAATAAGCTTTCAGGCAGTACATTTTCTTATTGTCAATTCCTGTGCTAGTAACTACATCTACAGATTTTATCGTGGAAAATGTTTCTTAAATTTAATGTGCTTAAGAGTCACTTGGGAATCTTGGTAAAATGCATATTCTGATTAAGTAGAACTGGGTGGGTCTGTACTTCTAATAAAATCCTAGATGATACCAATGTTGTAGTGGTAGCAAAGAGTCTTGAGTTACTCTTACATTTAGCCATTCCAAGGATGGTTAGCTCAGTAGCTCAACAGCATTATCTAAGGACCAGGTTCTTTCTAACTTTCCACTGTTCAGTCCTCAGTTTATTAGCTTATAATCTTATGCTAGTGTCCTTTATTTCTGAAGATATTTGCCTTAGATTCAGATGTCATATGCATGCGACAGTATTCAGAGGCAAAAAAGATCTTTCTTTTTTATAATACATACAACTCCTTAAGAGACAGATTCATTTCCAACAAGTCCATAAGTATAATTCTTTTAAGTCTCGTTAGTTAAAATTTCATTACTTACCCTGGCAAGGAAAACACAATTCCATGACAGGTTTAGAATATTCTAGTGTTTTAATGTTTTACTTTAATATTAATCTTTGGTGGCTGGATGATGGAAAGTCCTACTTTTCTGATACCCAAAGACACCCTTTTTCAGAGCAAGAATGGAAGGAAATGGATATAGATATTTTACTACAGTCCTATTCAAGGTGAAGAGAGAACATTAGTCTATTCGTCTAGTTATCCACCGCAGGTGGAAGCAGAGATGACTTGAGAAACAGATCCACACTGGTAGTGTAGGTGGTGACTAACAAGTTACTTGGCTTGTCTGGGAGTTGGAAAGAAAACAGTTTTAATGGAAAGTTGGAAAACTGGAAAATATTTGGGGTTGGGTGTGTACGATGGCAATTCTGGAGTGGTACAGAATGTGACAATGTTTGTATGTCATGTAATGCCCAGCAGAGGCAATCCATTGCTGAAGAGGCTCTCAGTAATTAGGTAAGGTGACCTACCCAATAGAGAAAATCATCTTTCTTTAGGTACTCAGTGTTTGCTCAGTGTATCACATATAAAAGGACTACAGCATCAGGGAGAGAAGCATGGATTTTCTGCCAGGACTGATTTGGCTACTTACCACTGTTGAGTGTCCACTTTAATCTGGTTCATAATTTGCCTCCCGTGCCTGCAGTGCTTCCACAAGCAGCATCGTTCATGAGTTTGTAGGATGACTTACCAAGTGTCATTTTCCTCCATATATACCTTGTCTGACTAGGGTTATATTTCTTGACAGGGGCCCACAACTCAGAATTCACTAGTTTTTACCACATGCCTCCATCCCGAAGCAGGTGGCTTGACAAAGCATTGAAATGGCCTGTCAAGCCTCAGTTATAGTATAAACAGGAAAACAGTTTATGAGAGGAGGATAAGATCCCTAGAGATGAGATGTGTGCCTTAAATCAGCAGTCAGAGCCAGGGTAGGCTCTCTAGATGGAATGACTAGATCTGAGAGGTAAGGCCTGGATATGGCAGTGGCCTCTCTTATAATTACTCTGAATTGATCTTAATTCATACTCTAGAAGAATTTTTTGCTTCCTGTCCCTAAGAGTATGGTTCAATGAGATTGAAGGTCATAGTACCTAAAAGAAGCATGCTTCATGAGGAAACATCATGTTTCCAATAAATTGGAAACTGAGACTATTCCCTGGACATTTTGAATTTCTCCTGCTGCTGAACCATCAGGTGGAGAAGGTGAAAGTCAAGATTCTGCCCTGGGTGATTTATCTCAATTACCAGGAGGAAATTAGGCTGCTGAGTCAGAATAGAGGAAAAGGGACTAATGTTTAGAACTCAGGATAATCACCGGGTTACCTCTTGATACTTAATTTCTTACCTAACTGTCCTTGGAAAATTGTGCTAACCCAAGGAAGACATGGCCACTAATGGCTCATCTGTAGAAATGAATATATGGATTACTCCACCAGATCCAAACAGTCTAGCTGAAGAGGTTGGCAGAGAGTAAGAGAGCACAAAATAATAGAAGAGTTGCTTTGATTTACAGCACAGGCCTGTGATCTGCTAAAGAAGTGAAGAGTGTCGCAGTTACAGTTTATGTTGTTAGTTGATGTCTTTTCCCCCTCCGTTTCAAACCGCTACCTTATCTGAAGAATATAACATCTGGCTAACATTTTCGATTTTCAGTTAACAATTGTTCTGTTTACAATCTTAAGATGTCTTTGGGCTCCTGACTATTTATCTCCCTTAAAGAATGTCATCTGTTCCCATAAGTTTATTTTTCACATGTATGCCAGGGAGTTCTGGTCCTAACTCTCTTATGAGTTCCAAACATTGATATCCTGTTGCCTATTGGTTACCTTCAGAATTTTTCTTCCCCAACCCCCATAGTTGTTGGCATTCCACTGAATCAACAAACTAAGCCTGGTAAATATCCTAGACAATTTCTTCCTCTTCTTACTTTAATGTCCAAGAAAAATTCTGGTTGATTTTACGTTTTAAATATTGCTTTGTTCTATTCTAGTCTCAATATCACAAAGACTACAGCCTAGTTTAGGGATTTATTTTATCTTTCTTGGGTTATCAGAAAGTATAAACCAAATAAAATTGGAGCCTTAGCCCCACATAGAATCACATTTGAAGAAAGGGCAGTCAAAAGGAAAACTAAGATCGTAATTCTAATTTCTAATCTATCTCTTAGAAAATATCCCAAGGGAGGAAGAATATCACCAATAGTGATTGTACCTTAAACCTCCCCACCCTATCTCTGGCCTCTTTGCTGCATCCTCCATGTGGATAACATCTGTTTCTCCCACTGCACCCCTTCACAGAGTTCAGCTCTACTGTATCTTTCTCCTGCTGTTATTGCTCCTTCTTGCAATGTAAATCTTTTAAACATTCACTTTTTTGTTGAGACAATCCTTTTCCCAATTATCCTGCTTGTCCTTCAGAAGGCCTTGGTGCTATGTAGGAAGACAGAGACTCTTCCTTAGAAGCTAGAGAAAAAGGAGCAATCGAGGAAGTAGACAGAGCCACAAAGTGTTAGTTTGTTGAGACTGGTACATTTTCCTGGAGATCTGGTGAAGAGCCACGCAGATATTCCTGCTCTCTGGAAGCCCCTATCATCCATCCCCCACAAACATCCTGCTACTCCCTTCTTTTGTGTCAGTGGCACTACTTTTGGTATCTGTGGAGGGATTGCCTAATCTACTTTGTGTTCTTTCAAATTCCTGTTAGTACACTGACCGGCTAACATGCCATTGTTTTGATTTAGTAGGTCTCTGCTAGGAGTAAGATGATGGCTCAATCACTGAGGTATTTTTTTTCCCTGTGGTTTCAGTTAGCGCATGTAATGTGCCTCTTTCACAACTGCTGTAAATATAGGCCACTTCTATGAGCCTTCTGATGTCTGGGAAGGGCCAGAATTAGACTCATAGTTTGCCATCCTGCTTATGACTTGCCCTGCAACACTAGAAAATTGCGAGGCTCATTGTCCAAACTTGGTTTAGTTTGTTTTAGGGGGGTTTCCTAGCAGAGAATGAAAAAATCAAATTCCTGACTTCTAGTGATGGTATTAGGAGGTGGGACCTTTGGGAGGTCACAAGTGTGGGGCCCTCATGAATGGGTTGAGTACCATTATAAGAGGAATTCAGAGAGCTCTCTGACTCTCTCCCATATGAGGAGCAAGGAGCAGTTAGTAGTTTGCAGTTTGGAAGAGGATTCTTAGCAGAACGTCACCATGCTGGCACCCAGATACCAGACTGCCAGCCTTGAGGAATGTGAGAAATCAATTTCTGTTACTGATGGCCCACTCAGTTGACAGTGCTTTGTTACAGCAGCTGGAAAGGACCAAGACACCTGACTCCTTAGACCTACCACGAACTCTCCTGCTCAGGGGCTTCTTTCAGGAGGCAGAGCATACCTGTAGCTCTTCATGGATTCCATTTCCATTCTAGAGGAAATCTGTGGTTATCTTTTTTTCCCCCTATAATGCTGATTGATGACCTTTACGAGTAGCAAGAAAACTAGAGATGGCTCAGTTTTTTTTTTAATTTATTGGTTTTGCCATACAGTGACATGATATCGCCATGGGTGTACATATATTCCCCCTCCGGAACCCCCCTCTCTCCTCCCTCCCTCCTCCCTCCCTCCGGGAAATCTTGGTGCAGCAGCCCCGAGCAACAATCCTGGGCTGGTGATTGATTTCACATATGATACTTAACATGTTTCAGTGCCATTGTCCCAAATCATCCCACCCCTGCCCTCATCCACAGAGTCCACGAGTCTGTTCTATATGTCTGCGTTCCCTTTGCTGTCTCGCATGCTGGGTTCTCGTTACCATCTTTCTAAATTCCATATATATATGTTAGTATACTGTATTATTGTTTTTCCTTCTGGCTTACTTCACTCTGGATAATAGGCTCCAGTTCCGTCCACCTGAGTAGAACTGATTCAAATGAATTTTTTTTTTTTTTTTTACTGCTGAGTAATATTCCATTGTGTATATGTACCACTGCTTTCTTATCCATTCGTCAGTTGATGGGCATCTAGGTTGCTTCCATGTCCTGGCTATTGTAAACAATGCAGCGATGAACATTGGGGTACACGTGGCTCTTTCAGTTCTGGTTTCCTCGGTGTATATGCCCAGCAGTGGGATTGCTGGGTCAAATGGCAGGTCTATTTGCAGTTTTTTAAGGAATCTCCACACTGTTTTCCATAGTGGCTGTACTAGTTTGCATTCCCACCAACAGTGTAAGAGGGTTCCCTTTTCTCCACATCCTCTCCAGCATTTATTGCTTGACTTTTGGATGGCAGCCATTCTGACTGGTGTAAAGTGGTACCTCATTGTGGTTTTGATTTGCATTTCTCTGATAATGAGTGATGTTGAGCATCTTTTCATGTGTTTGTTAGCCATTTTTATGTCTTCTTTGGAGAAATGTCTGTTAAGTTCTTTGGCTCACTTTTTGATTGGGTCATTTATTTTTCTGGAATTGAGCTGCAGGAGTTGCTTGTATATTTTTGAGATTAATTGTTTGTCCGTTGCTTCATTGGCTATTATTTCCTCCCATTCTGAAGGCTGTCTTTTCACCTTGCTTATAGTTTCCTTTGTTGTGCAGAAGCTTTTAATTTTAATTAGGTCCCATTTGTTTATTCGTGCTTCTATTTCCAATATTCTGGGAGGTGGGTCATAGAGGATCCCGCTTTGGTTTATGTTGGAGAGATGGCTCAGTTTTAAGACGTAAGACAAGACTGTTCAGTTGTTTACTGCAGATTCTCACAGAAAGACCTGCTCTAGGCTATTCTAGTTCCATAATATGTGGGCCACAATGGTTGCCTTTCAAAACTGATTTTTTTTTTAAAAAGGTGAAACATTTTTCGTGTTGGTTGGGACATAGAATTTAACACAGGAGTTACGGAAATTCTCTGCCCTGATTTGTAATTAGCACAGGACAGTCTGCCATCATAATGGAGATTCTTGAAGCTTTGAGTCCATGAATAATCTCCAGTGCTGAGTTTCTTGGTTGCTTACTTCAAGTGCCAACATTCCCCTACTGCTGATGCCTACCATTCCTACAGAATTTCAGCAATATGTTCTAATCATGAAGTATATTGTTCTATCACTGTCCTCTGGCCTGGTGATCTTTCTGAGCTCCTGATCCTATGTTTATGTGAACCGTCTGTTCCGGTCATTCCGAAACCTGCCTGAGTCCCATGGTGGCTGTCAAGTCTCCAGGGGATCCTGAATTTTTGCCCTCCTTCCAAAGAAAGAAAAGTAAAGAAAGTGAAGTCGCTCGGTTATGTCCAATTCTTTGCGACCCCGTGGACTGTAGTCTACCAGGCTCCTCTGTCCATGGGATTTTCCAGGCAAGAGTACTGGAGTGGGTTGCCATTGCCTTCTCCAGGGGATCTTCCTGACCCAGGGATCAAACCTGAATCTCCTACACTGCAGGCAGACTCTTTACCATCTGAGCCACCAGGAAAGCCTACCCTCCTTCTAAGGATAACTCTAATGTCTTCATAAATTTGATGCTGTTTAAAAAAAAACAGTTTTTAATTTATTAATTTGGATATAAAGGAAAGCAGAATATTTGGGCAGTGACTGAAATGAGGAGGTAGGGCTGAGGAAAATATTCTAAAGATTGGTGAAAATTAAGCTGCATTTTGCTAACAGCCTATCACAGGACTCCTTTGCATACTATAAGCCCAACTGTATCTGCTCCCATTTGTCAATCAGTCATATTGCGACACTGGATCATTTGACATTCCAAAATAATCCTGCCCTGTTTCCTGCCCTCATTTTGTTTCTCAAATTCTTTCTCAACCAAATGTCTCTCTAGCCCCAACTTCATCTCATTTTCTGCTTTTATCCAATGCTTTCTTTACAGTTTCCACAAGGTAAGATCTGTAACTTTCATATACTTTTCTCCCATTCATTGTGAATAAGAACTAATAAGTGCTCAGTAAAGTGCTTGCTGATTTAAATGGAATTGAATAATTTTGCCTTTTATTACAAAAATTTTTCACATAGTGTAATTTATGAGCTTTTCCAATTGTCTGTCTACTTTGGTGGTGTCAATGTTACTATTTCCATTTTGCAGATAGGTTTGTTGAGGCTCAGGGAACTTTGCATGGTTTTCTGGATACAATATTTGTGACAGAGGTGGTACTAAAATTCATGTCCTCTGATGTATACTTCCTAATTCATAGTAAAGACTTTTGATTATATTTTCATGGTTCCATAGGATCCAATTGGATTCAGCAAACCTTCTAGAGTTCTAGTGGCAGAACATGCCAATTTTGTTTTTGTCTTATTATTTTGTCTTTTTCCAAACTGGGAACTTGTAACACGTCCATTTCTGGAGAGATTCTGAGGAAATGTTTTCACCCTTTGAGCTTCAGAAGTTTCTCTAGAGACATGGGTTAGAATGAGGGTTGTTTTGTTATAAGACTTTTTTGAAATAATAAAAATAAGTATTACATTTGCAATTTTATCCCACTTCACAGTATTAAGAACAATTTCTAAAAAACTTAAAACATACCATTTTTATTAATGGTCCATTTAAAACCACCAAACATTTTGATGTCAATTACTAAAACAAGGTTTAACGCTGTCAAAAAGCATTAGTGCTAAAAACAGTCATCCTCTCTGTATTTTCATCTGCAAAGCATTACAGTTTATAAAACAATTTTAACTCTGGATACATAAGGCCCTATATGAAGGTTTCCATATGTTAAGAATTTTATTTGTGTGTTTGATTTTAAATTGCTTTGAAAAACAGACAGTTGAGGTTTATAGAAAGGAATCTTTCTTTTAGGAAATAAATGTCTCAAAAGTGCAGGGCACCAGCAGTAAAAACATTCTGACCACAAATCAGAAACACATTGGAAAGTGTTTGTTGAGTACACCTTCTGAAACTAGTATTTTGTTTCTATTTGCTGGAAAATTGAAAAATCTGTTGTATCTTGGCAAGGCTTAGCCAAGCCCCTGGCCCAGTCCCAGATTCCTTGTGCCATATTTGGTATTATTGTACACACAGCTAGACTGCCTCACTCTGTTTTCATCACATATATTTTAATTGTAAAATGTACCTGCTAACAGTACCATTATTAAGCTGTAGTTGTTCTCCACATCCTATTAGCTTGCATATTCTTTTTTTTTTTTCCTTAAAAATTGTGTCTAAGATAAAAAATAAAAAGTGAAAGAGAAGATGGCAATCAGTGTTACAGCTGCTGAGTGGCATCTGGCCAAAAGCCACCAGGCTGACAACTGGAGTTTAGAGTGTGTTTTTGCAAGGCTAATTTAAGGTGAACTTAGATGGATTCAAGATTTATAAGCCCTAAAATGTCCTGACTGGAGCAAAGTTCAAGTAAAGTAATTCACTGCTTGCCACGCAGATGGGGCTAAACCTACACTGCCCTGTGGTTTAGTCTATAGGAGAATTAAAAAAAGGAAAAGAAAAAAACAGGCAAAAGAGCTGAGTTTCTGTGTTTCACTTCAAAGGTCTTCTAATAACTGAAAGGATTATACTCTTTTAACCAGCTAAGAAGGTTAGGTGGTTTTGAGCTAGTGCTTTTATAGCTATCGATAATTCTAAGTTTAAACTTTGGGGATTGCCTCTAGTGTACATCTGCTTTAACACATTCATGACTGTGAGAGACTCACACTTCTAGGGATTTCATAAAAAATTCAAAATAAATAGCAGACATTTTTGATTGTAAATACCCCTGGTGCTACAGAGAGTTTGGAGTTGAGAAACAATCTAGAAAATCATTTAATATATTTAGCCTGTTTGAAAAAATTTTAATTGCTTCAAAGACAAGAATTTGTTAATTTGGAATAATTGCCATCCAAAAGAAGTAGTGGTATTGGATGTTAGTTTGCTGTACAGTAGCCTATTGTAGGCCAGTGTTATCCAACTAGAAGGAAGTTCAAACATTTGAAAGTGGCAACAAAATAAAAAACACAAGAAATAAACCTTTCCCCATATGAAATACAAAGGACTGTGCAATTGAAATGAAAAGGGACAAATAGGAAATTGCTGTTATTTTTAATATCAGAAAGCATTAGCCATATTGTGAAAGAAATGAGCTTTATCAAAGAAGTCTCATTTTCTTTCTGAATCCTGTTTATCATTTTCAGTACAGAGAGTTAAAATAGTCTACAGTACAGTTACTCTATTTAATAGATACTTAAAGGGTAAACAACCAAAAGGTGACAGTGCTGCTTAGATTGGTTAAAAATAAATGAAATTGTCACATAAAAACCAAGTATTATTATCTCATGAATTTCCTTTTTAAAGAGGTTCAGAAAGAGACACCTGTGAATGGTACAGGGAATTGCAAATCACCTCATTTAAGTACAATAGAATGACATTTCCAAAGTAATAAGTTACATCTGGTAAACAATAGTTGATGTTTACAATGGCTCTGAGGAAAGGAGCTTTTGGGCTTTTAAGTAATGTTGCTTTTTATAACCGTAAGTACTGTGATAATTAAGTTGTTGCTTCTTTTGCTTTTAAATAGTATTCATAAGCTTCACCAGGATATTTTTTCCTGGCAATTGCAGGGATAAATATGGATTTTTGCACTCCAGATGAAAAAATAATTGTGCAGAACCTTGTCAGACACCAAGACTCATTCTCTCAGCACACTTAAGCAGTCTTGATTTTTTTCCCCCTAAACACACCTTTTATTTTTTACAAATGTACATGGATTGTGGGCTGAAGCTTGGCAAGTTCTTTGTCTACTTCTTTTATTTTAAGGTCTGTTTGCCCACCTGTATTGGAATGGAGGCCTCAAGACATAGAACAGTCTAGCCAGGCTGTGGGGAAAAACCCTCCTTGGGAGAGAAGTCTGATCTATGTTTTCTTCTGTAAAATGAAATAGGCTCTCATGAGAGAGAATTATATCTTTTACCAAGGAACTATTTTCCTAACAAATACAGTACCTACTTTGAAAACAGGATTTGTGCTGATCCTGAATTCACTGGCTTGGGAGCTGAGAGGACCCAGACACTCTGTTGAAGTTACCTGCTGGTTTCATCCTTATTTAAATTTGTTTGTTATGTTTAGACTTATTTGATTAATTTTCAAAATACCTAGCTTGAACTCACAGCAGAAGTCTTCAATGACTTAGCCTTTTGCTCTGAGGCTTCCTAATTCCAGGAGCTAGAGTGGACTGGGGCCCTCAGTAGAGGGTGCCTAGCTGGAAGAACCCATTCAGTGAGAAGGCGGGCCTGCAGTCCTTAGGAGCTGCCCATCAGAGGAGAGAATTCCTTTGGGCTCTCCTCTAACATTTTATATGTATTCAAAAGGCTGCTTTGTCTTTTGAAAACTAGTAAATATTGCATTCCTGCTGGAAAATTCCAGGTGTTTCATTAAGCCTGATCAGCTTAAAGTGGGCATTCTTTTCTAGCAAGAAGTATACATAGTGAGGCTGATTCTAAAGAGCCTAACCTTTTCTCTCTTTCCAATCAGAGATTAGTCTAAGCAATTTCAAGGCCACACCTTTAGTATCACCTCTGGCTCAATGACAAATATATTTTAACAATGGCTCCTCCATTGATGGAATGATCTTAAACTTTGATTATCTAAAATCTTAAATTTTGATTTAAAGCAAAAATGGGAAAAAAGTAAATATTCTCTATTTATTGTTTCTACTGAATTAATGATGTTCTGTTTCTCTGACACATACTGTACTTTTATTATGGACTGCCATATTTTTTTCCTCTGGGGCTTCCCAGGTGGCTCAGTGGTAAAGAATCTTCCTGCCAATGCAGGAGATGCAGAAGATGTGGGTTTGATCCCTGGGTCAGGAGGATCCCTTGGAGGAAGAAATCACAACCCACTCCAGTATTCTTGCCTGGAAAATCCCATGGACAGAGGAGCCTGGTAGGTTACAGTCTATTGGGTTGCAGACAGTCAGACACTACTGAGCATGCATGCATGCATTTTTTCTATATTCTTCAAAAATATGTACACATTGACTTTTAAAATGTGTTTATTTATCATTAATTTTCAAGATATTCAGTTAATAATATGGAAACATTAAAATATACCTTTCTCTGAAGATATAGCAACCCTTCTGTGTTTGTGGTAATTTTATGTTGAAATTTCTCTTCTATACTTTCTTCACTGTCTGCAGCAATTGAAGAGCAATTTGTTCTCCAGTTTTGGCTACAATGGCAGTTACTATAAAAACAATCATAGAAGAAAAATGTATTGCTTTCTGCCCAGACATATCTCCTCCTATTTTCAAAGATAACACTGAATCATAAACTACTAACTTATGCTTTCTCTAAGAATATTTTTAAATGGTCTTGGGGATCCAAAAGATTTCATGGTTTTTGTCAACTCAGTATTAGATGCAAGGCTATGAAGTCATTTATTTAATCAGCTCTGCATAGCTGAATGTGACATAGCGCCTGTTCTCATAAACATTTGCACGTACACATAACTCAGACCTAGCAAAGCAAGTAACAGTGTCTTCAGCCAGGTTTATTACACTAGAAAAATCAAAACAAAACTAAGCCTAGCAAAAGAAAGGTAAGCTTGTCTTGTTAGATGCTCTTGTTAATTTTTTTTTTTTTTTCTTCTTCTGAAGCTTGGACAGGGAGACCAGACATTCTGAATTGGTGGCTTTTAATTCTTTAGAACATGAACTTTGCTTTCCCTAAACTTAAAATCTCCAACAGGTTTATTTATATTCTGTAGAACTAGGGGCTTCCCAGGTGGCGCTAGTGGTAAAGAATCCACCTGCCAGTTCAGGAGACCAAGAGATGTGGGTTTGATCCCTGAGTTGGAAAGATTCCCTGGAGAAGGGAATGGCTACCCACTCCAGTATTCCTGCCTGGAAAATACCATGGACAGAGGAGCCTGGCAGGCTGCAGTCCATGGGACCTCAAAGAGTTAGGGCTGACTGAGCACACACACAAACGCACAGGAAGTTCTAGAGCCCATTCAGAACTATTTCATCCACCAGTTTACCTTCTTGGTAGTTATCTTCTGGGAGTATCATTTGAAGACGTGAAGACTGCTTGATAAATAGACTAGTAACTCTGGCTCATTTTTAGATATGATTATGAGGAACATAAAGCCTGGGAGTATTTCTTACTTATGCATTAGTCAACAAAAGTATGTTTTTAAAAAGTCTTATCTTTTGAAGGAGCTCTGAATTTCTCTTGCTACTACTTAGCACTGTGTTTTTTCCTGATAAAGACGTGGCAAGAGGGACATTTACAAGGAACTCTCAGGAAATTCACTCTCCTCATCTGAAGTTAGTCCATGTTTTAGATAACACTTACATTCATCTAAAATTTTTGTACAGGTATTATCAAATCTTGTATGGAATTTTTCCACTTTCATCTATCTTCTGATCTTCTTCACATTTTTCTAGCCCTAAGTAAATCTGAGAACACATTTGGAAGTAAAGTGCGGCTTGCATTTGTATCCTATTGCATATTACCCACCTCTAAAAACATTCCATACAAATTTAAAACAGAAATGAAGCCTCTTGCTGCCATGAAGCTAAAAGTCTATTCAGAATCCCTAGGTGGCATAGAAGCATTTAGACTTATTTCATTCACATGTCAGGTAAAGACTTTCATTTAGCAGTGAGATGAATGCTGAATAATGGATCTTTTGAATAATGTAATTAAGAATTCATTAAGGAGGACTTAAAAAAAAAAACCTGACTGAAAGCAATGTGTGTACTCCCTACACTGAACTTCCAAAAGATATCATAGGATTGATGACTAAAAAAAAAATCAGCTGAAAACCAATTAGAAAAATACTGGCATTTCATTTACAAAATACTGACATTAAAATTAAATGAGGCACAAATATATGTTTGAATTTATTAGAAATTATGTTAAATTAGGATTAAAGATAATTTTTATTATTTTAAAATGTGCTCATCATATAACAGGGAGATTTAACCAACACTCTGTTTTTGTGAGACAATCTCTTAGTGTTCATGTGAACCTTACAATATTGAAGAAATTCACTCGGTTCTTGGATAGCTGACCAAATAAGAAATAACAAATTTCCTTTTTTATTCCTTGGGTTTGGTGAATTGAAATGATGAAAATTTTAAAACAGGCCCAAATGTGGCAACAGCAGGTCAGAGATTTGCCTGTAACAAAAGCTCTAATATTGTTAATATTGCTCTTTGTATTGCTATTATCTGTGCAAGAGGAAGGAGGTAAAGAATTTCAGTGTTTTCATGGATTAGCATGCACTAGTATTCATAATCCCATGTCCTTAGAGCCCCTCTTGTGTCATGTTGCTTGCACACAACAGAGAGGAGCTACCTGCTGAAGAAGCAGCAAAAGTTTGTGGATATTAGATTTCAGTAATTGAGGACTTAGGACAGTCTTCCACAGAGGTAGTGACTGAACTTTTACCATTTGTCTTGAGCATTGTGAACATTTTTTTTTAAGCTTCAGAAATACCTTCTCATAGAAGATGTAGTCATCTTTCTTTGTCCTGTGTAAAGGACCATATGCAGTAAATAGCTCTTGTGTTGTTTTGCCTTGGCATGTTACAAGCCCTGTGTATCTATGGCATAAAAGTTACAATTCTGTCATCAGTTTTTTCTTCCCAACTATATGAAGGGAAAATGTCAAAAAATTGATGGAATAGAATGAATTTATTTGCTTTTGTTTTCAGACAGATTGAATTATATTGGATTAATTAGAGATCAAATTGCATTGATATATAACCTAAATTTTGTTTTTTAACTTATTGAGTCTAGTAAAAGCAAATAATAAATTAATTACAATCTCTTCTGAGTCTTATTCAGCCATGTAGAAGTGAGCTGGGTTTCCCATTCTCTTTAGAATTCTGACCCAGGGGAGCTAGACTCTTTAATGCACAGCTATGGGAAGATAATGACCCACCCTAATAAAACAAAAATGAAAACACCTCACCTCTCCAGATGGAATTATTCATCCAGATGGCATATTGGAAGCTTTTATGCTGACTGCCTTCTTTAAGCTTTCATTTTTATTTTGAAGATCATATCTTTCTTTAAAGATTTCTTCTAGTTAATTGGAAACAGTATAGTAAAACCTAATGGAATGAACACAAGATAAAGGATCATAAATGTTAAGGTTTAATCCTTACTCTATCAGTGACTACTGCTTTGTGTTTCTGCCACATTACATTGCCACTCTGTCTCCATTTTGTTTTATGCAAGATGTAGAGTTTCTACTTTCATACTTGGAGTATGTTAGCAAGCACAGGAAGGGAAGACGAGAATTGCTGCCTTCTCTGACAATAGTATTATTTATAAGAGAAATACATTTGTATGTCCTATGACTATGTATACATTAGAGAGATCCAAGTCTTCATCAACATACTTGTCAGCATCCACAAACCAGTACAATTTAATACAATCTGAACTTAGGACATAACTGATGAATAAATCCATTGTAGGAGATGACTAGAGTTGAACTAGGTTGATTTAATAAATTTTCCAGGAGGGAAGATGTTTTAGGTAGGTTTTTAAAAAATTAAAATTAGTCATCGTGTTTTGAAGCTAAAAAGACCTTTGGATTTTCTTTTAAAGAATGATTTCCATGGAAAGTACATCCTAATGTGAGCCCCCTCGGTGATCCATATGCTTGTATAATCCCCTCCTCTTGAGTGCAGGTGGAACCTGTAACTTGAATATGGCAAAGATGATGAGGTGTCACTCTTGTGATTATGTTTTGTTAAATAAGACTTTGCCTTTGTAGACCTGAGCTGGAGAGATTCTCCCTTTGGCTGTGAAGAAGCAAACAGCTATTTGTGTACTGTCTATGGAGAGGGCTACATGGCAGGAAGGCTTCTGAATGAGTTTGGAAGAATTCTCCTCTAGTTGAGGTTCCAGATGAGGAAACAGCTAAATCATGGCAGTACTCATGACCCATGGAAACTGTGTGATAATAAATGTGTGTGGTTTTAAGCCATTAAGTTTGTGGTAATCTGTTACTTAGAAAAAGAAAATTAACACAGTTGAATCAGTTCTGATCCAAGGATGCTATCAGTAAAAATAATTTTACCTTCCACTCCAATATATTTACATTCATTTATAAAGTATATATACTACTGCTACTGTAAAACCCTAGATTGTCACTGAAGCTCAGTTTATTTCTTATTTTATTACACAAAAGTAAAGATACATAGTGGTTCTGACATTTTCATCTTATATACTCTGCCTATACCACGTGTAGGTGTTCCGTACATGCGTTAGAGATCCACTGCTTTCCTCTGGGATTTCTAAGTTTGTGTATTAGGACTAGTACAAAGCAAGTTTAGTTTTACTTCTAAAAAATTTTAACATAGTGTTTAATTTCAAGAATGCATAAACAGTTTATACAACTGAATAACAACAACAACCAAAAAAAAAAAAAAAACAAGCAAAAATAAACTCAAAATTGTTTGAAGACCTAAATGTAAAACATAACACCATAAGAATAGTGCCTCCTAGAAGGAAACAGGCAAAACATTTTCAGACATAAATTGTAGCAGTGTTTTTTTAGATCAGTTTCCCAAGGCAAAAGAAATAGAAGCAAAAACAAACAAATAGGACCTAAGCAAACTTAAAAACATCAAAGGAAACCCTCAATAAAATGAAAAGACAACCTATAGAATGAGAGAAGATACTTGCAAATGATGAGGCTGACAAGGGGTTAATTTCCAAAATACACAAACAGCTCATATCTAAAAAACAATCCAAAAAAAAAAAAATGGGAAGAAAACCTAAACAGACATTTCTCCGAAGAAGACATGCAGATGACTAAGAGGCACAGGAAAAGATGCTCAACATCACTAATTACTAGAGAAATGCAAATAAAAACTACAGTGAGGTACCGCCTCATACCAGTTAGAATGGCCATTATTAAAAAGTCTACAAATAGCAAATGCTGGAAAGAGGGTATGGAGGAAAAGGGAACCCTCTTACACTATAAGTGGGAACACAAATTGGTAAGAACACTATGAAAAACAGTATGGAGTTTCCTTTAGAAATTGAAAATAGAATTGTTATTTCTATGAGGCAGCAATCACACTCATGAGCATAATATCTAGAAAAGAGGAAAACTCTAATTTGAAAAGATACATGCACCCCAGTGTTCACTAGCACCATCTAGGTGCTAGTGAACATTTAGCTGCAAGATTAGGAAACAACCTAAGTGCCCATCAACAGATGAATGGCTATAGATGTGATATATATATATATATATACATATATATATATATATATATAATGAAATATTACTAAGCCATAAACAAGAATATGATATTGACAGTGCAGCAACATGGATGTACCTAGAGAATATCATACTGAGTGAATTAAGTCAGAAAGAGAAAGACATACTGTATGGTGTCATTTATATGTAGAATCTAAAATGTGATACAGATGAATTTATTTACAAAACAAACAAACTCACAGGCATAGGTAAAAAAATTATGATTACCAAAGGGGAAATCAGGAGTTTGGGATTATCAGATACAAACTACTATGTATAAAAATAGATAAACAACAAGTCCCTACTGTATAACACAGTGACTATATTTAACAGTCTATTATTATGAACTATAATGGAACAGATTATGGAAAAGAGAAAATATTTATATATATATGTATATATATATAAAACAACATTGTAAATTGATGATACTTCAATAAAAAAATTAAAAATTCCTTACATTTGAAAACTTACATATTGTTAGTATTTCTACAAAGTACCAGGTGTCCAACTGCTGCTGACCTTGACTGAACCCCACTAAACAGTAGTGTAGATAAGGGAAGAAGGGGACATGAGGAAGGGGGCAGAACTGCAGACAACGTTGCCATGGCTCTGGGTACATAATTTTGTTTAAGTCAGCTCCAGGGAATCTGAAGTTTGCTTGTTCAGATGATAGCAACCTATGCTTGATAGATACTATCTATATCTATCTATATAAGGGATGCATCTCTAATCTTTCATGCAAAGATGGGCTCAATAAAGGACAGAAATGGTATGGACCTAACAGAAGCAGAAGATATTAAGAAGAGGTGGCAAGAATACCCAGAAGAACTATCCAAAAAAATCTTCATGACCACGATAATCATGATGGTGTGATCACTCACCTAGAGCCAGATATCCTGGAATGTGAAGTTAAGTGTGCCTTAGGAAGCATCACTACAAACAAAGATAGTGGAGGGGATGGAATTCCAGTTGAGCTATTTCAAATCCTGAAAGATAATGCTGTGAAAGTACTGCACTCAATATGCCAGAAAATTTGGGAAACTCAGCAGTGGCCACAGGACTGGAAAAGGTCAGTTTTCATTCCAATCCCAAAGAAAGGCAATGCCAAAGAATGTTCAAACTACCACACAGTTGCACTCATCTCACACACTAGTAATGCTCAAAATTCTCCAAGTCATGCTTCAGCAATATGTGAACTGTGAACTTCCAGATGTTCAAGCTTGATTTAGAAAAGGCAGAGGAACTGGAAATCAAATTGCCAACATTTGCTGGGTCATTGAAAAAGCAAGAGAGTTCCAGAAAAACATCTATTTCTGCTTTATTGACTACACCAAAGCTTTTGACTGTGTAGATCACAATAAATTGTGGAAAATTCTGAAAGAGATAAGCATACCAGACCACCTGACCTGCCTCTTGAGAAACCTGTATGCAGGTCAGGAAGCAACAGCTAGAACTGGACATGGAATAACAGACTGGTTCCAAATAGGAAAAGGAGCACGTCAAGACTGTATCTTGTCACCCTGATTATTTATCTTATATGCTGAGTATATCATGAGAAACGCTGGGCTGGAGGAAGCACAGGCTGGAATCAAGATTGCCAGGAGAAATATTAATAACCTAAGATATGCAGATGACACCACCTTTATGGCAGAAAATGAAGAAGAGCTAAAGAGCCTCTTAATGAAAGTGAAGGACAAGAGTGAAAAAGTTGGTTTAAACCTCAACATTCAGAAAACTAAGATCATGGCATCCGGTTCCATCACTTCATGGCAGATAGATGAGGAAACAGTGGAAACTGTGGCTGACTTTATTTTTTGGGCTCCAAAATCACTGCAGATTGTGACTTCAGTCATGAAATTAAAAGATGCTTACTCCTTTGAAGGAAAGTTATGACCAACCTGGACAGCATATTAAAAAGCAGAGACATTACTTTGCAAAAAAGGTCCATCTAGTCAAGGCTATGGCTTTTCCAGTAGTCATGTATGGATGTGAGATTTGGACTACAAAGAAAGCTGAGTGCCAAAGAACTGATGCTTTTGAACTGTAGTGTTGGAGAAGACTCTTGAGAGTCCTTTGGACTGCAAAGAGATCCAACTAGTCCATCCCAAGGGAAATCAGTTCTGGGTGTTCATTGGAAGGACTGATGTTGAAGCTGAAACTCCAATATTTTGCAAAGAGCTGAGTCATTTGTAAAGACCCTCCTCTTGGGAAAGATTGAAGACAGGAAGAGAAGGGGATGACAGAGGATGAGATGGTTTGATGGCATCACCAATTCAATGAACATTGACTCTGGGAGTTGGTGATGGACAGGGAGGCCTGGAATGCTGAGGTTCATGGGGTCACAAAGATCTGGACACGATTGAGCAACTGAACTGAACTGAACTGATACTATAATTAGTTGTTTTATTTTTATCATAAAAATGATTTTTCATTGATAGAGTATGTAGTTTTAAGAGAAATTCATCTATGGTAGGGAGGGAAGAAAAGAATACCTACCTATATATAATATTCCTGAAAATAAAAGGATTTAAGATGGAGCGGTGCTAAAAGCTGTAATACATGTTGGGTATCTCCCTCATGTAAAGTGTTCTTGATTATTTTACAACAGCCCTTTAGGATGTATTCCTTATTATCATGTCTAGTTTACTGATGTGAGAACCACTTCAAGGAGCTAGCCAGGATTCAAACACAGATTTATTTTTTAACTCCACAATTCATGTTCTCTCTCTGACATTATTCTGTCTTCTAGATCATTCCCACAATTGTTTCACAAAGATAGAATGGACTGAGTCTGAATTATTTTATATTTTAGATAGAGTTATTAAATACTGAGTTCTCTTTCTCAGAAACTGTGGCTGCTCTGTAAATTATTGAGGGTTTCTCCAGCCATTGAAGGTATACAAAGTTTGATTCTTAATTAAGCCATCACCAATTATCCTTTGAGTCTATGCTCAGAAGGATACTTTCGTGGGGAAAGGTCTTTGTTGGTTCTTCCAGGTCTCTTCCAAGATGTTCATATTTAGAAGGTAGAGAGGCCGGCGGGCCGGCGGGGGGCCGACCCCAACCCCCGACCCAGGCCCCACCCGAGCAGACCCGCCCCGGAGCCCGGGCCCGGCCGGCTGGGCCTCGCCCCCAGCGCCCCTGCCAGGGCTGCCTCGGCGAGGAGTCTTTATATGACCAGCCCTGTGCTAGGTTCCAAATGAGAGGCAACTTTTATCCTAGAGATACTGAAGCAAAGACTTACAGGGAGATCAAACCAGTCAATTGTAAAGGAAATTAACCCTGAATATGCATTGGAAGGATTGACGCTGAAGTTGAAGCTTCAATACTTTGGCTTGATGTGAAGAGCCAACTCATTGGAAAAGATCATGATGCTGGGAAAGATTGAGGGCAGGAGGAGAAGGAAGGGAACAGAGGATGAGGTGGTTAAATGGCATCATCGACTCAGCGGACATAAGTTTGAGCAAACACCGGGAGATAGTGAAGGACAGGGAAGCATGGCGTGCTACAGTCCACGGGCAAAGAGTCAGACACGACTGAGTGACTGAACAACAGCAACAGATGTGAGCCGGTGAGCCCTGAGGGAACTCAGGAAGGAGAGGAATACCTGCCATCTAGCAGCCATCTTTGCAGGCATCTCTGGTGGCTCAGACAGTAAAGAATCCGCCTGCAATTTCAGAAGACCTGGGTTCAATCCCTGGGTTGGGAAGATCCCCTGGAGAAGGGAATGGCAACCTACTCCAGGACCCTTGCCTGAAGAATCCCATGGACAGAGGAGCCTAGCAGCTACAGTCCTTGGGGTTTCAAAGAATCAGACAGGACTGAGCAACTGAACAGCAACAAAGGAGGACACAGTTTAACTGGACTTACTGTGATGATCATAATTGAATCATTATTGTCGTACACGTGAAACTAACATAATGTTAAATGCCAATTATACCTCAGTAAATAGATAGATAGTACCTCCCTCCTCCTATTGAATTCATTTTTTCAGCAAATATTTCTTGCCCTGCTGGGTGTCAGGCTTTGTGCTAGGTGCTGGGGTTAGAGAGGGTCTCTGTTCAGCTGGTTGTAGACATGAGTGAAGTCAGCACAGTCTGTGCGTGCTGTCACAAAGAAGCTGTGCCTCGAGCAGCTGTGCTAGAGAGCCTTGAAGAGACACTGCTGCTCCGACGGAGCCTCCGTGCAGAGGTGACACAGGGCTGAGTTCCCAGGAGGGGCGGGTGTTCTTCTCGAAGAGCCGTTGGGCACTGGGGAGACACAGGGCTGGGGAATGACAAGGCCAGCAGCATCCCCAGTGGAGGTGCAGTATGTGCAGATTCTGTGGTGCAGGAGGAGCCAGGTGGGGCAAAGAGACGAAAGGAGGCCAGTGAGTCTGGACAAGGGTGGAGTGGGAGGGGGTGGGGGAAGGGAGCCGACTTTGAGGAGAAACATGGAGGACTTGTGTTTAGTTAAGCTGCAGATGTTTATGAGATATCCATGGGGAGAGAGAGACCAGCTAAGCAGTAGGATGGGCTCTTTTCATGTGGAGTGGACATCATCTGAGAAGTGAAAAATTCTTGTAATTTTTCATGTAATCCATGTAATTCCAGAGAGTCAGCCCTCATCCTTCCAGCTGCAGGACTTTGTTCATCTCTGATCTGCAGTGACACAGCGGTTACCAAGCAACGCCCTTCCCTTCTTCGGGGTACCTAACTTCTGCTTCCTCGGGACGTCTCCTGTTGTCTCCTCTCTTGTGTCCTCTGGAGTCTGCCCACTACCGTCTACCTGAGGAGGAAGAGATGACTGGCCCATCTGGCCACGGGTGGTCTGAGGAAGGACCTTCACATCTCCCATCTGCTGGCACATGGAATGAGACTGGTGGTGGTCGTGCAGCAGTGAATCCACAAAACCCCACCCAATGGGATACTTTGAAATGGTGTGTGCATTTTAACTTGACTTGTAATAAATGTAGGAATTGATCAGTTATACTGCGATGTATTAGGAAAAGGAGTGCGTCAAGGCTGTATTTTGTTACCCTGCTTATTTAACTTATATGCAGATACATCATGAGAAATACTGGGCTGGAAGAAGCACAAGCTGGAATCAAGATTGCCAGGAGAAATATCGATAACTTTAGATATGCAGATAGCACCACCCTGATGGCAGAAAGTGAAGAGGGACTAAAAAGCCTCATGATGAAAGTGAAAGAGAAGAGTGAAAAATTTGGCTTAAAGCTCAGCATTCAAAAAACTAAGATCATGGCATCTGGTCCCATCACTTCATGGGAAATAGATGGGGAAACAGTGGAAACAGTGTCAGACTTTTATTTCTGGGGGCTCCAAAATCACTGTAGATGGTGATTGCAGCCATGAAATTAAAAGACGCTTACTCCTTGGAAGGAAAGTTATGACCAACCTAGATAGCACGTTAAAAAGCAGAGACATTACTTTGCCAACAAAGGTCCATCTAGTCAAAGCTATGGTTTTTCCCTAGTCATGTAAGGATGTGAGAGTTGGACAGTGAAGAAAGCTGAGCGCCAAAGAATTGATGCTTTTGAACTGTGGTGTTGGAAAAGACTCTTGAGAGTCTCTTGGACTGCAAGGAGATCCAACCAGTCCATCCTAAAGGAGACCAGTCCTGGGTGTTCAGTGGAAGGACTAATGTTGAAGCTGAAACTCTAGTACTTTGGCCACCTCATGCGAAGAGCTGACTCATTGGAAAAGACCCTAATGCTGGGAAGAATTGGGGGCAGGAGGAGAAGGGGAGGACAGAGGATGAGATGGCTGGATGGCATCTCTGACTCGATGAACATGGGTTTGGGTAGACTCCAGGAGTTGGTGATGGACAGGGAAGCCTGGCATGCTGCAATTCATGGGGTTGCAAAGAGTCAGACACGACTGAGCAACTGAACTGACTGATTGTGATACTTTGAGTCAGAAAACCTGGGTCAGATTTTCTTGTGGATTCATCCTTACCCTCCACTTCCAGAATCAGGAGAAGCTGTATTTCCTAGATGGCTATGAATATTAGACAGGATAATGCTTGCAATAGACTTGGGGGTCCCTAAAAGACCTGGGAGCTTTCTTTACTGTTATGGTTATGGCATGGTTTGGAACCCCTTTATTTATTTAATTGAAATATAGTTTATTTACAAAAAAAAAAAAAGAAGGTAGAGAAAAGTTATTGTGCAACCCAGGATAATGATATAATTATTCAGATATATCTCTTACATACTGAGTCCTTTGAAGACTGTATTCCCTTTAAGTATCTTTACATTCTTTAAAGACAAGAGTTATCATTATAGTTTCAGAGATACATCATGCCATCGACTCCAGAACTCTTCACCTCGGTGATATTCAGTAAACAAATTTTGAAGGAATAAAAGAATGTATGAAAGTGGCAGTAAGGAATATTGTAAGAATCTTTGGAGTTGGAGAGAGGCTTGTGTCTGAGTTCTAGCTATTCAATTTACTATTTGGGTGACTTTTGGTTTTTCTAACCTTGCCAAGACTCATTTTTCTCTACTATAAAATGAAGATAATAATAACACCTATTACTTGTGAGAATTAAAAATCAGAAAAAAGTATAGATTGTGTTTAGCACAGTTACAAACATAGTAAGTGTTCAAGGTACAGTGTTTATTAATGATATTTATAAAATCTTCTTATTCTATATTACATCATTAATAATTTAAGTTATAAATTAATAATAATATTTTGGTACTTCCCCTAAATAAATTTCATTTATTCTTTAAATTTTCCTAATTCATGACACTTATGCATTATTTAGAGTATGATTCAATGAGTATAATGATTTAGTCCAGTTTTCAAGTTTTCCTTGAATCCAAGGGGCTCTGGGCTTTTCATACATCTCCATGTCCACATCTTCTGTCATCACTTTTATATAGTGGGAATAATTTAAAAAAGATTATTTTGATATAAAATTGTATTTGTTGTTGTTCAGTCACTAAGTCGGATCCAGCTCTTTGTGACCCCATGGATTGCAGCACGCCAAGGTCCTCCATCCTCCTGGAGAAAGACATGTCTCCTGGAGTTTGCTCAAATTCATGTCTATTGAGTTGGTGATGCTATTAATCACCTTATCCTCTGCTGCCCCCTTCTCCTTTTGCCTTCATTCTTTCCCAGCATCAAGGTCTTTTCCCATGAGTCAACTCTTCTTATCAGGCGGTCAAGGTATTAGAACTTCAGCATCAGTCCTTCTGGTGCATATTCATGGTTGATTTCCTTTAGAAGTGACTGATTTTGGCACTGAGCCAAAATTGTATTGGAACCCTATAAAATAATAGGAGATTTATTCTAAGTTATTTGTATGGTTAATGATTGGTGGCTTCAAGTGTGGCTTGAGCATAAGCTGAATCAACCTCTGGATTTGTGACTGTTAAATTATCAGTGGGGTACTGTCTAAAAGGAACCAGTTTTCAACATAGCCTAAAGAGCCTCTCAGTACAGAACTTATTCCCTAGGAAGAGAGAGCTAGTTAGCAAGCTTTTGCTAGACAAAAGGCCTTTTATCCAAAAGGAGAGCCTCTGAATAAACATGGTAAACCTCCTTTGAATTTGCTTTAAGTTTAATTGTAAAGTAAGTCTGAGTCCTTCAGAGGAAATGGTGGTGGAAACAGAGTGGCTGTAATTAACAATGAAAATAATTATTTCACATAGAATGAAAGCACCACCAAACTTCATTGCATTGAAGACTTGAGACATTTCAATTTTATTTTGTCCTCAAAATTTTTAGGAAATCAGCAGTTACCTGTTAGCCTTTGGCTGATGACACGAATTGTGACTTTGGTGTGCTGGTTTTGATCTTTCTTTTAACCAGTGAATGTTTTCCTGATTATCAGAATGATTTCTATAATATTTCCATGGAACGGAAAGTAAATTCGCTCATAAAAATTATGACTTTGGCAGTTTTGCACTTCAACCAACTCTACTAAGTGATCATAATTAGGGCAGCAACCAAGCCAGTATAATAATGACGACGCTTCAGAATTGTGTTCAGAAATTGTAGCTGGGTGTCCATTCAGACTGTATAGAAGAGGCAAGGAGACAAAATATTGGTGAAAAAAGCCTAAAGCAAGTAATTAGTAGCAGGGGAAAGCAATGGCACATTTAGATTATTACACTTCACTTTGTATTGGTATCAGCTTCTGAATATTTCAGCAGCATTCATTTACATACCCACTGAGGATTGCTGAGCAGAAATTACCCTTTGTTCTCAGGCATAGAATTCAGCAGGGTTACAAGTTATATCTAGACTTTGGCCCCTTCAAATAGAAAGAGCTTTGTTATGATACGTTGAATGATATGTAATCTTCACTTTTGTTAAGTAAAACCACAGGATTTTTCCTGCAGAATCATTTGTAAGTGTCCACATCATAAGAACTGAAAATCTGTCTATTGTGAATTTGTTCTTAGATGAGAATATTTTCAAAGTAGTTCTGAAGTGTAATTTGTAGCACCTCCATTTTAATTCTTGTCACACTCATCCTTCCCAAGTCCTTTTGCAGTTCTGCCACTCAAGCTCAGAGAGTGTCCTTTCCAGCATCACCCAGTTTATAGTTGAGAAGCAGCAACCCAGGTATGTCTGAGTCTAGCACACCATTTCACTCCCCAGGCCTGCTCAGACAGGAGTTTGCTAAGGGCTTTCTGCTGAAGTCCAGGTGTCTTAGGCAGGTTGTTCTTGGGTGACTAAATGAGTATTTAACACACAGTGTGTGATCTGCTAAGAGCTATCTAGACTGTGCACATAGTTATTTGGATAGAAAAAAATTGGAAAGCAAGTATTAAACATCATAGACTGATACAAAATAGAGTTGAGTTGACAAAGAATGGCAAAGACTGAATAGAGAGGGAAAAATGTTTCTCCAAAGAACGTTCTAAATCACTAGAGTGTCTTTTTCAAGTGATATTCTTATCTGTTTCCACCCTTGCTCTGCAGTCTCCTCAAAGACCCTCTGCCAGGCAATTTCAGATGTATTATAAACATACTCTTGTGAACAAGAGCAATAATTCTCCTCGATGTGGGGCCTGCTGCTGCTGACAATCAGCCCCAGGTAGCCTTTTACTTACCAATCGCTGTTGGCTCCAAAATAAGTTTTGAAAAAAGTGAATCAGAGCTTAGGATCCAAATGATAAGGAAAATGAAGGAATGCTTGTATTTGTATTTTCACAGCTTGTGTTTCTGAGGTGGTCAAAAGTCACTGAGCTGACCCACCCACAAGAGCCCTCATCATTGCATTCATCTATTAACAACCATTTTTGTGTGAGTTCAGGCTGCTGACCTTTTCTTTCGAGTCATGTTTGAAGATTAGCCTTGTAGTCAGGCTAATAGCAATTCCTCCAAAATAAACCACAACCTATATTCCCTGTTATTCTGTTTTAACGTTTTGGCTCGTTTATTAAAGTTTTGACATCGAGAAGCAGAGCATACAGTAAATATCACATTGGAAGCAGCTATTAAAATGAACACTATAGGGGCATTATGATTTTTTAGAGTTGATGTGAGTGGGAAAGAAGATTTTCCCCTGCATGAAGAGTGTTGTGGTCATTGACATAGTTGGCTGGTCACTAGTATTCAAAGATGGTTAAGATGTTAGTGTGACAACAGAATTAAGTTTTTTTTTTTTAAATTAAAACCTTCTAGTGTAAGGACAGGATAGCTAGATTTACTTAAGACATTTTAGGCGACTCTTGGAACGGACTAGACTCTGGACTGTGCTGGGCACTCCCTACCTTTTAGAAATTTTCATTCTTTTTGGTGAAAAATATGAGATCCTAGAGAACTACAGACAGTACAGATTAGTGAGGATAGCCAGTGAGTTGAACGTGTAGCACAGAACTCACAGAAAGAAGTTGTTTTGGCTTGGGTGGTAAAGAATGCCTCACGGATGGGTGGCATAAAATAGAACTTATATTTCACTGAGTAGAGATTTTCATTTTAAAATAATTAACAAACAGTTCTATTTTATGTGCCCAGAATTACAGAAGCATACCCAGATGTGCTTATTGAGTCAGTTCAGTGAACATTTCAAAGTAAAATGTTGTTTGCGAGTCTTGAAAGGTTGGTAGGCCTTCATTTCAGCAAGTGAGCAAGAATGTAAAACCGTTTTAAGCCACCTGGACATCAAATACAACAGATAGAGTTCATGAACTAAACATATGTCCAGGAGAAATTTAGATATAAAGTAATCCATTCATTGGATGGTGGTGGTGGTGGTGGGGTGGTGGGGGAGGAATGTTAAAATCATCTCCTTCTTGCATAGGATTTCTTTGAAGGTGGTTTTGTAAGTGCCCACTCCCCTAGTCCCACATTTCTCTGGAATATAAGCATGCATGCCCTTTTAGGGGAACATTCACATTGGTTACAAATTTAAAGTTGAATATCCATTTCCCTTTTGATTGATTACTTGTGCTAGTAGGTAGTAAATGTGGGGAATAAAGAGTCACCTCCAAAGAGACTTTTATTTTGGTTTGAAATACAATCTGAGCTTTTCTGTAGGAGACTGAATCAGCTAGAAATCACATCCTCCTAGAGGCCGCTGTTAACATGAGTCTGTGTATGTGGAGCTCCTGCTGACTGACAGCAGTTGGAGAGTAACTATGTAGAGGGGAAAAGTCAGTTTGTATTAAAGTTTAAATGGATATAATATGTGAAGTAAGCCCACAGAACTTTTCAAACACATTTTCAAAGATCAAAACAAACCATAACTAGCTAGATTTGAATGTATGGAGCATTTGGAACATGTGATTTTGTACTAACCAACAACCCCCAAGTCTGTGTGCTTATATAAATATGTCCATATAAAGAAGCACGGTACTTATCCTTGTTATTATATATTAAGGTGAGACAAACATCTTTCTGCTGTTGACTGTCAAAGTGTTTTATTGAAAACTTGTACTCTACTAAAGAAAACAAGGTCAGTGCTGGGGTAAATTTCTGGCAGATTATTTAAACTTCTGGGAGGGTGAATGCCATTTAGAAATAATGTGGTTTTTATTAAATAAATCTGTCTAATAACATTAAGGTGCTATTTCAATGTTAAGAACAGACAAAGCCAATCTTAGGTAGCAAGAGATGAAGGCAGAAGGTTGGGGTCAGGGTGAGGGGGGAATTGAGTACTGGTAAGGACTGATGCTGAAAACAAGAAAAAATGAAAAAGTAAATTTCCTTTTATTTCTATTTTGAGGGATGTTTTATTTTTGTTAAAATTCCCTTTGCTTTACTGAATTTTCAAAAACAACAAGATATGAAATTCAAGTATACTTCTGCTGTGGAGTTATAATGATAGATTTTCTTTAGACAGATACAAAAAGAAGGCCTTTAGTTTTCAATAATTCAGTGAAGATTGAGAATAAAAGTTATCAAAGGTAAAAGCAAGGAATATTGTTATTATGATTCAGTATGTCATGAAATGTAGAATTCAAAATGTTAAAGTAATTTTATATCTGTGTTTCCTATCTTAAGCTAGTGAATACACTATTGTCTACTTAATTGATCAAAAATTCACAAGCCTAGAGAATCCCACTAAGGTCTAGAATTTTTGTGCGTTTACTATATTTGATAAAATTATTTATCCCAAGAGAAAACATTTAAAATATTTTTAATATTATACTAATAGTACCTTTTTATATTCATTAGCTCTAAATTCAGTTCAATTCAGTTCGGTCGCTCAGTCATGTCTGACTCTCTGCGACTCCATGACCTGCAGCAAGCCAGGCCTCCCTGTCTAACACTAACTCTCAGAGCCCACCCAAACTCATGTCCATTGAGTTGGTGATGCTATCCAACCATCTCATCCTCTGTTATCCCCTGCACCTCCTGTCCTCAAACTTTTCCAGCATCAGGGGCTTTTCAAATTAGTCAGCTCTTTGCTGAGGTGGCCAAAGTATTGGAGTTTCAGCTTCAACATCAGACCTTCCAATGGACACCCAGGACTGATCTCCTTTAGGGTTAATGTTTCATAATGTAGCATAAACAGAGAAATAATATTAGTATTTTATATAAAAATGTTTTGGGTGTATTTATTAGAAACCAAAATTCTAACAAATTTGAGAGCCTTGTAAACTGAAACTACATGAGACTGATAGTTCAGTTCAGTCACTCAGTCATGTCTGACTCTTTGCGACACCATGAACCGCAGCACGCCAGGCCTCCCTGTCCATGACCAACTCCCTGAGTCCACCCAAACACATGACCATCGAGTTGGTGATGCCATCCAGCCATCTCATCTTCTGTCGACCCCTTCTCCTCCTGCCCTCAATCTTTCCCAGCATCAGGGTCCTTTCCAAAGAGTCAGCTCTTCTCATGAGGCAGCCAAAGTATTGGAGTTTCTCAGCTTCAACATCAGTCCTTCCAATGAACACCCAGGACTGATCTCCTTTAGGATGGACTTGTTGGATCTCCTTGCAGTCCAAGGAACTCTCAAGAGTCTTTTCCAACACCGCAATTCAAAAGCATCAATTTTTCGGCACTCAGCCTTCTTTATAGTCCAACTCTCACATCAATACACGAGCACTGGAAAAATCATAGCCTTGACTAGACAGACCTTTGTTGGCAAAGTAATGTCTTTGCTTTTTAATATGCTGTCTAGTTTGGTCATAACTTTCCTTCCAAGGAGTAAGCATCTTTTAATTTCATGGCTGAAATCATCATCTGCAGTGATTTTGGAGCCCAGAAAAATAAAGTCAGCCACTGTTTCCACTGTTTCCCCATCTATCTGCCATGAACTGATGGGACTGGATGCCATGATCTTTGTTTTCTGAATGTTGAGCTTTAAGCCAACTTTTTTATTCTCCTCTTTCACTTTCATCAAGAGGCTCTTTAGCTCTTCTTCACTTTCTGGCACAAGAGTTGTGTCATCTGCATATCTGAGGTTATTGATATTTCTCCTGGCAATCTTAATTCCAGCTTGCACTTTCTCCAGACCAGCATTTCTCACCATGTACACTGCATATAAGTTAAATAAGCAGAGTGACAATATATAGTCTTGACATACTCCTTTTCCTATTTGGAACCAGTCTGTTGTTCCAGGTCCAGTTCTAACTGTTGCTTCCTGACCTGCATACAGGTTTCTCAAGAGGCAGGTCAGGTGGTGTGGTATTCCCATCTCTTTCAGAATTTTCCACAATTTATTGTGATCCACATAGTCAGAGGCTTTGGTGTAGTCAATAAAGCAGAAATAGACCTTTTTCTGATACTCTCTTGCTTTTTCAATGATCCAGTGAATGTTGGCAATTTGATCTTTCGTTCCTCTGCCTTTTCTAAAACCAGCTTGAACATCTGGAAGTTCACGATTCACGTATTGCTGAAGCCTGGCTTGTAGAATTTTGAGCATTACTTTACTAGTGTGTGAGTTGAGTGCAATTGTGCAGTAGTTTGAGCATTCTTGGCATTGCCTTTCTTTGGGACTGGAATGAAAACTGACCTTGTCCAATCCTGTGGCCATTGCTGAGTTTTACAAATTGCTGGCATATTGAGTGCAGCACTTTCACAGCGTCATCTTTCAGCATTTGAAATAGCTCACCTGGAATTCCATCACCTCCACTAGCTTTGTTTATAGTGATGCTTTCTAAGGCCCACTTGACTTCACACTCCAGGATGTCTGGCTCTGAGTGATCACAGCATCGTGATTATCTGGGTTGTGAAGATCTTTTTTGTACAATTCTTCTGTATATTCTTGCCACTTTTTCTTAATATCTTCTGCTTCTGTTATGTCCCTACCATTTCTGTCCTTTATTGAGCCCTTTTTTGCATGAAATGTTCCCTTGGTATCTCTAATTTTCTTGAAGAGATCTCTAGTCTTTCCCATTCTAATATTTTCCCCTATTTCTTTGCATTGATTGCTAAGAAAGACTTTCTTTCTCTCCTTGCTATTCTTTGGAACTCTGCATTCAAATGGGTATATCTTTCCTTTTCTCCTTTGCTTTTTGCTTTCCATCTTTTCAAAGCTATTTGTTAGGCCTCCTCAGACAGCCGTTTTCCTTTCTTGCATTTTTTCTTGGGGGGTCTTGATTCCTGTCTCCTTCCATCCATAGTTCATCAGGCATTCTGTCTATCAGATCTAGCCTAGAAGAGCTACCCCATGCCCAAGGTCAGGGGCGGTGGCTGCAGTTTGCTGGAGCAGCCGTGAAGAAAGACCCCACGTCAAAGGCAAGAGAAACCCAGATAAGACGATAGGCATTGAGAGAGGTTATTGGGGCAGACCGTCTGAAACTATAGTCACGGACAACTAGCCAATCTGCTCACATGGACCACAGTCTTGTCTAACTCAGTGAAACTAAGCCATGCCACATGGGGCCACCCAAAATGGACGGGTCATGGTGGAGAGGTCTGACAGAATGTGGTCCACTGGAGAAGGGAATGTCCAACCACTTCAGTATTCTTGCCTTGAGAACCCCGTGAGATTGACATGTACATCTCAAAATGCATTCAAGTCTTAACAGGAAACTTCGATTGTACCTTTTGGATATTTGTCATCAGTATGGTTTTGTTGGCCAGAGGAAATGTGTTTTGAGATGAGTTAGACACAAACGCCCAGGACACCTAATGAGACAAGAATTGCATAAAAACTAGGGAAAATAATAAGACAAAGAGAATTTTACCCCTGGCAACCCATAGTAGATTCACAAAGTGTTATGGGATAATGGTATAATACATACAGGGGATTTAACATTGAAAAGGAATGTGTTGTTCTTAGAATGTTTTCTGTTAGCAAATTGATCTTGGAGGAAGGAAGAAAGGAAGGAAGCAAAAAGGAGAAGAAAGGAAGAAAAATCAATCAATTGAGGTAGAATTTCTTGCATTGAAGACTCAGTTTCTAAAAGTCTTGGAAAACACCCAAGGAAGGCAAAGTGTGATTTGACCTCGGACAGATTCATTGATTCTTCCCCATATAAATATACCTGCAACTTGATTTTCATTACTTCATGTATTTCCACTTTCTAATTATCCCCAGTTTCTTCTTTACTCTTTCTCCACTTTATCGTCGTCTCAGATCTGTCTTGTTCTTTTTCATGGTCACTGCCCTAGAAGAGACCATCATTAATTCTCCAGTGGTTTCTTGAAATGTTTCCTAGAGAGTCTTTATAAGAAAAGGCTCCTCAGAAAAACTGGTCAGTGAATTAAGTTTCAGAATTTGCTACTGAATTATTCATTGCATCACTGTGTATCCTCTATTCCAGTTATTTCTAAACATAAAACAAATTTATAGTAAAGATTTTTATTGTGATTTGGTCTATCTATGAATATGGATTTTATGCATATAACTGTATCAATATATGTATTAGCTCTGAAAAACCTTTCATGAAATAATATTTATCCGAGATAAGCACTGATTTTTTTTTCTATTTTAATCTTCTCCATTCACTTCCTATAAAGAGTCAGTCTTCATTATTGGTGGATTCTGTATTTGCAGAATAAACCATGAAGTTTGTTTGTTCAGACCAAATCCAACACTCGTAGTCCTGGTTTGAGTGGCCAGATAGGTGCATACCGCACACACCAGCTGAGGTCAAGCATGGTGAGATGCACTGCTTTCTTGTTTTAATTATCAAACTGTAAAAGTCTTTAATGTTTTTCTTTGGTCATTTTGCTGTTTTAAATGGACCCCAGTATAATGTTGAAGCACTGTCTAGTGCATCTAAGCACAAGAAGGCTGTGGTGTGTCTTACTGAGAAAATATGTGTGTTAGATAAACTTAGTTCAGGCATGAGTTATAGTTCTGTTGGCCATGAGTTCAATGCTAATTAATCAACAATATATAGTAAATAAAGTGTCTTTTTAACAGAAACAAAGTAAGGTTATGTATTGATAGGTTTCTAAAAATGTGGCCAGACAGGTACTTAATACTGTGTTTTTCCAGGGGCAGTGAATCAGTATTTGCTAATCTAGTGTTTACAGGGACTGTATGCTGCTGCTGCTAAGTCGCTTCAGTCATGTCTGACTCTGTGCGACCCCATAGACAGCAGCCCACCAGGCTCCCCCGTCCCTGGGATTCTCCAGGCAAGAACACTGGAGTGGGTTGCCATTTCCTTCTCCAATGCATGAAAGTGAAAAGTGAAAGTGAAGTCACTCAGTCGTGCATGACTCTTAGTGACCCCATAGACTGCAGCCCACCAGGCTCCTCCGTCCATGGGATTTTCCAGGCAAGAGTACAGGAGTGGGGTGCCATTGCCTTCTCCGACAGGGACTGTATAGAATATAATTATTGTAAATAACAAAAACTGACTGTACTGCATTTCAAATTTTGGTCAGAATCCAATGACATTATTTCATGGGCTCAAAATATTGCCTCCCATGAATCATTTTTCTCAAAGTCTGCTACTAAGAAAAGCTTTGTTTTTCAGGGGCAAATCATAGCCATGTTTTCTTTTCTCTGAGAGATTTGTAACTTGCTGCTTTGTATTTTTTACCTTGCCTGCCAGGAAACTTAATGCAGATTTTATGCTCAATTACAGCAGCAGTATTAATCCTTGATGTTGAAATGCTTGCTTTCCTGTTTTTAGCCCTGATTTCCTCCTTTTATTTCTACTGTATTATTTTTGTTTGATTTATTCTTTTTGTGAAAGAGTCTTGAAACCTCTTGAGAAAAAGATAGAAATGAATAAAAGAATTAATGAATAGGTAAATAATTGAAGCAAGTAATCCTGGAAGAAAGATCTAGAGATAAGAGGCTATCTTTTTAGTAGAGACTTTAAAATATAACATTATTGTCAAATGCTTTGATAGTATGTGTTCTCCTTATTAAGTTAATTTTTTAAATATGTTGTATGTTATCTTAAAAATGTTCTTTGTGAAGATGAATTGTAAGGGTTTTCTAAAGTGTCAGAATAATTAAGTAAAGCTTAATAACTTATGATAACAGTATAAGAAAATTACAAAATGTATATTAACATGCTCTCTTTTAAGATCACCTATCACTTCATTATTGTGTGAATAGTCACCAATATAGATGATATGAAAAATTCTTGTTCTTCTTTTAGCAATAGCAAAGCAGATGTAGTATGGATAATTAAATCATGAATAGGGAACTTTTGTGTGTTAGTCACTCAGTCATGTTTGACTCTTTGCAACCCCATGAACTGAAAGCCCATCAGACTCCAATGTCCAAGGAATTCTCTAGTCAAAAATACGAGAGTGGATAGCCATTCCTTTCTCCAGGGGATCTTCCTGACCCAGGGATTGAACCCAGGTATCCTGCATTATAGGGGAATTCTTTACTGTCTGAGCCATCAGGGAAGACCTCTCAATTTTTGATACTATGAAAATTCAGATGTTGTTGGGGATGAAACTGAGGCACACTGACCCCCCACCCCAGGTCTCTATTTGCCATTCCAAAGTCTAGAGTACCTGCTACTCCCCAGTGGAATGAGGTGCATGCAGGCAGCCTTTTGCCAGGTGGAGGGTCTCAGGAGCCCATCTGGTGGCCTGTGTTGGGGGGAGGCTGGCCAGGATCAAGGTCTGTGGGTGGGGAAGCAGGAGGAGGGGGTGGTTGGAGGAGCAGCTGCTATCTGTGTGTGGGGGGTATGGGGCGTCATTTAGTCATAACTGATAATTTTAATATTTACTAGAGTTTTTCAGCCTTCGTTTCTATATCTCTATGTCCATTAATAAAGATAATCCTAAATAGTCAAGAGTTGCTGTACCATATTACAAAGAAAGTGATAGTTTATGCATTCTCCTCACTTACCAAACTCAGTGTATTTTATGGATTGTTTCAGTGAAAAAAATTAAAGGATAATAAATTCATTAATTCTAAACATCTCAAATTACGTTTTGCCACAGTGTGTCAAAAGAGTTGCAACAATTTGTGGAAAAAAAGTGAAAAGGTCATACTGTGTGAGTATATACTCATAATATTCATTAATGTCACAACTGAGGAAAACTCTATTGTTGAAAATCATTGGCAGTGTACATTAAAAGGGTATTATATTATGTCTCAGAACCACAGCTTAAAAGGACTTCTCAAAATAAGCTTCCTATAGTTTACCTCTAGCTTTTCTTTTAAGTAATGAATTGAGAGTGTTAAAACTCAAAGTCTGTTTTAAGCAATATACTAATATTTTCTAAAATATAATCTTAAATATTTTCAGAAAACTTCATAAACATCAGTTTTATGAGTACCATATGCTTAGTAAATGAATAATCTAAAGATAGAATACATATATATGTTTTCCTAATAAGATGATTTATGATTTTTATCTACTTACCTGCTATTATATTTATATATAAAAAACTCACCTATAAATCATAAATATACAGCAACTTAAAAAGCAAATGTAGGGAATTTTCAATTGAAAAATATGAATAGGAGTTAATAAATATTGCTTATGACCAATGAATCTCATTATCTGTGCTAGTGAAAAGTATATTTTGGATTAATCACCAAGAATATTTTGTGGTTGTTAACAGCAGCTTCTAATCCATGCTTAAAATAGAAACCTTCTATAAAAATGATTCATATAAAGAATATGAATATTTATTCATGTATGTTAGTATGACAATGAGGGCAGCAGGCCTTAATGATAGTTATATTCTTGTAAGTGATGGTTGTACAAAGGCCATGTTACATTTCTTTTTTCTTTGGAAAAATCAAAGTTTAACATTGTTGGGAAGAGATAAAAAGCTCCTGTATTTCTGAATCATTAAAGACTTGTTAAAGGAGCTTGTTAAAGTATTGCTTATTAATCACCAATCTGTATTGTATCACTAATGTATCACTAATACATTTAAAACATATAATAGGTTGAGCAATGTAGGAATTAAGTATAACAGATTCTAGAACCAGCAGCTTGGGTTCAGATCCTATTTCCACCAGTGACGTTGGACAGATAACCTCTCTGTGCCTTTGTTTTCCTCCTTTACAAAATAGGCATCATTATGATATCTGTCTTACTAGAGTAAATGTTTTATTATTTATGAGGTAGTCAGAATAGAACCAAGCACATAGAAGTTAACATCTGTGTTTAAGTAAATAAATAACTAGGTAAGAGGATGTGTAACACTTAAGATATGAGATGGTTATTCCAATATTTAAAAATTTATGGCATTTTAAAACTGAATGAAACTCAGAAATCATGTAAAAATATTTTTTTTCCCACTGCATTGCCACTCCCACACCTTTTAAATTTTTTTCAAATGAAATCATGGGGACCTCAGAAGAGAAAACAAATTGATATTATTGAATGGGGCAAGAGGTCTGGATCTTTGCCCATGCTACATTTGGCAACATCTTTCAGAGGCTTCTGATTTATGCCATGTAGTCCTGAGTTTCTAAAGATAAAAGTTTAAAAATTCTTGATTTTCATTAAAGCCTTCTTTTATAGATGAGATAACTGATGCTCAGAGTTGGTAAATGATTCACTTTCAGGGTAACACAGATTATTCAGTCAGTCAGTTCAGCCGCTCAGTCATGTCCTACTCTTTTCGACCCCATGAACCGCAGCACTCCAGGCCTCCCTGTCCATCATCAACTTCCGGAGTTTACTCAAACTCAGGTCCATTGACTCGGTGATGCCATCAAACCATCTCATCCTCTGTCGTCCCCTTCTCCTCCTGCCCTCAGTCTTTTCCAGCATCAGGGTCTTTTCAAATGAGTCAGCCCTTCGCATCAGGTGGCCAAAATATTGGAGGTTTTCAGCTTCAACATCAGTCCTTCCAATGAACACCCAGGACTGATCTTTAGGATGCACTGGTTGGATCTCCTTACAGTCCAAGGGACTCTCAAGAGTCTTCTCTAACACCACAATTCAAAAGCATCAATTCTTTGGGACTCAGCTTTCTTTATAGTCCAACTCTCACATCCATACATGAGCACTGAAAAAAACCATAGCCTTGACTAGACGGACCTCTGTTGGTAAAGTAATGTCTCTGCTTTTTAATATGCTGTCCAGGTTGGTCATAACTTTCCTTACAAGGAGTAAACGTCTCTTAATCTCACGGCTGTAGTCACCATCTGCAGTGATTTTGGAGCCCCTCAAAATAAAGTCAGCCACTGTTCTCACTCTTTCCCCATCTATTTGCCATGAAGTGATGGGACTGGATGCCATGATCTAAACACAGATTATTAGTCTTCAGCAAATTCTGAAAGCAAAGGATTTTTATCCACTGCACAGTATCCACTCCCTTGGCTGTCTCACAGCTCCAAATGATTGAGCTCTTACTGGGCAAGATGAAAACATATTTTAGTGTTTATTTTCCAGGTGATCCCAATGTCTCACTTTAGACATGTTTTCTAACAATATTCCTACAGTTAAATGCCTTTCTATCCCAATCTATCATTATGGACTATGTGAAAAAATTGTTTTAACTTTCCTATTCTTGTCAATGGAGTGAGGCTTCCCATGTGCAAACTAATTAAGTCAATACAGTATTAAAAACATATTTGAGTGTGAATTTCACCAGTGATAGAGAATTCTCCTAGCATCAACAGAAGGAATGGCATTCAAATTATTGCTTAGTATCTACATAGCATTTCAAGCTGTGCAAAATACCTGTACAGACACACTAGTGGGACTCAGAAATATTCTACTTAGTGGAACAAGTGGTTCAAAGATTGTGGGAATTAATATGGGTAGCAAAAACAAGAACCAGAATATGAGTTTGTGTCAAATCTAGTTGGGCTGAATTTCATACCCTTATAAAAGACTTAATTAATACATAGGAGTCTTATTGTTGATTGCTAATTATATAAAAATCAACTTTGTACAAGTGTTTGGAGTTAAACTAAAATATTCACAAGCCAGCATTACAGGCTTAGAGAAGAACTTAAACTTTTTAGTAAGTGTTTTTGAGT
The DNA here is from genome assembly GCA_007570785.1 of Antilocapra americana. Taxonomy (NCBI): domain Eukaryota; kingdom Metazoa; phylum Chordata; class Mammalia; order Artiodactyla; family Antilocapridae; genus Antilocapra; species Antilocapra americana. Next base: position 34,340,761 of record ML660772.1, on the reverse strand, counting down.
GTAAATGATGGTTACATTTTCTTTATTCTTGATATGAACAAATTATTTTATAACTGATTTCCCTTCCTTGACCCTTGATGCATACAACTTAACATACCCTAAAGCTACTTATTTCCTCAGGGCAAAAAAATGGTAGCCTTTTATGGCTGTTTCACACATTTAAGTATTGAATGAAATGTTTCATAATGTGATTAATTTTGCTTATGAGAATTTCAGATTTTGGAGGAAAATAAAGCAATACTAATTGGATCCTTGAGTCACAAATTATATCATATTGGAATAAGCCCTACTGTTGGATTTTGATTAAGGTTAAGGATTCTACAAACCTTATGATGGATTCTATAATCCATCATGTCTATAAGCTACTAGCCTCTGTGTGGTCATAAAGATTTGGTTGAATACGACTTTTTTAGTTGGCAAAGTGACATGAAAAAAACATGTACCATCAGGTACTCTTCCCTTAACAGGATTCTCTGATGTACAAATCACTATAGTAGAATGATGCAATGGGAGGGCATAAGGACAATGAATCAGGTCATAAATTGAGTATAATGCTAATTACATTCACTGTGAAGTGACATGTATACATTTGGTGGCCATAATGGTACACAAGTTTTCGAAGCCCAAAGTGAGAAATGCATTGCAACTTCTCTCTTTATAAAAACTCAATGGTCTGCTAAGTTTGCGTCTCATATAAAATTCTATATGTCTACCTGTGTTTTTAATGTGAAAACCCAGTTCCTAAAGGAAAGGTTATTACCATTATTAAGTTTTATAACAAAATCAGTATATACCAGTACCTATTTAATAACGAAGACATCATGAATGTCAGACTTCACACACCTTGCAGAGTGCTAATAACTCCGAAAGTGTATCCTTGTTTCATATTGAAGTCAGTACTGGAAATTTTATATTACCTGCTCTTGCTGAAAGTATTAAAAATACTTCTGTAATAGCTAAGCTAAAAAAGAAAATTGTGTCTTTTTACAGGTTTGCCTTATTTTTGAGTTCAATTTCAAAGCTCGTAATAGTTAAGACATATGTCATTAGCATTGGCCTGAATTAAGCAAGAAGATCATTTCAACCATTTTATTTTATGTTGCCTTCAGGATGAAGTAAACATCTATGTTTGCCTCTTATTTGTAAGTTTAAAAGGTACATGTGTTTCAGATACATTATTAGCTATATCAAATTTCTTTTTTCATATATCTTTTAGTTTTGGAATTGCATGGATATAAAATATGCATTTATTCAGAAACTAAACAAAAACTTTAATAATTTCTGCATTACAGTGACCCTAATTCAAGTCCAGTGATAGACTGAAAGAGGTTGTTTCTTTTTCTATTATATATTTAAATTAAAAATAGAAAGATGTAGTTTCTATTAATGAGTTTTATAGGGCTTTTTTAATATGATGTCCCTTAGGAGGTTTCCTCACTCGGTATGAAGGCTCCTAAGAGGTGCTTGTGCACCTGATTAATTCATAAATGGCACTAAGGGCTGCACATTTGCCCAATCCTAGTTAAATCGTAGTAGGCAGCGATTCCTCTGTAGGATGCATTGCAAATTGTGATGCTCTTATTATACACCTAATTACAGCATTCTATACCAATCTGATTATTTCCATAAATTCTTATAAATGTGATGTCCATTTTAGAAATTAGAAATTGAGTTTCACTAAAATGACTTCAATCCATGTGATTCTGAGAAAACAATGACTTGCCTCTTCCTGCAAATTGTTCTGAGATTCTATAAAGAATATATATGTAAAACATGGAGAAATTAATATACAGTTCTTTATAAAAGTGAATTCTGTATTATAAATAATAATAAAGCATATACTATTGGGTTTCAAGAAGGAGAACATGAAAAACATCTGAAAAGATAGATGTAGTTGTTTTGGAGTAAGTAACCAATTAAAAAATTTTGTTCTTTAAGACATAGTTCTTAATGCCTCAGTGCCTCGTGGGGAGTAGTAATCCAACCTATCTTATTGACTGTGATAATTGATTGAGCTAATCTATATAAAGTGTTTAGACCAGTGACTGAAACATAGTAATTTCTGTGCAAACCCTTGTACAGAACCTTTTTGCTGAAGCTCTTGTTGTTCAGTCGGTTAGTCATGTTCAGCTCTTTGCAGCCCCATGAACTGCAGCATGCCAGGTTTCTCTGTCCTTCACAAACTCCCAAAGTTTGCTCAAACTCAAGTCCATTGAGTCAGTGATGCCATCCAACCATTTTGTCCTCTGTTGCTTTCTTCTCCTCTTCCCCTCAATCTTTACTAGCATCAGGGTTTTTCCAGTAAGTTGGCTCTTTGCATCAGGTGGCCAAAGTATTGGAGCTTCAGCTTCAGCATCAATCCTTCCAATGAATATTCAGGATTGATTTCCTCTAGGGTTGACTGGTTTGGTTTCTTGCAGTCCAAGGAACTCTCAAGATTCTTCTCCAACACCACAGTTCAAAAGCATCAATTCTTCAGGGCTCAGCTTTCTTTGTGGTCCAACTCTCACTTCCATACACAACCACTGGAAAAACCATAGCTTTGACTAGATAGACCTTTGTCAGCAGAGTAATATCTCTGCGTTTTAATATGCTGTCTAAGTTTGTCATAGCTCTATTCAATCTAATTCTTGCCTGAAATATACTATTTTCTACTATAATGCTTTAGCCAAAACTGATATTTCCATTACCACTCCTCCTATCCTCACTCATTGCTTCTTTTTGACATTATTCTGATTGAGATGAGAGGAGTTTCCCCTTTACAGTTAGAGAGAATAGGTGGATTAGTGTTTCATTAAACACAAATTTGAACAGGTAGAAATTTTGTTTCTAGATTTATAGCTGAAAGAAGTGGCCCAGAGGATAAATACCATGTAACTAAAACTATTTCTCTTCAAATATGCCTTTTATAATTTCTCCCTGTTACCTGAAATTTGAGTATGTGCTTGTGCTCAGTCACTTCAGTCATGTCTGACTCTTTGTAACCCTATGGACAGTAGACTGTCAGGCTCCTCTGTCCATGGGATTCTCCAGGCAAGAATACTGGAGTGGATTGATTCTCCTTCAGGGGATCTTCCTGACCTAGGAATCAAATCCGTGTCTCCTGGGTCTCCTGCATTGCAGGTGAATTCTTTACCCTCTGAGCCATCTGGGAAGCCCATTATATGAAGCAATAGTATTTTACTAAGACACAGCATATATTATGGTATCTAAGGTAAATGTTCAAGTATCTTCTGAATCCCTTCATTGTTTCTGGGAATACACAAGTTAGGGACCATCTACTGACTGACTCTATCATTTAACTCAGTCAGGTTTATTCTTGTTATTTATCTGCTCTTGTGATGTACATATTAAGTCTAGAAACTATCTGAACATTTATCTAAACCCGTGGGGTTACTCCTTCAATATGGTCCTTTCCTATTATTCAGGAGCTAGAAGATATCAATTACATTATATTAAAGAAAGGAAAGGAGTGTGCATATTATAAATGTTTTAAATGAAACATAAAGAAAAATGAAGCACAAAAAAGTTAATAGGCTTATTGCAAATTTGACAACTAATTAATGTTGTGAGTAGAGCACATGGTTTGTGATTCATAGATATTTTTCTTCCATTCTGCATTTTATCATAAAGCACAAGAAACAGGAAAAAAGGAATTATGAAAAGGCAAAAATATAAATGTGAAAATATATTGTGAATATCAGTTTAACACTTTATTCTTTTAATTCAGCAATTACACAGTCACCCAGAATGTGAAACTCTTTTATGACCTTTCCACCTGACACAACTGAATTGTTTCAAATCATCTAAGAAAAACTTGGACATACTGTGCTGACTTGTATGGTCTAATGGGTGTAATAGAAAATGTTCTTTCCCCTAGATAAATATGTTCTAAGTTTTAATAATAGAAGACATTTCAGTTATAAATTTATCCAGTTTATAAAAAATGATTATCAACATTTAAAAACTTGGAATGTGTGCCGTTTGACCATCTTTTGTTTTATTTCACATGTAGATCAAAGCATAGAGAAACTTGATCACTTAGTAAAGCTGTTCTGACCCTAGTCAAAACAAGGTAAAGAATTAAATGGTTACATGTGTTGGTAAGATAAAATTTCCATTAAGGTTGAATTAAAAGGAACATACTCTGATCTCTCACTGGATAAAGAAGTGCATTGTATTTAGAATAAATAGCATACCTGAGATCTTGGTCCCTTATAATGGGTGGACTCACTGTGTATATGGTAGCAGTGGTAGTCATATTTGTGTGGAAACATATTGAAGATGAATCCAAGTATACTTTGTAAAATGGAAAAGAGAAGTTGTCACTGTTGCTATAATCAGCTATAATAGAATGGTATCTTGTTCAACATTAGCCTGTTATCCAACACTATCCTGACTGATACTCAGATTTTGCATAATTGTAATAAATAGATTTAAGAGGTTTAGCTTCTCAAATTAATCTAAACACGTACAGTTATATATACTAGACATTAGTCAAACATCATACAGTAAGGTTACCATACCCTGATCCTAAATATTACTTCTGAATTTTGTTCCTAGTTGTCATATTGCCTTTATAAAGGCCTCAGTATATTCCACTTGAGATTTTAACTACATCCATGTATGGGTACCCCATACTCGAGGTTTTTTCCTTTCTTTTAGTGGATGGTTGGTAGAAGGGAGGGGTGATTGAGATTCCAATGAATTACCAAAGCATGCATTACAAAAGGTCTATGAAGCTATATAAAAGTCATTCTTAAATCTGGAATAAAGATATACTAAAAATGAACTTTTGATTTATTAAGGCTTTTATTGGGCTTGGAATTTCTTTTAGAAATTAAAGTAGGTTTTCTATTGGCATTTGAATGTATGAGTTAAACACCTATATATTTTTACCTGTTAAAATACTGTATATTTTAACTTTTACCTGTTCCTTTTTGCTTTTTATAATTTTCATTTTTACTTTTTTTCTCTTGGCCTTAGCTAGCCATGAAACATCTCTTGGATTCAATATAGTATGTGGGAGAACGCAGTGAAGGTTCTAGATCCCCTCATGGGGTAGGGAAGGGCCACAGAAGAACCTGACCATTCACCAAGGACCTTGATGTGATTTCTGATTAGAATTTAATGAAAAGGGAATTCATGACCCTGGTGACTGGATGGCGTGGATACAAGTAGGATATGGTAACAAAAGTGAATGCATCTGTGGAAATTATACAACTTAGAGCAGATAGGAAGATGGTGATGAACAAGTTAACCTCTCCCAACCTCCCTGAATTTGGACCAGTCATAGAGAGATGAGATAACATGAGTAAAGGCACTATAATCTTGAAATTGCAAAGCTAAACTGATAGTGACTAGTGTGCCTTAAAATGCAGGATTATGTAAAAATGGAGGGCCATTAGCTAAGATAAATTATAGAGAAAAAAATGATTTTGCATATATCTGAATTTGTGTTTATAAAATCATACCTTGTCTCTGGTATAAAAATTTAAAGAAATTATTCAAGAATGCTGCCACACTCAAAATGTCTTAGCTTAGGTTTTAGATTTAATGTGGAAGAAGAATATTACCCTGTATGAAAACATCATTTGTTCAAGAAAATTAAAACCAATTATTTTTTGTTTATTGTCCAGCTTCAGGATTTTGATCCAAGCAATGCTTATAAGTAAGTCAAAAGCAAAGATTCAGATCAAGCCTTGCAATCTGAAGTCACACAAATTAATTACAAGGGACTGACTGAAACTTGGGCTTAACAGAGTGTCTCGCAACGATAAACTGGGAATAAATGGTATGATTTTCCTTATCATTGTTATTACTTCTCGCCCGTAGCCAGTTTAGGAGGGAAGGAGTACATTCAAGGCAAGCCTTCTTGATCTTACCTATAACTACTTCCATGATGGTGTTGTAAAGGTTGGAAACAGAAATTGAGACAGAAACTTGAACTTGCCAAATGATTTCTTACAGTGGAGATTTTAATTTCTGTAATTGCTGATCTGAAAACCATAGCACAATTCCTATACAGTAGTGGTGAGGGAGGGAAGGGGCTGTTCGTGGACACATGTGTTTGAATTAGTCTTCAATTATATCAGTCCTAAGGTGTCTTGATTTGACTGGTGATAAAGCCCACCTATTGCTTCTATTTACAATCATCGTTAAAGATTGTTAGTATTAATGTAAATCTTAAGGACAGAAGGATTATAGTAGTACTCCATTCCTTCCTAAAACAACTGAGTTTCTGTCTATACCAACTGGTATTTATACTAGTGTGTCTATGATGGTTTAACACCCTAAATGTGATGTAATAATTCTACTGAATTTTAGACTGAATGCTGCCATAAAGATCTACTATATTAAAAATATTTGCATATGGCTTTCTCCTATCTGAAAATTTATGAATTTTAATAAAATTGCTTAGATTTTATGGCCCACAGCTATAATTGTTCATAATCTAGGAATACCATTTAAAGGCAATTGAAATTATATGAAAACACTTAGCAGAATTATGTCTTCAGCTTTCCTATTACTGTTTTTTTAAATATTGGTGTCAGATTTTCTTTTTTAAAATTTATTTATTTGTTTATTTTTGGCTGTGCTGGTCTCCATCTCTTGGGCTCTTCTGTAATTGTGGCTTGCAGGGGCTATTCTCTAGTTGTGGTGATCAGATTTCTCATTACCGTGGCTTCTCTTATTACAGAGCACAGAGTTGTGATTCCTGGGCTCTGGAACACAGACTCAATAGCTGTGGTGCATAGACTCGGTTGCTCTGCTGCATGTGGGATCTTCCTGGACCAGGGATTGAACCCATGCCTCCTGCACTGGCAGGTGAATTCATCACTGAGCTGCCAGGAAAGCCTCCCATTACTTTTCATATGTTGATGATTAATTTCTACAGAGTAAATGAAAGATTACTTATTTAAAATGAAAACTAGTACTTAGCTTTGTAAATATGTTTGTGGTCTAGCATGTGTAAAAATGTGTCTTCATGATAGCTTAAGATTTATCAATATACAAATAGCCTATGGAATAATATGCACTTTGGTCCAGCCACTCCAACTATTAAACAGGTGTTTTTTTTTTATGAGAGAAGACAACAACAGTAGCAAAAAGAGTACTATTTAATTGTAATGAATGAATAATAAATAGTAACAATAGGCTCCAAATCAAAATATACATCCAGTTTCACATAATAAAAAGTAGCAACTTCATACATTAGAAAGCTAGAATGGAAAATACAGTTTTAGAAATTTATTTTAGAGCATTTTCTAAGTTGGATAATTCCAGAAATCTTCCCTCATTGTTCTTTTCCTTCTATAGTAAGCACATTACTAACTGTTCTTTTAAATTTTTTTGTTTGTTTTTTCTATTCAATTGAACACAGCTTTTTTGTTGGGTATACAGAAGTCAGTGAGAGGCATTAGGTTTCCTAAAGAGTTCACAATTAGAAAGATTAGTTTTGGGCTCATTTATATATGCTCCAAATGTACAAAAAATAATTTAAGGCAGCCTTTGGGCTTTCCTTGTGGCTCAGATGATAAAGAATCTGCCTGCAATGGGTCAGGAAGATCCCCTGGAGAAAGGTATGGCAAACCACTCCAGTATTCTTGCCTGGAAAGTTTCACGGACACAGGAGCCTGGGGGGCTACAGTCCATGGGGTTGCAGAGTCGAGCACAGCTGAGTGACTAACACACTTAAAAATACATTGTTAAGTATAACATGAATAAAAAACAGGCAAGAATGATAAAGGGGAGAATGGAAAAGAGTAGGGAAATAAAATGTAATTAGAAATAAGATCTGTATAATTAGAAATAAGATCTTTAAATATGTGTAGTGAGTTATCTGTAAAGTGATAAAAAGCAAGGCATGATTAACAAAAAGTACAAAACAGTGCTGTAACAGAAAGAGTATGGAATATATAATTAGCTTGTTTTTTGAGTACTACTTACTGTGCTTGGTTGTGTTCAACTCTTTGCGACCTCATGGACTGTAGCCTGCCAGGCTCCTCTGTCCATGGGATTTTCCTGGGAAGAACACTGAAATGGGTTGTCATTTCCTTCTCCAGGGGATCTTCCCAACCCAGGGATCTAACCCGAATCTCTTGCATCTCCTGCACTGCAGACAGATTCTTTACCACTGAATCACCGGAGAAACCCAGGATTTAGCTAAATCGCAGGTTTTTTTTTTTTTTTTTTTAAAGAAGAAGTGGTGTTTCTTCACTTTTAAAGAAACAAGAGAAAAAGTAGACACATAGAGTAGAAGGTGGAATAATACCTGCAAAATTGAGTAGGCATGAAACAAAATTGTTGGTATAGAACACAGTACTATGGTATTTCTGAAATCAAATGCTACATTATAAAGTAAAAGAGAGGACATGTAAGCTCATGGTGGGTATGGAACTGACCAGATCTACAGCACATAACTTTTTGCATTAAAAAAGTATGGCTAAAGAGGAACCTCAGTGAGCCAGGCTTGAAATGATGTTCAGTTGAATGGTTATGAAGAGGTGGGAATTAATTACTGTTATTATCAAGTTTTTTGGTGGGGAAATCAAAGAAAGAGAGAATAGTGTCATGAACCTCAGGTAATTATGTCCTAGCTTTTTGAAGACAGTGTGGTTTCATCTATATTTTCACCAACCATTTCTTGCCCTACCCCAGCACTACCACTGAAATGTAGACATCATAGAATTTCATCAGTAAGAAGTTCAGTGGGTATCTCTGTAATGTAAGAACTTATTAGAAACATAACTGGAGCACACATAAAACCTTAACAGTAAACCCTTAAGATTATCTAGTTCCTCGTCAATATTAAAATTTCCCAATTATTCTTCCCAAAATTCTTAGGGATAATATATTAAGGATACCTTTTTTGGCCTGGTTTTATCTGTATATTTTATATACAAGTATTTTGTTTTTGGCTAAATTAATCAAAATACTATTAACATCTGTGCCAAAACATATAGTGTTTCAAATGATAATGGCTTATAATGAAAATTTCAGACTATTTAAATTCTGGGACACAGGATTCAGTTGTCAACAGCTAAGATGAGGTGAACTAGTACAGAATCAGTATCATCTATAGTTTCATAGATAGAGAAAAGGTGGCCGAACATAGCACAATTGAGTTTTCAGAGATGCATGAGTATTATCAAAATTTTACTCTAATTTTTCAAAGATGCATTAGTATTATTAAAAGTTCATTTGATAAATGATTTTTTAACTTTAAGGAGAGCCAAAAACTGCTTGAATATCCTCCCTGTATTTGTTTAAGAAAATAGTTTGGGTAGCTATAGAAAATAGTTATAGGAAATAGAGTGAAATACTTACTAAAATCAGTAAATGCAAAGAAAGCAAAGGAAAACATAAACCAGACAAAAGTATTTCCAGGACCAAATTTTTAAGTAGTCTGTATTTTGTCATTTGTTAAACCGCAATAGGCATACACAGAGCTGTAGTTCAACATGATTTTGTTGCTAACATAAAGTTTGGAGCACTGTTCTGCAAATCAACCAGACTGGACCATGAACTACAAATTTTATATATACATATATATATATATATATATATATATATATATATATATATATATATAGAGAGAGAGAGAGAGAGAGAGAGAGAGTTAGAGACTAAGTGGAAAGTTATAGTTGGACATGAACAAACTACAACAGGCAAAAAGACTTAAGCTGGGAAGAACAGACTAGTTCTTTACATGTCATACACAATTCTAAATGATAAAATTGAATTCAACATAGGTGTTTTAGAAAACTTATTTATTATTTATAATGCATTAGAATTCCTGGTCTGCCTCATTTGAGCTTCAGTAGGTCTTCAAGTGTTTCCCTAATTTGTAAGTGAAAGTGCTTATTACATAGTAACATATAGAAAAATAGTACCAAACTGCACATGATATAAAATCAGAGTCAACATATAGTTTATTTGCAGATGAATATTTTTCAACTAAAATCATTGTACCTACTAACTGGCCAACAATCTTTTCCTGTACTAATCCTTAAAAATTATTTTTAAGTTATTCATTTAAAAGGGAGATTTTTCATGTTAAACAGGTTTGTTGGGCAGAAGTTACTTAGTAATCAAAAATGACCAATGACTGCTTTTGAAATCATTTTTCAGATTGATTGATTGATATATATATATATATATATATATATATATATACAAAGCATTTTAAAAAAATCAGTGGTAGAGTAAAAAGTTATCTTAGCTCATCAGTAACTCTCAAAGTATATAAGTCCCTTATGGCTATAGGGTTTTCGTTTTACTCTACAATGGCTGGCAATGCAGTTTGTTCCCAACTTAAGAAGCCTGCAGAGGTCAGTATAGCAACAGCAACAAGACATCACATTGATCAGTTGATCGATGCTGAAGGAGGACCATTAAGCCAAATGCATATTTACACATACCAACATCTTGAACATTAAAATGAAATTTGTTATAATTAGAATAGGATATCCTTTGAGTAATTAATTTGATCACATTTAAAGAAAATCAACATTTGGAAAATCATTCCACTCAAAAAGTGTAAGAGGCAGAGAAATGAAATGTAAAATTATAGTAATGACTACTTTATATAAAAATAAATGCCTTTTTTGTATGCTGATATATTTGAAAAATGTTCTGTTCATTTGAACTGGAGAGTATATTCCTCATTCTTGGTTCATCAGCTTCTAGCTCTTGTCAATAAAGCTCACTATTAACCTGGGCAAAGCTATGATTTATTTTTTTTGACATTGATACATAAGTGAAGTTTTCTTATTTCTAGTCATATTCCATATAATTCAGAATAAAAAGTGCTTCTAAATATAGCCGTAGTTCTCAAGTACAATTTACAATTTTTGTACCTATATTCAAGATAAGTATTTAAAATTTTCTACATGAAAATGAGCATAAATATATTTCTTAAGAAAACATCTTTACAGTTTGTTTTTATAAAAATGAAGAAAATTGACAGGTTTTAGAAACTGTACTCTGATACCCAGAAGCTGTCTTCCCCATGATGACCTGTCAGTGACCTTTGTCATGACATTGAAGGACTATGCTCTCCAGGGGTGAGAAGTAACTCAACTTCAATTGTTCCTGTGCACCAGACATGTATAAAACAGAGACTATAAACATATCCCATAGGCTTATTTTGGCTCCAGTTAAGCTGACACCATCAGACTCATTTAGTTTAGAACTTGCAGACATGGTTTCAGTATCAGCTCTCTACTGCAATCCAGAAGGCTAGCTAAAAGAAAAGCTAGCTAAGGCCAGCACTGGGCTTTTGCTGGACAGCAGTTATCTGTTGTAAAGTAAGTTTCTCTTACTTTTATAACACTTAATGCCATGTCACTGTTGCTCTGGTGTTTCTAATGCCGCTATGGATGGACATAGTCAAAAGCTTTTTCAAAAGATCAGAAAATAGGTATATAGAAAGCAAGGCAGATTAAACAGACATTTTTTTAAAAAAAGAATATCTATTTACTCTTTTAAATGTAAGCTTTAGTTTTCCCCTAAATGTATTCCAATAGGCACTTGTGCAAATAAGGAATGAGAGATGCACGTAAGCAATTAATTTTTACAGTCCACAAATAAATGTATACTTACTTTTTTTCTACTTATACATTTGTTGCAATTTTATCTAAATTTTTTAAAACTTCTCTGAGAGCAACGTCTAGTATAACCATATATCTTTATCCATGGCAGTATAGTGGACTATATAGTAGCCTACAAATTAGGCAAAGATAAATAACCCTATAATGGATGTAAAATAAATTTAATATAGTTAATACTGTTACTATCACATTCTATATCCTATTAAAAAAACTGTTGAATTTATATAAACTGGTTACTTATATGTAAGTAGGCCAAAAATGCAACCTAAAAAAAATCTCAAAATGCATATTTAGGATATTACCTTAATACAATGTATAACCAGAAATCAGTAATAAATTGCAAGTTTAAAATGTCACTTACAATAAAAAAAATATCTCCTGAATAATGCTAAGATTGAGGAGAATGTTAAGTCTGAGATTTTCAATTGTAAAATGACAATGGAACATCATAAAACAAAGCCTGTGGTGTCCATCCAAAGTTGTAATCAGACAAAAATTCATAGATGTAAATGCTTATATTTAGAAGCAAGGAAAATATAGAAAAAATAAATATTAACTTAAACAATTTGATAAAAGACTATAAGCAGAGTTGAAGAAAATAGAAAAATATAAAATAAATAACTAAAAATATAGCAAATAAACAAACTTTTTCAAACTGGTTGAGTAGGTTTTACAAATAGATCAAAAAACAAAGAAAGTGAAAGGAAAGGGAGAAAGGGAAAGACATACCCAACTGAATGCAGAGTTCAAGAAAATAGCAAGGAGAGATAAGAGGGCCTTCTTCAATGAACAATGCAAAGAAATAGAGGAAAACGATAGAATAGGAAAGACTAGAGATCTCATAAGAAAACTGGAGATATCAAGGGAACATTTCATGCAAAGATGGACATAATAAAGGACAGAAAAGGTAAGGACCTAATAGAAGCAGAATAGATTAAGAGAGGTGGCAAGAATATCCGGAACTATACAAGAAAGATCTTAGACCCAGATAACCACGATGGTGTGGTCACTCACCTAGAGCTGGACATTCTGGAATGTGAAGACAAGTGGGTTTCAAGAAAAATTACCATGAGCAAAACTAACAGAGGTGATGGAATTCCAGGTGAGCTATTTAAAATCCTAAAAGATGATTCTGTTAAAGTGCCATACTCAATACATCAGCAAATTTGGAAAACTAAGCAGTAGCCACAGGGCTAGAAAATGTTAGTTTAAATTCTAATCCCAAGGAAGAGAAATGCCAAAGAATGTTCAAATTCCTGTATAATTGCACTCAGTTTACATATTAGCAAGGCTATGCTGAAAATCCTTCAAACTAACCTTCAGCAGTACATGAACTGAGAACTTCCAGATGTGCAGGCTGGGTTTTGAAGAGGCAGAGGAACCAGAGATCAAATTGCCAATATTCATTGGATCATGGAGAAAGCAAGGGAATTCCAGAAAACACATCTTCTGCTTCTTTGATTATGCTAAAGCCTTTGACTGTGTGGATCACCACAAACTGTGGAAAATTCTTAAAAAGATGGGAGTACCAGACCACCTTACCTGTTTCCTGAGAAACATGTATGGGGTCAGGAAGCAAAAGTTTGAACCAGACATTGAACAACTGCCTGGTTCAAAATTGGGAAAGGAGTATGTCAAGGCTGTATATTGTCACTCTGTTTATTTAACTTATATACAGAATACCTCATGTGAAATGCTGGGCTGGATGAATCACATGCTGGGATCAAGACTGCTGGGAGAAATATCAATAACCTCAAATATGCAGGTGATACCACTCAAATAGCAGAAAGCAAAGAGCCTCTTGATGAGGGTGAAAGTAGAGAATGAAAAAGTTGATTAAAAACTCAACATTCAACAAATAAAAATCATGGCATCCAGTCCCATGATTTTATGGAAAATAGAAGGGGGAAAAGCAGAAACTATGACAGATTTTATTTTCTTGCATATTGTAACTGCAACTGTGAAATATGAAGACACTTTCTCCTTGGATGGAAGGCTATGACAAATCTATACAGTGTATGAAAAAGCAGAGACATTACTTTTCCAAGAAAGGACCATATAGTCAAAGCTATGGTTTTTCCAGTAGTCGTGTATGGATGTGCAAGTTGGACCATAAAAAACGGCATAGTGCTGAAGAATTGATGCTTTTGAACTGTGGTGTTGGAGAAGACTCTTGAGAGTCCCTTGGACTGCAAGGAGATCCAACCAGTTCATCCTAAAGGAAATCAGTTCTGAATATTCATTGGAAGGACTAATGCTGAAGCTGAAGCTCCAATATTTTGGCCATGTGATGCAAAGACCTGACTCATTAGAAAAGACCTTGTTGCTGGCATAGGTTTAATACAAAAGGAAAATGGGGTGGCAGAGGATGAAATGGTTAGTAGCATCACTGAATCAATGGACATGAATTTGAAAAAACTCTGGGAGATAGTGAAGGGCAGGGGAGCCTGGTGTGCTACAGTCCATGGTGTCATAAAGAGTGGAGCACAACTTATTTATTTATTTTTTTTATTGTGTTGGTTTTGCCATACATTGACATGAAACCGCCATGGGTATACATATGCTCCCCCTCCAGAACCCCCCTCCCTCCTCCCTCCCTCCTCCCTACCCCGAGTCATCCTGGTGCACCAGCCCCGAGCATCAAACCTGGGCTGGCGATTGATTTTACATATGATAATTAACATGTTTCAATGCCATTCTCCCATATCATCCCACCCTTGCCCTCATCCACAGAGTCCACGAGACTGTTCTATACATCTGCGTTTCTTTTGCTGTCCCACATGCAGGGTTCTTGTTACCATCTTTCTAAATTCCATATATATTCATTAGTATACTGTATTGTTGCTTTCCCTTCTGGCTTACTTCACTCTGTATAATAGGCTCCAGTTCCGTCCACCTGAGTAGAACTGATTCAAATGAATTTTTTTTTAATGCTGAGTAATATTCCATTGTGTATATGTACCACAGCTTTCTTATCCATTCATCAGTTGATGGGCATCTAGGTTGCTTCCATGTCCTGGCTATTGTAAACAGTGCGGCGATGAACATTAGGGTACACGTGTCTCTTTCAATTCTGGTTTCCTTGGTGTGTATGCCCAGCAGTGGGATTGGTGGGTCATATGGCAGTTCTATTTTCAGTTTTTTAAGGAATCTCCACACTGTTCTCCATATCGGCTGTACTAGTTTGCATTCCCACCAACAGTGTAAGAGGGTTCCCTTTTCTCCACATGCTCTCCAGCATTTATTGCTTGTAGACTTCTGGATGGCAGCCATTCTGACTGGTGTAAAGTGGTACCTCATTGTGGTTTTGATTTGCATTTCTCTGATAATGAGTGATGTTGAGCATCTATTCATTTGTTTGTTAGCCATTTTTATGCCTTCTTTGGAGAAATGTCTGTTAAGTTCTTTGGCCCACTTTTTGATTGGGTCGTTTATTTTTTTAGAATGGAGCTGCAGGAGTTGCTTGTATATTTTTGAGATTAATTGTTTGTCCATTGCTTCATTGGCTATTATTTTCTCCCATTCTGAAGGCTGCCTTTTCACTTTGCTTATAGTTTCCTTTGTTGTGCAGAAGCTTTTAATTTTAATTAGGTCCCATTTGTTTATTCGTGCTTTTATTTCTGATATTCTGGGAGGTGGGTCATAGAGGATCCTGCTTTGGCTTATGTTGGAGAGTGTTTTGCCTATGTTTTCCTCTAAGACGTTTATAGTTTCTGGTCTTATGATTAGATCTTTGATCCATTTTGAGTTTATTTTTGTGTATGGTGTTAGAAAGTGTTTTTAACTGAAAAACAACAACAATTTTCTTTGAAGTTATATGTATATATATATACATATATATATAGAATAAGTTATATATAAAGCATAATGGACTTTATTATAATTTATATATATATAATACAGTTCTTACTGTGTTGCTTTTAGACTCTAGGCTTGTGATGATTTGTTACAGTGACAATAGGAAACTAATACAGCTAATAAAAGAAATAAAAAAACTTATAAGAAGAATTAAAAATAAGGCTTACTATAAAACAATAGGGCTTCCCAGGTAGCTAAGCTGGTAAAGAATCTGCCTGCAATGCAGGAGATCCTGGTTCAATTCCTGGGTTGGGAAGTTCCCTTGGAGGAGATCATGGCAACACACTCCTGCATCCTTGCCTGGAGAGTCCCCATGGACAGAGGAGCCTGGCGGGCTACAGTCCATGGGGTCACAAAGAGTCAGACAAACTGAGCAGCTAAGCACAGCACATAAAACAGTATGTATGGCTATGATTAAATATCTTGGATCACTAAATACAATTTAAAGCTGATAACTCTGAAAATCTAAAGAATTCAAGAATCTCCTGAAATGGTTCCAAAGTCTGGCCATTGAAGTATACAGAAATAAATAGTACAATGTACTTCCAAATCTAGATACAAAGATTACAAAATAAATTCAGAGAAAACCCAAAGGAATATTAAAAAAATAAATTATCATTATATGTATTAACATATTAAGCTTCAAATAATTCCATGAGGAAAGCAACCTAATTATACCCATTTTGTAGTTGAAGAAACCAAAATTAGTAGGCCCTAAATTATATAGTTAATTAAGTTCAGAGCCTATATTGAAATACATGACATCTGGTTTCAGTGCTTATCTTGTAACATTTTTATTTCAAGAATATAAAGATGGATAAAAATAAATCAATTTCCCAACCCTGGGATCAAACCCAGGTCTCTCAGATTGCAGGTGGATTCCTTAATGTCTGAGACACCAGGGAAGCCCAAGAATACTGGAGTGGATAACCTATCTCTTCTCCAAGGTATCTTCCTGACCAAGGAATTGAACTGGGGTCCTCTGCATTGCGAGCAGATTCTTTTTCAGCTGAGCTACCAGGGAAACCCCAAATCAACTTCAATAGCTCATTAAATCAATCAATAACTCATAAAAAGCAATATTTTGTCATATTTCAAAAAATATCTTGATGAAATGCAGTATCCCTTTATATAAAAGTTAGCACAAACTAAAAACAAACAAAAAATACTGTGATAAAATTTATTCCAACAATAATCTTCATTTACTTGATTTTGAAACATTGAATATATTTTAATTAAAATTAGGAAACAAAAAACAAAACAAAACAAAACAAAACAAAAAATTAGGAAACAGAACAAAGTAAGGATGCCTATATCTATTATTGCTATTATCAAGATGATTCTGAAAATTCTAGAGAATACCATAAAGGAAGAAAAAAAATTAGAGATAAAATTATTATTGCTAGAAAACATATTTGTTTATTGAAAAAATTAAAATTAATTGATTAAAATTTAAAATTTAAAATTTTTTTATATTTTTTATATTTAGCGCTAATGAGCGAGATTCATAATCAGTTACAAAATCAATTTGTTTAACATATATTGCTATAAAAGTTTAGTCAATAGAGAAGCAAATATTCTCATTCACAAAGCAATGAAAATAGATAATACCTGTAAATGACTTTGAGGTGAAAATATGTTTAAAAATTGCTGAAAGACCTCTATAAAGATTAGGATAAGAAAAGAGAACTCTTTATGAATTAGAACCATATTAAATCTTCATATGGATTATCCCCCTAAATAATTGATAAATCCAATTAAAATTTTAAAGTAATGTTGTATAGCTTCTTACTTAAATGCTTTACTCTGGTTTAGATATTAGGTTAAAGAATAGATGTATAAGTGTGCTACATTTTAAAGACATGTATCTTATTGGTTATGGTTATTATTAGTATATTGTTTTTTGTAAGTGAAACAGGTTTTGAGAGGTCAAGTGTATGAGACAGGATTAAAAGCTTCCTCAAGCTGTGAGTAATTTGAGTCCTCCCGCTTTTGTACTTGTAAAGCCCCTGGTAGCTCAGTTGGTAAAGAATTCGCCTTGCCAAATTCAGACTTAAATTGAAGAAAATAGGGAAAATCACTAGACCATCCAGGTGGGACCCAAATCAAATCCCTTATGATATACAGTAGAAGTGAGAAATAGATTCAAGGGATTAGATATGATAGAGCTCCTGAAGAACTATGGACAGAGGTTTGTGACACTGTACAGGAGGCAGGGATCAAGACCATCCCCAAGAAAAAGAAAGGCAAAATAGTTTTCTGAGAAGGCCTTAAAAATAGCTATGAAAAGAAGAGAAGCAAAAGGCAAAGCAGAAAAGCAAAGATATACCCGTTTGAATGCAGAATTACAAAGAATAGCAAGGAGAGATAAGAAAATTTTCCTCAGTGATCAATGCAAAGAAATAGAGGAAAAGTATAGAATGGGAAAGGGTCAAGAAAATTAGAGACACCAAGGGAACATTTCATGTAAAGTTGGGCACAATAAGGACAGAAATGGTATGAACCTAAGAGCAGCAGAAGATATTAAGAAGAGGTGGCAAAAATACACAGAAGAACTATACAAAAAAAGATCTTCATGATGCAGATAATCTCGATGGTGTGATCACTCACCTAGAGCCAGACATCCTGGAATGCGAAGACAAGTGGGCCTTAGGAAGTATCAGTATGAACAAAGCTAGTGGAGAAGATGGAATTCCAGTGGAGCTATTTGAAATCCAAAAAGATGATGCTGTGAAAATGCTGCACTCAATATACTAGCAAATATGGAAAACTCAGCAATGGCCACAGGACTAGAAAAGGTCAGTTTTCATTCCAATCCTAAAGAAAGGCAATGCCAAAGAATGCTTAAACTACTGCACAATTGCACTCATCTCACATACTAACAAAGTAATGCTCAAAATTATCCAAGCCAGGCTTCAACAGTGCGTGAACCATGAACTTCCAGATGTTCAAGCTGGATTTAGAACAGGCAGGGGAACCAGAGATCAAATTGCCAAAATCTGTTGGATCATCAAAAAGTCAAGAGGGTTCCAGAAAAACATCTATGTCTGCTTTATTGGCTATACCAAAGCCTTTGCCTGTGTAGATCACAACAAACTCTGGAAAATTCTTCAAGTGATGGGAATACCAGACCATCTGACCTGCTTCTTGAGAAATCTGTATGCAGGTCAACAAGCAATAGTTAGAACTGGACATGGAATAACAGACTGGTTCCCAATGGGGAAAGGAGTATGCCAAGGCTATATATTGCCACCCTGAATATTTAGCTTATATGCAGAGTACATCATGAAAAATTCTGGGCTAGATGAAGCACAAGCTGGAATCAAGATTGCCAGGAGAAGTATCAATAACCTCAGATATGCAGAAGACGTCACGTTTATGACAGAAAGAGAAGAATTAAAGAGCCTCTTGATGAAAGTGCAAGAGGAGAGTGAAAAAGTTGGCTTAAAACTCAGCATTCAGAAAACTAAGATCAAGGCATCTGGTCCCATCACTTTATGGCAAATAGATGGGGAAGCATTGGAAACAGTGGCAGACTTTATTTTGGGGAGCTCCAAAATCACTGCAGATGATGACTGCAGCCATGAAATAAAAGATGCTTGCTCCTTGGAAGGAAAGTTATGACCAACATAGACAGCATATAAAAAAGCAGAACATTATTTTGTCAATAAATGTCCATCTAGTCAAAGCTATGGTTTTTCCAGTAGTCATGTATGGATGTGAGAGTTTGATTATAAAGAAAGCTAAGTGCTGAAGAACTGATGCTTTTGAGCTGTGGTATTGGAGAAGACACTTGAGAGTCACTAGGACTTCAAGGAGATCCAACCAGTCCATCCTAAAGGAAGTCAGTCCTTAGTATTCATTGGAAGGACTGATGCTGAAGCTGAAACTCCAATACTTTGACTACCTTATGTGAAGAACTGACTCGTTTGAAAATACCCTGATGCTGGGACAGATTGAAGGCGGGAAGAGACAGGGATGACAGAGGATGAGATGGTTGATGGCATCACCAACTCAATGGATATGAGTTTGAGTGAACTCCAGGAGTTGGTGATGGGCAGTGAGGCCTGGTTTGCTTCAGTCCTTGGGGTCGCAAAGAGTCGGACGTGGCAGAGCGACTGAACTGAGCTGAACATTTGTACTTTGTCACATGATTTAAAATCACTATTAAAAAATGTTGGGAAACTTTATCAAAAAATTCTAAATTCCATGTGTAAGATTAAATACATGAGACTAGCCAAGATAATTCTATAAAAATATAGCTTATTTAATGTTGTACTTGACTTTTAAATGTTAAAGTACATTGTAAAATTATAGTAATTAATAGGGAGGTAACAGCACAAGAAACAGAAAACTATCAAATGCATGTATCAAGGAAAATACTAGTGTATGATAAAAATGGTATTTTAAGTCACTGCAAATTGATTAACTGTTTTTTAAATAGTGCTAGGACAATTATCTTTAACCGTAATTACATTTCCAATAACACTCCATATTTCAGAACAGCAAAGTGTAATCCAGGTTGGTTAAAGAATTAAATATAGCATGTGCATGTGTGTGTTCAGTTGCTCATCTGTGTCTGACTCTTTGTGACCCCCGTGGACTATAGCCCTTTAGGCTCCCCTATCCGTGGGATTTTATAGTCAAGAATACTGGATTGTGTGGCCATTCCCTTCTCCAGGGGATCTCCCAGACCCAGTAATTGAACCTGCATCTTTGAGTCTCCTTTATTGACAGGTGGATTCTTTACCACTAGCACCACCTGCGAAGCCCTTATATGATCTGCAAAAATATTCTCCCATTGTGTGGGTTGTATTTTTATTTTCTTGATGGTGTGTTATAAAGCACAAAAGTTTTTAATTATGGTTAAATCTAATTTATTAATTTTTTTGTCAGATGTGTTTTTGATGTCTTATCTAAGAAAACATTTTCAAACTCAAGATTGTAAAGATTTACTCTTAAGTTTTCTTCTAAGTATTTTGGAGTTTTAAGTGCTTACATTTAAGTCTATGAGTTAACTTTTATATATTGTGTGAATTAAGGGAACAGTATCACTCTTTTATGTGTAGATTTCCTGCTGCTCAGGACCAATTGTCAAAAGACTGTTCTTTCTTTCCTCACTGAATTTGCTTGATATCCCTTTTTGCTGTTGTTGTCCTTTAGTGACAACTGGATTAAGTTTATAAAGTCTGTTTTTAGTTACAGTGAGCACTGTAAGCTCACTAAGCTTAGTGGTCAGTTAATGGTGGGACATGTCTTGAATTAATAAGTCTCCCAACTTGGGCCAAGTGGATCTTTGTGTATTTGAAGGCCATTTCAGTGCTCCAAGGGGCAGTCTGCAACTCTGCCTTAGCCTTCTCTTCCTGCTTGGGGAAAGCCTCAAGTTCTGATAGAGGTAGACAACTAGAGTATTTTCAGTTTTTTTCTTGAAGTGTGCACAGCCCTGTACATGTGCTTGGCATTCTAGATTGTCAAGACTATATCAGAGCTTTACAGCACTACTTATGAAAATATTATTCCCCAGATATTCATTTTTGATTTTTATTCAACTTTTTATTTAGCGCAAACTAGTACTCCACCCCAGACTGCTTCCATGTTGGATAACTGCCACAGATTACTTTCGACACATGCTCTAGGAATAAGGCTTCACACAGGATAAGCTTTGACTTTGATCAAATAAGGGCAAACCCTGAAAATGGAACTTTTCAAGGAGCTTCAAAATTGTGATGTTTCTCTGGGAATGGAGATTTTGGGAATCTCCAAACCCATCTATCTTTTCCAGTGCCCACTAAATTACTAATTTTTTATAGCCACCATAGTTGCGAGGCTGTAGGCTCTCAAGCATGCTGTAGACCTGGGAGGAGAAAGATAGGAATAGGGAAAATTTAAATGGTGCAAAGTTTGCAATTCTTACAGAGATTCATTTTTCTTGATAGGTTCTCCTTGAATTATTGCAAGTTCCTTGGTTCAGTTTCCAAGGTTCTGAAAAAGACGATTTTGATAATTTTTTTCCATTGTCCTCATCTCTTCTATGGAGGAGCAGATTTTTCACCATTTCCAATATACTTCTCTTAATTTGCTTCTAATATAAATTATTCTACTCTAAGTTAAAACTGTTTTAAGCTTTATTTAAACAGTGATATTTAGAACATGTTAGAAATTGCACAAGTTACAACTGTTTAAACTTATTAAAATTATGAGAAGCTTCTGATGAAAATTTAAAAATTTCCAAATTGATGCATGCTTTTACAATTCTTTCGGAGATAAATCACCAGAACATGTTTGAAGTCTAACTTAATAGGAAATGAGTTTGAAGGACCCATTTGAAAAGAAATGGAAACTTGTGACAACACAGATGGACATAAACGGCATTGTGTTAAGTGAAATAAGTCAGCAAAGACAAATAGTGTATCGTATCACTTATATGTGAAATCTTTAAAAAATGTATAACACAATAAAACAGAAACAGACCATAGATACAGAGAACAAATAAGTGGTTGTCAGAGGGGAGGAGAATGAGGGAATGAAAACAAAGAAAAGGTAACCATGTGAGGTGATGTGCGTGTACATCATGTTGTTCACTTATCTATAATTTTTGACAATTGCACCTCAATAAAGCTGAAAAAGGGGGGAAAAAGGAACGAGAAGAACTTAAGTATATTTAGAGTGGAACAGAAAAACACAAAGTTCTTTTAACTTCTCTGTTTAAGAACGTGACAATGTAAAATGGAATATATATATGACATGAGACAAGATAGGAAAAAAATGTGAAGAAAGTAAAGGAAGAAAATGAGGAGGATAGTGCCATGGTTGGAGATTAGTGCCTGTTGAATGGGACAAGTGGGCAATTTCTTATGGCAGATGGTTAAATAAATTTAAAGAAAGTAGATTTATAAAGATGAAATTTAAGTATGTTTTATATGAATAACCAAGCTCTCCAGTCATTATCAAAACACTTCATATGCAAAACATAAAATGAAATGACAGAAAAAGAAAAAGTGAAAGCCAGCATGTATTCTCTTTAGGTATCCTCTGGAGGATGTTTTCAACTCTGTATTCCTGCTGTAGCACTGTCTTCCAGACTAAGCATAAAACTGAAACACCACATCAGATGTACCGCTTGTACCATCTGGGGAGAAGGTGATGTTTTTGTAGTATATTCTGGAACCCCATCGATAGAGCCCTTCACTGAGGATTCCAAAGAATGCCAACTGGAAATCTGAAAGCAATTTTGATAAATTTGAAGAACTTCAGTGTTAATTTAGCATGGAATCCCATGACCTGGATGCTACTTCCTCAAAAAGTTTGGCATAGCGTGTATGTAGTATTATCCTTGTGGTTGGAAACTTCTCCTCAACAAAGCAACACACATAGATGAAAGAAATGCTTTGATGAACTTTCTGAGAAGGATTCAGTTTCATCTTCGTTTATGACTGCATGCCCAGAATCATATAAACAAAAACTGCACAATTTAGCTAATGTTCCAAGATTGAAATGAGTCCCCTTGGTTCTCACTGAATCCCAGAAGATGCACTGAATTCAGGAAGCATTGTGCCTTTATTCTGCTGAAGCGTGCTATCAGTGTGTCCAGCAAAATGGTTCTGGACCACCAGCAGAACCACAGAGTTGGAAAACACGTTCGGAATAGTAGTTAAGAACCCTTAATGATTCCTCTCTAAAGTCCTTAGCTGTGGAAAATCCATTTTTTCATTCTTACTGTCAAAAAGACTATTGCATAATGCATCTATACCTATATTTGGTGGAATAATGTTCTTCTCCCTGTCATTAAGATATAAAACAACCAAATTTTAGCACAGATATATTTTTGTAGCTATGCTACTTAAAATGTTTTCACTGTTATTTCAGTCAGTTTGACTTCCCAGTGAGTGACTTACAGCACACAAATACTTCACTCCACCTCAGAGTGAAATTAAACTGACTAGCCACATACCACTCACTGGCTTTAAACTGGGAATTCTTGGTGACTATAAAAGATTATAAAATATCTTGCTTGTTTGTGTATGGTAAATAATTTCAGATGTAATCATTTTTATGCATTGTCCTCCTTGAGGCTCTGAAATATCTGCTGTTATCTCTCCACACAATCTACATTAGGACACAAGCACACTCACTCCCATGCTCATCTAAGTTAATATTTTACTCATCTTGTTTCTGTAGTTTAAATGCCCTTCCTTAAATTTTACGTCTCATCCGTTAAGTCTAGGCTCTACTGTTCATTCTTTCATAAACTCTCCATTCTCTTTGAACTTTTCTCAAAATATTGCTTGAACCCGTTTGAATTAATTAACTTCAATGTGGTATTTGTCGTTAAGCCTGTAGGAGGCAGTCTCCCCCCTGCTAATGCAAGACTCCTTATAAGCAGAGATTCTCTCTTGTTTATCTACATTTCTCTACAACTAGCTTCTGAATATTTGGGAATCTGCTTAGAAAAAAGAGCCCCAAATTTAGACTTACCTAGAAAACCAGTGGAGGAAAATACCATTACTCTGCATTTTGTATTAGGATTTTATGGAGAAAAATCTTAAGAAAAATCAGACAGTGTAAAACATTACACTCGGGCCTATGCAGTGCTGAACTTATATTTCATATGGAGAGCCTAACTATCAGTAAATTTGCTACAGTCTTTGAGTAGCAAAGCCTTCAACAGTGTGCACAAAGGTTTTGACTAACTGAACTGAAATGACAGGTTACTTTAACTGAGCAAGTTAGATATCATTTTGAGTTAAACTCTTATTTAGTGTCTCGAAAGCCATTAACAAAGGGAATTGACTGAACTTTTCAACTTTTCACTATTTATTTAGACACTGTATAGACATAGCTGAAGGAAATTTCTCCAAAAATACCTCAAAGAATTTTTTTTCTTCAACTACATAAGATCATGAGAAAATAAAATCCCTTTATTCTCAAATGACACTTTAAAGTTATAAGAGTATAGTGTAGGGAAATCAGTTCAGCTCTGGATTATCAAAACAACAGAAATATAAAACAGGTACCAATTTATCGTATTTGTTGAAATAAATTGACTCTGATTCAAACTGTCAGCTAGGTTCTTTGACACTGAAAATAAAATACCAAACATACTAATGTAGAAACGTAGCAATGAAAAGCATGACCCTCCCTTTTATGATATTATCTTACTGTGAATTGAATTGATTGATAAATGGAGTTCAATTTGGCTCTTTCTGCCTGAATTCAGTCCTGAGTCAAAGGGTTTTTAAAGTTTACACACACAGTTTCTGCTCATATTTTTATCCTTTGTAGAAACTATTTTGCATTTATACCTAATTGGTTCTACTGAACTCCATGATCTTTCTATCACTCTGTTCCTTTCAAAGAGAATAGTTTTTCTGACATAATCTAGGTCTTGGTTGAACGGAGTGTATCTCCTTTTGTTTGTTGTCAGAAAGTCTCATTTGTGTGACTAGTTTAGTACCAACATTAACAATTTAAGTAGCAAATGGACTGAAGGAGATTCAGGTGCTACAAGTTAAAAACAAACAAACAAAAAAAGTAGATATTAAGAGTGTATGCAAGATAGAGTAGTGTACCAAGATAGGGTTGTATTCTCGATGACTGCCATCAGAAAGGGCCCATCAATTGAATGTTGCTATTATATCTTGGCATAAACTGTGTTGAAACACTTTCAGCTGAAGTGTCCTGCCCAGGATAGTGACCTGTGGGCCCCTGGGTTCTAAGCTGTCCTGTGGATAGAAATCCATTTCCTGTTTCCCATATCCCCCATCGCCTCACCCATATATCAGGGTTTGGTTTCAAAGAATGAAGCAGAGACCTTACAAATGCTTAAAAACCAGAAATTCTGTCAAGGGGAAAAGAAATAGAAAAGAGAAGAAAGAGAATAAATCCCCAAATCCCTGCACATGCAAAAGCTTTCTTATTTTTTTCCCTACTTCTAAAGGAGATGAGTCGAATAAGAGCCCATTCAAAACCACATGAGTAAAAATGAAGTTGTGTGTTTTTCACATCCTTCAGAACAGGCTAAGGGATGAAAATGAGGGCGAGTTCCCTATAGTCAAACATGCCCAGAAGTAGCAAACTTTGACTTAGCCACGAGCCAAATAAGCTGCTCCTGAATAATCAGGTCTTGGTTTAAATCCATAGAGATGCCCTTTTCATGTATGTGAGGTGGACTTTTGATTTCATCTCTGGGACAAAGTTTGAAGTTATTTTGTGACTCTGGCATAGAAAATGAAGGAAACCCTTGTAACAGACGGCTCATGTAGGCTTATTATGAGTGTGTGTTTAACTCCCTCATGTGAATTATATTTTGAATCATTACCACTCAAGAGTCACAGGGCTTCATCTACTTAAGCTCAAGATACCTGTGTGGAAAAGCATTCTAAACTCAACTTGCTGGGCAAATACCACTTTAATACTTGAGTACTTAAATACAAATATTGTATCAGAAATTAGATCTCTTTCTCTTGACTTTTATCACATTAAATTAAGAGACACTGTAGCAGATCTACATTACACATCAAAAGAATAACTTTTTAGAATTCATAACAGACAAAAAGAGCCAAAATTCAGTTTTTATGTCTTTTTACAATGGAAAAAAGGTTCCTGTGGCAGAGGGATAAGATGAACTCTCATCCTAACATATGATATAAAATGCATCTGAAGTAGCAAAAGCATAGATGCCCAGTGAACACTGAAAGTATGAATGACAGCAGAACACGTGTCTAATTTATCCCTTTCTTTTCCTGAACTTACTATATTTGACTGATAAACTTATCTCAAGATGGATAGTTCTTCATGGATAATTTCATCCAAAATGCCCACCATTACAAATGGACTTCAAGCCTTAAAACTTTCTACTGTCCCCTGAACTTGAAATGTTTTCAGTCTTACTTTTGTCAGAGTAATATATTTTTCTGGGTGTGTCTGGAAGGAAATTTTCTTTAAAATTTGTTTTAGACCCTGTGTTGTCAAGCATTACATTTCAGAAATTAAAGGACTCAAAAAATTGTTTTAATCTCCTTTTGCTCTGCAATAAGTTTCTGAAAGGGAAATAGCAGTATATGAGGTCAACTAAGCCATGAAAAATTTGAAAGTACCAAATCCCAGGATGTATGTTCATAGTGAAAACCTGAATGACCAAATCAGGCCTGTTTTTTTTTTTTCCTAGCCCAGACAAGCTCCCATAACGAAACTTCGAAAGCTATTAAAACATACTTTGTTATGGAAAGAGAATGGCTTTATTATCCTGTAGACTTTTATTTTTAATAATATTTGTATGCATTTGGCCATATGAGCATATGAGTTTAGCCACTTGTTAATAAGAGTGGAAAGAAAGAAATAAAGTGTTAGTCCTTCAGTCATGTCCGTCTCTTTGGGACCCCATAGACTTGTAGCCCACCAGGCTCCTTTGTCCATAGAATTCTCCAGGCAAGGAAACTGGAGTGGATTGACATTTCTTTCTCCAGGGTATCTTCCCAACCCAGGGATCAAACCCAGGTCTTTCTGCACTGGAAGCAGATTCTTTACTGTCTTAGCCACCAGGGAAACCCTATTAAGAGTGGAGCTTGTCTAATTTGGGGCAAATATAAATGTAGCAATAGTATTAATAAGGAGAGTTTACTGTGCAAAGTATATTTTGCAAAATACACAGATAACTGTTAAAGTCATTGGAGAATTAATGAATTCCAACCCCAGATGTACATGGGATGATCTTTTATGTGAATGTGTAATGCCCTTAATCTAATAGCCTAACCTTAGCAATGGAAATAACAGTGCTTATTCTACAGGGATGTAGGGAAGCAGAGCCACGGAGGCAGTAATCAAACTTTTGCAAAGGATAAAATAATTGATCAACACTAATTTTCTCTTTTTAGTGGCAGGGATTTTGCTTCTGATAAAAAATAGTTCCCAGCTTTCTGAAGAGAATTCCTTAGTGAATAATTTCTTACATATATATATATTGTATATGTAAAAAAATGTATATACATATATAAAGCAATGTAATAGTGGAATACATTCTAAATTGTCTTATCTTTCCAACTCTGTTCCTTTGTGTCAGAAGCTAGGAATATCCTGTTAGGTATATCACTATTGGCTCTAGACGAAATAACATTGTCCTTATTCACTACAGTAAGACCCCCTCTGTGGTAACAGTGCTAATCTTAACCACTGACCAGTATAAGAAATGCAACTCCCTATCTAGGGACATACCTTCTATCCAAGCGTGAATAAGATCAAACAACAATAGCCAACAAAAGATCAATGTAATAACGACCCAAGCTATATTTCTATGGCAGAATCATTTTTTGTAACTTTGAAAAAAATCATTTTTTTCTTTTTGGTTAAAATTATGCAGCCCTTTAAATAGCTCTGAGTAAATGAATTATGTGCCATAAAGAGATTTCTTGAAAGTTTTTATTAGCTATGAAATAAAATAGCTTTAAGTTTTAGAATGTTCTACTCAGTTGGAGACTCTCATGTCTTTGTGATATTCTGGTGACAATTTCTATTCTAAGTGTCAAAAACAACTCTGCTATCCGGAACAAGTCAAGTAGTATTCTCTCCTTTTAATATTCTAATCGTGAGGTGTGAAGTGAAGTGGTTGCACAGTGTAATGGTGGTAAAGAAGTGGAGTGTCAATGAGACGGGGAAGGTGACAGACTCAGAATAGGTCCCTGAGGTGCTCTCCAAGTGCACTGGGTAAAGATTCCCCTGGGAAAATTTTCTCATTAGTTCTCAGACACAGTTCAGTAATTCAATAGCACCAGGTTACCATTAGTCACAAGACCAAAATATGTTACTTTCCATGCTTTAGTTCCTTTATTTGTATATGTCATTTTCAGACTGAAAATTATGAGCCCCACTCTCGTGCAAAGACAGTCAGTGAGTTGTTTACATACTGAAGTATGATAACATGACAAGCAGGCTCTATAGAATTTTCTTTTAATTGTTGAGGTATGAAGCAATTCAAAAGGAAACAGACATTTAAAATGATTCTAATGATACTTTGCTAAAACAACTGTCAATTTCTTTATACCAGAATTACCGAACACGCACACATACACACACACATACATTTTCATAAGAAAACCGCGAAGCATTCAGACAGTTGTTAAGGATCACATCATCAAAAACCTCTGTCGCCCTTATTTATGCTACTTACAATGTAAACTTATCTCTGTTTAAACCAGTTACTCTCTACTGACTATATTCTGTTCCATAAATTGTTAATGTTCTTTATAAAATCAGAAAATGTCAAATGATTTACTAAACATGTGAATATGGTATATCCACATTTTGTACTGCAACAGGAAGCTCAGAGACTGTAACCTTTAGTTAATTTTCTATATAATTACTGAGAAAGATGTTAAAACACAGATTATAACTCTATATGTTTTGTTTCACAGTGGTAAATGATATGTACCTTTTGCTATGTTTTGAAATTTAACTGCATGCCCACTTCACAATTGAAGGCGTAATGGGTTAGGGGCTTGTCTATCTCATTACTAACTAGGTCAGAAAGAAAGGAGTATGCACCCCCACACCCCCACTAATCATTTAAATCCTCCTTGTTATATTAGAAAGTGAAGTCTCTCAGTCGTGTCCGACTCTTTGCGACCCCATGGATTGTAGCCTACCAGGCTCCTCCGTCCATGGAATTTTCCCAGGCAAGAGTACTGGAGTGGGTTGCCATTTCCTTCTCCACCTTGTTATATTAGGGAATCAATAACGAAATTTGTGAAAATGAAAATCAGATGCTATACTAACAGACTGTTGTAGATCTTTGTATTTTATAACTCAGTATTTTACTAAACAGATTTTGCAGTGATGATCATTCTTATGTTTGAAAGATAACTAATGTATGGTGTTACAAAAAATTACTCAGTTTACTTTATAATACATTCTAGAGGAAACATAATGTAAATATATCTACCTAAACATCATGACAGAGTAGAAGAGGAAGTTAACCTTTGATGAATGCACTGCATGTTTCTTACAGAAATAAAATGTGGTAAGTAAACTGTAAGAGGAAGTTATCTATTAAAAATAATTATGAGACACAGAGGAAAGACTAGACTTTTCCCAAGAATTGGTGAAAGAAAGTCTTCCTAATAGAAACACATACCTATCAAAACAGTAATGATCAGAATTCTAAGCAAACCATCAAATACTTCCATTAATATGCTATCCATAGAGTTATTGTTGAATTATAAACTGTAAATATGTATCAGTAACTCATTTTAAAGAAGTTGTCAGCTGCAGCTACAGTTCTTCACCTTCTGTCATCCCAACTCTCAAGGAGGGTGACTCAATCACTTTCTTGTCAGTCTACCTTTCTTGCCTAGAATACTCAATCCCCAAAACACAACAAAATATAAATGAAAGTGCTAATGATGCATACTTGCCAAGAGATATTAAGTTTTTAAAGCTCCTTTGCTAACTAAATTTTAAATGAGCAAAATCCTGAAATTAATTCCCCAAGGCAGTAATATTTGTATTTTTAATAGATGTCCACTGAAAGGAAATATGTAATATTGTCTTCTGGTCTCTTTTTCTTATGGTAAGAGTCTTATCAGCTTTTGAAGAACCAAATATGTGTAGTTTAGTCCATGTATATGACCTGTACTCATTTAAAAACTAGACTAATGAAAAAAAACCCCTACCTTCTAATTAAAGGAAAAGTGGCTCTAAATGATAAGATTTGGAAGCTGCCTGTATTACTTAGAAGTTTAAAGCTGTATTTTAAATCTTTAGAATCAGGTTAATGTCATTTTTCAACTATTGAATCAAAATCTTTATATTTAGCAAATAATACAGAGTAGTTCTCAAATCTTATAATTTCTGCCATTTTCCCTTTAAATTACTCTTAAAAATGTCACTGTGATGACAAAAGCTGTCTTCTCTAATGACTTGATACAATCTAAACGTGCAATTTCTTTTCTGTTTTTGACTTGGGTTGGTTTATTTTGTTTTTGCTGACATTGTATTTTGTGGTATGTTTTCATAACTGAGAAAAACCTTTTCTAAGCAAGAGAGATGAATGGTTCCTGAAATCACAGCTTATGGGTTCAAATTTTTAGAAAAGAGTGAAAAATTTTCCATGGTGTTTGTTTATTTAGTCATTATTTTAGAAAAATTAAGCTTTTATTTAAATTTTTTGTTGTGGAGAATTGCTTGTATCTCTATATATAATTTAGTACACACAGAAATCAATAGTGGAAACTTAGCAAAACAGTTGATCAGAGAGTCTTATTGAAAGGAGGCCCTAAAATATGAAATTAGTGGTTTTCTCAGATTATGGTATAAGTAAGCTAGTGGCAGTGTGTTACCCTTTCTGTAAGTTTCTGTTTCATTTTTAACATTTTCTATGTGAAATAGTTCTTAAGAATCTTGGAAATTTTTGATGTCTTTATCATTGCTGTAGTGCTGTGACTTCTACATGCTTTCACTGACACGAGTAAATAGACTCTATATCCACATGCAAACAAATGCAAGTCAGGGACTGCTCAACAGATGTGCTCTTGTGTGGGAATCATCACTTTTTCTGAAATACTGAAGGCACGACTTTCAAGTAGTTTTAAATTTCAAATCAGCTTAGTCCATATTTAATCTGGACATGTTGGTTTAACACCAAGCCATACCAGACCTTTTAAAAGTTCAGTGGCTGTGATATAAAATTCTTCACTATGTTGCACCAATAAATTGAGAAGTGCAATATAATTCTCCACTATTACAGGAACTATCATGAAATGAAATAAAGACTTTGATACAGGTCCTCACTCAGGTGCATACTCTTTCACAGTTATATTGAAAGTGTATGTTCACAAAATTCATAAAAACTCACATAGAAGATGCGTAGTTTATGGAAGTAAGTAGTAAAAAAGAAAATCAACTCCACTATTTTTTTTTCCTGTTGGTCACTTTACATGCCAGTAGATTAAAAGACTCTGAGTTCTTTTTCTTCGAGGACCCCTTTGTAACTGAGTTATTTAGTTTTAAAAAAAAATTTTTTTTTTAAACTAAGCAGCCAAAAGAAAGAGGCACTTGACACCTCCACAAGTATCTCAGTTCTTTTCATATTGTCAATAGCTCCACTGATAGCACTGTTCTTTTGACAACTAAAAGCAGATTGTGGGGGTTAAGTATGGGAGCAATTCAAATGTCCATAGTAAACTGCAGGGGGGCAGAGAGAGCTCAGAGAGCAGCAGCTTTAAAGTAATTGACTAATACAGTAAGGATATTAAAGTCATTTAGTGCCAAAAGGGAACACACTGATCCCTGACCCTCAGCCACTTTGGAGTAATCTAGTATTCAATCCAGCGTGTAATGACTGCCAGGCCTGTCAATCCTCCGGGCTCTCCAGTCAAATGCCTGTGGCTACTATTGGCTTATGGTAAAAGGACAGAAATGCAAGGAAATGCCTCTCAATCAGCCTATGATGTGATAATGTTATTGCTCCAATGTATTCTATATTGTCCCTGCATAGTTTAATCTGTTGAGACCCATGTCAAAAATTGCCCTTGTTCCCCAGAGGTCTTTACTCAACCTTTTAGTAATACAAGTGGATTTGAAAGGAAGGGGGTAACTTACTTGATGAATTGTTTCCAGCTTATATATATATACACGTGTGTGTGTGTATATATATATATATATGAGATAAGAGGTCAGCTGTGTCTTAAATGCTATCCAGGCAAGGTAAATTAGGAATGTGGTAGTAATCTGATTTGTGAACCCTTGTTCTGTTTTTACTCCAATGGGCAAAATATTTTACAATAAAAAATATTGACACAGAAGTGTATTTACATGATGGCTGATTCATATGCAGTGCATGTGCCAAAAGGAGTTTTAACAGAAGATTTCGTTAAAAAAAGGTTTATTTGTTTCTGCCATTTTGAGCACATAAAAGTTGGCCAACTTTTGGGAAGCTTGCATTTTAAATAAGGTATTTTGCATTTGGAAAATAAAATTATTGCTACAGGCTGCAGCTGAAAAAAAAGAAAACTAAGAGAGAGTGCAGGAAATTGCCATTTTTTGTTATTTTGATTTTGCTGTAATTCAGGCAATAGAAATCGACCCATATAGAGATTCTAAAGTTGAAAAATCAAAATGGGAAAATAATTATTCAAATCTCATTTTATTATTTTACAAAGAATCTTTGTATTTCTTAGTCATTCCTTCATTTATTTTTCCAAAACCTACTATATAGAGTCTTTGAAAAGGGAAAGCTCCGGTGATGAGAATACTCCATTATTTTTAGAGACCATTAAGGTTACATGGGGGAGGCATTTTACCTATTTCTGTTCCGTAGGAATCTGCACAGTTCATCACAGGGAAGGTGCTATACAAAATTAGAAACAAAGATGAATATCTATTTGCTTATAAGCTTGAAATAGCTTTGGTGTCAAAAACAAATGACATCAACTTTGCCCCCTCTCTCAACCTGTCCTCTTGTCATTCAGCACTGTAATTAATGTTTGGTTGTAGTCTAAAATCCATTCTGCGTGTGTTACCCACTTTTCCTACTTGAGGTATTCTGAATTTGTGTGCAATATTTTGCAGAATATAAGAGATAGAGGAAAATCTTACTTTTGTGTTCAGTGATTTCCCAGACCTCAGGGGCATAATGATTGCAGGAGGAACCCCATCGGGCAATTTTTCATTAGTATCTATGACAAGCTGTTTCACCACAGGCTATTGTTTTCATGGAAAGTTCAAATACAGTCGGATGGGATAAGGTGTGCTATTAACACATAATGGTACGATTATTACCTATCATATATATATGACCTTTGTCACCTAAAACATTGATACTCTTCATTATGATGAACCATCCTAGTATAAGAGGGATGGTTGGATGGCTTTAGAGTACTTTTGTTAGTTGTCTAATTATATTATATATGTTTAAAGTTTTCAGAGCTTTCCTAAGAGGTGAGATAGAAGGGAAAAACCAAATAGGTCAAAAAATCACAGGGCTTTAAAGGACCTTGACATGAATTTGTCTGTTCCTTCTACATCCTGGCATCAAGTAGCTAAGCTATTTCAGGTGAGGGTATATTTTATACAAAATTCTAAATTTCAGCATCACATGTATCTGCAAAAGGCCATATGCTTCTAAAGTAATAATGTGACTCTACAAGCACACACACAAAAATCAGTCTTTATAGCTACCTATTGTATTACAAGTTTCTTCAATAAGTTGAAACTTATTTCTTCTCACATCTCCTTACACAAATCAGCAGTCCTGTTTTATTTATTTTTTGTTTGTACAACCTCATGTTCCCAATGACAGTTGTTAAATACATATTTAGTTTTCTCTGGAATGAATGTGAATAATCATCACTGGTTTGGGTTAATTGAGTAGGTTCTCCTTTAGCTTCAGCAGAATTAAGGGCGCATATCTTCATTTCTCACAGTCAATATGTGGTTGAAAAAATTTCATTCCTTCAGCAAATATGGAATTTCAGCTCTGCACATGGCATTATGCCAAGTTCTATAAGGGATATAAAGAAGAATAAGATGTGATCCCTAATTTCAAAAAGCTTACAGACCAATATAGGAAGTGAAACACTAGACAAGCGATTATAGCAAACCATTGAAATGGGAGAAGGTAGCTAAAATTAATTGAGTACACATAAGTAGCCAGTCTGTATAACTCCAGTTCATGGACACAGGATTACTTTCACTCATTAGGCTGCCCTTCCTGAGGTTTAGGAAAGTCACCTTGTTATAAAGTCAGTGATTGTATTTGAAACAGGTTCTTTCTGGCTCCCAGGTGGCACAGTGGTAAAGAATTGGCCTGAAAATTCAGGAGATGAAGAAGATGATGCTTCAATCCTTGGGTCAGGAAGATCCTCTGGAGTAGGATATGGCAACCCACTCTAGTATGCTTGCCTGGAAAATCCCATGGGTGGAGGAGTCTGACAGGTTTCAGTCCATGGGATTGCAAAGAGATAGACACAAATGAGCATACGTGTCCCCATCTTTTTGGCTCTGGGAGCCACTCTCTCCTAGCAAGACTACCTCTTTTCCGTAACAGGGATCATCATGGCCTAATTCCCCCATGGGAGGAAAGTCACCTTATTCTTTTCCAAATTGAAATTCTATTTTTAATTTTAGGTAAAAGTGAGACTCCAGAGGTAACCATGCCATGCGGTGAAAGCAAAGCTGTCTTTATGTCGGCTCATCTCTTATTATTATTCTCTAAGGCCATGAGATAAAAAAAAAACTCTTATTTTTTATGCTAATCTGAATACAGTAGAAGTTTAAAACATAGAACTAGTTAAATGGGTACACAGAATATCTATCTCCTTCTCAGACCTAGAATTTTCTTTAGGAATTAATATCTAGAACATTTCCCAGAGAATAAAGATAATCCCACCAAGGTACAAAGTTGTGAAAAGCCATAAGCTTATTAGCCATCAAAATGTTTAGTCTATTTATATTTATCAGGGCTTTTTTTACATACTTTTTTTAAGGAAAAATAAATGTCAAAAAATTTATTTTAAAACAAATATAATCTCTCCCATCTGGCAGACAGATTGTAGACATTAGTATGTATAATTCAGTGTGGTATATTGATTTTGTTTCTTGTGATCCAAGTGGACCCTGGCAGTCTCTAGGTGTGTGTGTGTGTGTGCATGCTCAGTCACTAAATCATGTCCAACTCTTTGTGACTCAATACATTTATCAGAGTTTTTTCCATACTTTTAATTAATGTATGAGGAAAAGAGGGTTTCCCTGGTGGCTCAGACAGAAAAGAATCCGCCTGCAATGCAGGAAACCTGGGTTTGATTCCTGGACCTGGAAGATCCCCTGGAGAAAGGAATGGCAACATACTCCAGTATTTTTGCCTGGAGAATCTCATGGACAGAGAAGCCTGAATGGGGTCACAAAGCACTGGACACGACTAAGCAGCTAAGTGCATACACACATGAGGATAAGAAGGCAGAAAATTTGAGTGTATGAAAAAGTAAATGTGATTCTGTGTGACTTTTATAATTCCATATTTAATGGCAGAATTGTACCAACAGGTTAAGACTGATCTGCTAACAAGTTATAGCTACAGCTTCATTTCTAGTAAGTTATTTACTTAGAAGCTGCTATTATTATTAAGGGCCATTATGATAACCTACAGAGGTTTTTTTGAGCATTAAAAATTTGAATAATTTCTTTATTCTTTCTCTTTAACCTGCTGTTCCTTATTTTTTTTTAACTTTTTATTATAAAGTATGATATTCAGATCATTTGCACAACACATAAATATATAGCTCAAAGAGTGACCACAAGTGAGTATCTGAACAGTCACTGGGCAAGCCAAGAAATACAAAATTGGCAGCAATCCAACAACATTCTCTGGACCTTTGACAATTGCTACTTTCATCTTTTTTCCTCTTTACCAAAGATAACCACTATTCTGACTTCTAACTTTAAGGCTAAACTTTGTTTCATCTTTATATACATGGAATTACTTTTGTATCTAGCTTCTTTCACTTAACATTATATTGGATAAAATCTTTTTTGTAGTTGTATACATCAGTAGTTGAGTCATTTTTGTTGTACAGTATCCATTTTATGAATACCACTTGATTGATTTGTCCTTTTCACAGCAGATGAACCTTTGGGTTTCCAGTTTGGGAATATTACAGAATTATTAGAATGCTGGTCTAATACAGTGCTTGTATACAAGTTTGGTTCTGTGTATAATTAGGAGTTAAATTGCTAGGTCATAAATTAGGTATATGTTCAAACTGAGAAAATGATGCCAGTTTTTCAAACTGATTGTACCAGTGTATTTCCTCACCAAGAATATAAGAGAGTTCCTATGTTCCTGTGTTGTTAAAGGGCTTCCCTGGTGGCTCAGAACTTCACCGGTGGCTCAGCAGTAAAGAATCTCCTTGTACTATACGTCTGCGTTCCTTTTGCTGTCTCACATGCAGGGTTCTCGTTACCATCTTTCTAAATTCCATATATATGCGTTAGTATACTGTATTGTTGTTTTTCCTTCTGGCTTACTTCACTCTGGATAATGGGCTCCAGTTCCGTCCACCTGAGTAGAATTGCTTCAAATGAATTTTGTTTAATGCTGAGTATTATTCCATTGTGTATATGTACCACAGCTTTCTTATCCATTCGTCAGTTGATGGGCATCTAGGTTGCTTGCATGTCCTGGCTATTGTAAACAATGCAGCGATGAACATTGGGGTACACGTGGCTCTTTCAATTCTGGTTTCCTTGGTGTATATGCCCAGCAGTGGGATTGCTGGGTCAAACATGTTAAGTATCATATGTGAAATCAATCGCCAGCCCAGGATTGTTGCTCAGGGCTGCTGCACCGAGATTTCCCGGGAGGAGGGAGTTGGGAGGGAGGAGGGAGGGGGGTTATGGAGGGGGAACATATGTACACCCATGTCTATTCCAATACTAATTTTGACCTGTTATAATTAAATTGTTGTCTAATGTGTTTTAATAATGGTTTCTTTTTCTTTCAAAAATATTTCTAGACTTTATATTACCTTAACATTTCTGGATGAACTTTAATATCATTTTATTGATTTTTCACCAAATTTACATATTTCTAAATTTACATTACACATTAACTTTGGAGAAAAATTGGCCTTTTTGCAGTATTGAGTGTCCCCAACCAATAATAGTGTGTATTTTCATGTATTCAAATTTTCTTTTCATTCTTTTTCTACTCCTTTATTTCATTTGCCAACTTTGTCAAAGAGAGCTTAAGGTGGCAAATTAGATACATTAACCATTAGATTTTAAAAGAAAAGATTTAAATGAGATTGATTTAATAACTAGCTCACTATTGAATGCCATATACTTTACAAATGCCTTAGAGTTAATACATACATTTGTATAAATATGTTGCCCTGTATATATTAAATGAAAATGCGTTGTTTCTCTTAATTTTCTGGACCCACAGAAGTCATGAATAGGCATACATATGCCTATGTGCATATGATGTATGCTAGTGATCTTTATACGGGTGGAGAGAGGGATTCAAGGTAAAAGCTATATTCAGATATATCTGTGATTATATTTAAGATGCAATGCCAGTGGTAACATAGAGAAAATTATGTACCTCAAGTAAGAATTTAAAGTAATATTGTTTCTATGTAGAACGATTTTATAATAAATTAGCTATTGAATTTAGGAATATATTTCCTTTAATGCAAAAGCTCTTACCATGATCAAATTGTTATTTTTTATTGAAGTAATCCAATATTTGAAGGCCTCATACCCAACGAATATAATATGGTAGCCTCCTTTACCACATTAAGGCATGGTCTTGCTGGATAGCAGTTGAGTTGGGTGAAGTTTATGCAGTCACATTCATCTATTAAATAAATGGAAAATGTGTGCTGAACACTTAGCATGTGTTTACTTGATATATACTTCAGCAAATAACCAAAGTGATTATTAACTGACTGTAAAAGGATGTAAGGGATGTGAAAATTGCTATGGGCTAAAAAGGAAGAAGATGATTTCATAAATTAAGTGGGATTTATAGAAAGTCTTTTCGACTTCTTAAGAAATGAATGCTATGTGGAAATAGGGAAAATAAGACATGACAAAGAGGACAAACTCCACACGTAAGAAGTAGTGATCAAAATGTTGGAGAGATGGAGCATTGACGCTCTTGACCCCCTCCCTTTACGTTTTATCTACAACTCTCCAGTTTGACTTTTGACAATAATAGGCTTAAATTTTGCAGTGTTGTCCACTCTCTACTTGAGTTCAAAATATGCCTCCATTCTTAAAGATGAGACATTGTTGTGACATTTACAAGCCCTGAGAGCATCGCCGCTGCCTCACTTGTGCTTTTAGAATAATTCTAGTCTCCTTTTGCTCAGAATTCTAAGGGCTCACGTGATAGTTACCTCAGGGATTTTTTATTGTTGTTGTTAGTGAGCTAGTACCAAAACGAGCCTTCTGCTTCACAGTTCCAGTGTAATAATTTTATCTTGCACCATTAAAGTATGATTTCTCCTATACTATTCCTTTAAGTACATTTGAATCTAATAGAATCATTTTGTAAACATATAAAATGACGGTGCTGTCTTCTCCAAGTTTGATTTCAAACACAAATGTATATGTATAGATATACAGTGCACAAATACACAAACGTACACACACATACACTTCTTTATTACCTCAGAATAAAAATGCAAATGAATTTATTAGCCTAAGAGTGGCACCAAATGGAAATTTATGCACATACATTTAAAAAACAGAACCTTTGAAAATAAAGCAGTTGCAGCTATTAATTTTCCTCTTTGACAGTTTTTTAAATTCCTCTAAAAAAATGAAACAGCATGAATACTGTCAATATATCACAACAGCCACATTAGGTTTTGTGATATACATCATAATATAAAGAGCACTATTAGAGCACAACCTGGGAACCATTAAATCATTCTAAATCACTGTTACATTCCATTAGTGTCAATGGTGAAACCACATAATAGGCTTTATTACAAACTTCACCTTGGTAGGCCATTGTCTCTAATAACCACTTCTCTATGATGTGGTATCATACCCAGAAATCCAGGGAGATAATAAAGGCTCCCTTATTTCTTTTTTATTGGATGGGTAAAGTTAAATTTAGCTGTAAGTAAAAAAAAATTCTGAGGCTTTGTTCACTAACTGCAAGTTGCTGCTATTTGGACAAAAAAAAAAAATTAGACAGACTTGGGAAGAACAGTTTGAAATAAATTTAAAACCTGGCAATGCTGAGGCCAAGGTAGGCTGGGCAGTGCCAGCAATGACGATGTCATTTGTGAAATGCAGTTTAGTACATTTGTGTGCCTCTTTACACTTTTGTTCAGGAGCAGAGTATTGATTATAGAAACGCTGTAAGTTTCAAACCTGCCCTTTCCCTCATTCTCCCCTGGTTTGAGTTGTACCCTTTTAGAAAGTCATTTGGGCACTTGGTTGAGGTGAGCCTGGTATGGACTTCAGCTCAAACTGAGATCAATTTTCAGATGTTTCAGGGAGAATTGTACAGTGTTCTGTGCCCCTCTTCTTTACAAGTAGAACCATTTATTGCCCTCCCCCTACTAAGATTTAGTCACAATCTCTTCACTCTATTTCTTGGATGCATCTGCAAATATAACGCTCCTGGCAATGATTTCTGCTGTGTAATAGCCATTTGTGTTATTGGCTGAGGGCATTTTAGGATTGGATAAAATAAGTGAAAGTCAGATACAGTTGCATAAATGAATAATACTCTAACGACTGACTGAAATAATTTGTTTAGTAGACTACCTCATCAGAGACCAAATGCTTTATATTCTCTCTATTAGTCATGAGAAATGGCAAAGTGCTTAAACAATTATTGATTATAAATAAATACATTTATTTTTATAAACCAACAGTCTACCCGATGGAGGTGAGCTTTGAAAAAGTCAGTTCAAAGCCCTGAAATAGATGATTATTCTAATAGCTTCATTTTGCTTCTGATCCATTCTTTAAAACCAGATTTTAAAAAAGCAATAATATTAATCACATGTCATCCCTATGATAAGATGATGTTTTAAACTTAGAAGGAGAAAGTGATAAAGAGGAACATTTAACAAATACCCCAAGGGAATTAGAAATAAGTCACCATGAGTTGAATACTTCAGAAAGATAAACAAGCAAACAAAAATCATAGTGAGGAAACTGGCAGCTGCATGTTTATAAGAATCATCTAATAAAAGGGACAAAAATAAATAAATTTGAAAATCATAGATAAAATATAAGATATATAGAAATCTGGTCTCATGCCTTGTAATTTTTTCAAAGTGTCCTCATACCATGAAACACTTTTAGGTTTCTTTGTTAATAGTGAGGCTTGCTTACTCAAGTCAGAGGTTTCAGACCGACACGAAAGCATATTTCTCCATCCCTCCCATTTCTATTCCCTTCTCTTCCTTTTCTTTTCTTCCTCTTCTCTGTCTCTTGTCTCTGCCCACCTCCCTCCTTCTTCTTGCCTTATCTTTTCCCCTCTGTCTCCCTCCCTTTCCCACTCTGTCCTGACTCTCTTCTGTTACCTCTCTTGCCCTCTTCTCTTCTTTCTCGCCTCCCTTCTAAACAAATTGACAGCCTTTTTCAATTCTGATTTATGCATAACATATTTGGAAATAACAATGCAGGAAAGTGTTAGTATAGCACTTAATGGAAGGAAAATTAAAAATAAAAACCTGCGGGATTAAGCTTTTTCTTTTTTTAATGAACATTTGAACAGAAAGAAGTATAAGCTTGATTTGCTGCCTCTGTTGCCCAAAGAAAGTCTTTTAGGTAAAGTATCACCTCTGGCCTTGTTTTCAACTTTCAGGGTATATTGTATTTCTCATTTTTGCTGCATGTCTGGTTTGCAATGTCATTAATGTTCATAGGAAAGTGAAAGAATTGCAGTTTGAAAAGTCCATGCTCTACTTTATGAAGGCTACCTTTATTTTCTATTTTTTTGAGATTCTTTTTTCCCTCTTGAAAAAAATCATGATAAAGATCAACTCTTAAATACACTGGAAAACCTACCTGAGTAGAAATTACAACATTTAAAAAATAATAGATGTTATTTTGTGATGTTAAGTTGGCACATCAGACTGTCGGTTCAGAAGTGAATCTCAGAGTGTCATGAATAAACTGGTGTCAGAATTAAAAGAAAAACATTATTAGAGTTTGTTTTAAAGCTTTGGTTTTAGGCTTCAAGTTGTGAACACACTTGGTTTAATTTGTATCACATAGTTACTAGACAGAGTAGTTGTGTTTTTCAGAGCAAAGGAAAAAAAGAAATTCCTAAACTGAGCCATATATTATTGCTTCTTAATTTCATTTACCTTCCCGATTCCAGAGAAGATTTTGTGGCTTCGTAGGGTTAAGAATCTATAGGGAATGCTTCACTTGTGGCTTTGCCTACTTCTGCATTTCTTCTAGATGAAAACAGTGATAGTTGGAAAGGTGGAGGAAAAACTTTGCCAGAGGATTACATTGTGGCTAACCTGCCAGGATTAAATAACCCACTGACTACTGAATAGGCTAATCTATTTTCCATATTCTGTATATTTCTTTCAAATTTAAGAAACAGTGCTAAGGAATCTGGATTAATTAATAGTGATTGTAAAAACTGCATGAAAACCAAGTGAAGCAATGCTGTTAAATATTCTTTCGTAGACCAGGTGTGTATTTTGTGCAATTTTTGTTAGATATATATACATTAAGATTTTATAGCACTGGAAATCCTGAAACATCTTGCAAATAGTATAAAGATTTAGAAAAGTAGACTTTCCACATCGGGCCTGGTTAATCAAATATAGTTTTTATAGTGACTGATTTTGAGAGTATAGTTTTGATATTAACCTGTTTCTCTAGATAGTATACATTTCACTTATTTATGGAAATGATTCCCTTTATCTTCTTCACTTGCCCAAATAAAATGTAGGGTCATTTTCTTTAAACTGTTACATAAATATACATGGATGTTCTTCATGGGAATGATTACTTCACATGATTTCCCATATAAACCCTTACACATTGATGTATAGGATATTTAGAAGTCTGTAACTTTTTGGAAATTATAACTGCAAGCTGAAAGATTTTTTTCCCTTAGAATAAGACAGCCAGTAGTATTTCATTCAGTTCATTTATGACAGTATGTTAGAAAGCTTCCTGCTAAACCACAAATCTCATCCCATTAACTCAGAGTCCTTTAACCTTGAGCTATTCGGATTTCACAGGGCCAAGTGAAATGTCCCTACCTTGCATTTAAAATA
This sequence comes from Antilocapra americana, assembly GCA_007570785.1. Lineage (NCBI taxonomy): Eukaryota > Metazoa > Chordata > Mammalia > Artiodactyla > Antilocapridae > Antilocapra > Antilocapra americana. The sequence continues at coordinate 34,298,523 of ML660772.1, read as the reverse complement.
CTAAGGCATTTTAAGAAAAAAAGAATTATTTGAGTGCCGCAATTATTGTAAACATGTGGACAGATGAGTCTTATTTGATGTAAAATGTGTAAGATAAAAAGAAAAAAGACACAAATATGGCATAGGCTAAACATAGTTTAAATTAAATACTAAATATATTTTTTCCAGTTCTGTGCTGCCTTCTTTAATGATCATCCCATGAGAGGTTCTTCTTTAATAAGTTAATCAAAATGTACTTTTAAATAGGGAGATTCAGTTAAAAATGGAGATGAAAACAACGCAAAGTAAACATTTCCTGCAGATTTGCTAAGTAGTAGGCACTTAATTTTCTACTAATATCTTATTTAACCACCTAACAACTTTATGAGGGATGAGATGAACATTGTGTTTCCCACTTTATAAAATGATTAATAAAAATGAGAACCACAGTTTCTTTCTTAAGGTAATATAATTAGATCTTAGGGTTTAGATATTATAATCCTACTTAATTAGATATAACACAATGACTCCTGCCTCATAAAATGGTTCATTCATTCATTCCTTCTTTCAAACAGTTTTATTTAGGGTCTATGATGCCAAATACTGTGTCAATCTCAGAATATGAGGCTATGAATACAACTCAGTGCCAGTCTTTAAGATAAGTAGATTCTATGTGGTAGAGAGACACCCAAATCAAAACAGGTCAGTTTGGTATAACAAATGCCATGATGGAGGAACACACCTGGCACCATGCCACCAATATAATGGGGGCAGGGCAAGTTATGCTCTTTGTTGGAGAAGCAAGTAAAATCTTTCTCAGAAGGAGTACCAACATTGAACCCTAAATGAGTGGTTAGTTTAGTGGAGCTGTGGATTAGACAACAAGCAGCCACGTACCAATAAAGAGTCAAAAAGAGCAGAGAGTATCAAGAATTTTAGTAAGATTTGATTTTTCTTTCTATTGTGAGCATTGGGCTTCCCAGGTGGTGCTAGTGGTACAGAAACTACCTGCCAATGCAGGAGAAATAAGAAACATAGGTCCATTCCCTGGGTTGGGAAGATCTCTTGGAGGAGGACATGGCAACCCACTCGAGAATCCCATCGACCGAGAAGCCTGGGGGGCTACAGTTCATAGGACTGCAAAGAGTTGGACATGACTGAAGCTACTGAGCAGCAGCAGCAGCATCGTAAGCCTCAAGTCATTTAAGATCTTTGGTTGTATTTTAACAGAAGTGTAATAGGTAGAACTAAAATGATCATGGCTGAATTTTATTTCAAAAATATCCGTCCAGCTACTTGTAGAGCAGAAGAGACACTAGTAAATGCAGGAAGACCAGACAGCTATTACATTTATCTAGGTGACTGAGGTAGAAAGACTCCAGGGCAGGTTTTAGAAGTAGCATAGAAAGAGTTTCTGATAAATTACCCGTGGACAATAAAGGAAAGGGAATAAAAATCAAAGATGAGTATTTGTATATTTGGAGGCATAAACATCAAAATGACTCTTTTGAAAAATGAGTTTTCAGGAGCATCCTAATTTTACTTCCTGAAAGAATAAGAGATTGTAGAAACTTTCTTGGTAACAATTTGTAGAGCTGGATTATATAAGATTCATTTCCAAGGGTGTTATATTGATTTGTTTTTCTATGGATGGAGATCTGATTCAAGAGGCCTGTATCCTTTGCAATCCAACATGCAAGGAATGAACAATCTCTTCAACAAATGGTGCTGGACAAAGTGAATATCTGGTGAATGAATATCTTGTGAGTGAATATCTGGTGAATGAATGAATGAATGCCAAAGTGAATGGTGAATGCAGTTTTTCACAAAGTGAAAAAGAATGCAATCAGACCCTTATCTTACTCCATATATAAAAATCAACTTAAAGGTTTAAATGTCAGATCTGAACTATAAAACTTTGAGGAAAACACAGGAGAAGAAAGAGTTTCTTGACTTTGGTCTTGGAAATGATTTCTTGGATATCACACCAAAAGCACAGGCAATAAAACTAAAAATAAGACAACTTCAATTACATCAGACAAATTATCAGTCAGTTGTTCCATCAGACAGCTTATAATTTGTTTTTGTCTCTTCTGATTAGCAAAGCAAGGTTCCAAGTCAGTTTATATGGGATAGGAACTCCATGTACAGTTAGGTGAAGTCATATGACCATCACTGTCTTTTTCTAGTAGCAGCCTTGGACATGGTTAGGGACAGAAGGGAACACAGAAATGAAATAATCAAGCAAGTTAATATACAATAATAGCTTCTATTGACTGAAAATTTGTTATGTGGGACTACATCAAACTTAAAAACTCTGGACTGCAAAAGAAGCAAATGTAAAAGCAACCTGCATAATGGTAGAAAAGATTTTTAAATCAGTTATCTGATAAGGGCTTAGTAATGTAAAGTACTTGTACAACTCAATAGGAAAAAAGCTGATTAAAAATGGACAGAGGAGATCCATATATGTTTCTTCAAAGAAGATATATTAATGGCCAATATGTAGATAGAAAATATGCTCAGTCTCTTGCATACAGTGACTCAGATAGTTAAAGAAAAGATACTCAATGTCCCACTAATCATCAGAGAAATACAAATGAAACCACCATGAGATACCACCTCACACCTGTTAGAATGGCTATTATTTAAAAACACACACACACAAAAGACAAGTGTTTACAAGGATGTGGAAAACTGGAACTCTGTACCCAATTGGTGGAAATTAAAAATGCTTCAACATTGTGGAAAACAGTAAAAAGATTTCTCAAATAAATGAAAAATAGAACTACCATATGATCCTACAATCCCACTTTGGGGTATTTGTACAAAAGAAGTGAAATCTTGATCTCAGAGTGACATAAGTGCTCCTGTTTGTTGCAGCATTATTCATAGTAGCTAAGATAGGATTCAGCCTAAATACCCATCAGTAATTAAGTGGATAAAAAAATGTGGTAAATACACACAGCTGAATATTCTTCATCCTTAAAAAGGAAAGAAATCCTGAAATATGCCACAGCATGGATGAATCTAAGAACAGTACACTAAGTGAAATAAGCCAGTCACAGAAGGGAAAATATTATATGATTTTACTTATGTGAGATATTTAAAAGAGTCAATATCATAAAAGCAATAAATAAATATATGAAAAGGTATTTACAGCATTGTGCTATACATAATATTATGCTATTTTGTACACTTAATAAATCTGTTGTAGTTCTCATGTTAAGTATTCTCTTCACAATATAATAAAATCTAAAAAAATTAGCCTCCAATTAAATAAATTAGTTTTAAAAAATTAAAAACAAACTTTCAAAGCAGCCATGATTATTGAATGTTCAATTCCAGGGCATGGTGGGACTTGTAGTTTTCAGATATTCATATATAGTTGGTGGAGCATTATCTAGCCTTGCTGAATTCTACTCACCTGTCAAAAATATCACTTGCCCTAGGCAAATGATTGAATGCAATTCTGCAAGACTGATCTATATAGAGCAGTGAGTGACAACCAGTTGCAATTTATAATTTCTAGGAAACAGTGCTACGACTACAGGTCTGCTTCCTTCTTCCTACAGAAAACGTCCAGGCACGCCCATAAGGTTTTTGGTAATATAGTGAAGCTACCAGCAGGTAAATAATCACCACACACTGAGCATCATTGTAGGTATTAATAGTGGTTGTCAGGGCATTTACAATGTGCGCAAAATAGACCTAGAGAAATTATATACACAGGCTTTATGCTGTGAATCAGACTCAGAAGTAGATAGTTCTGAATTAAAGATATTTGGGGAGATTTGAAAAAACATACCTAGGATGACAGAATTTCATTACTAGATTGTGGATTATCCTTTTCTTCTTTTTGAGAACAAGCAGTGATAAATGGAAAAATGCCAGACCAAAGCAAACTCATCTTTAAACAATGAGGTAAAAAGAACAATGATGATCAAAAGCCTTGGTGACCACTAAACAAGTTACAGTTTGCCCCCCGGAGAGCTGTAATGGGCTTTACTTGTCATTCGGGGGAAGATTAAGTGCCAGTGGTTTGAACTTGGTTAATTATACACTCAGATCCTTTCAGTATATCCCAGAAGTCAGGCTTTTTGCTTTTGAATATCTGTATCGTGACTCTTAGAATTGTTATTTCTCTTGACAACTTGAACCTGAACATTAATCCCATTGGCAGCAACTATCTGTCAAGAGCAAAAAAGGAAAAAAAAAATGAAAAGAAATAAGATTTGTGTATTTAGTTTTCATTATAGAAGTGCTTGTAGTTGAAAAAATGTGTACCTGTCAAGTTTTCAACATCTCGCTGGGGATGCAATGCTGTTGTGGTTTTAGAACCTGGCTGACAAATTCACGTTTCAGTCGTAAAGACAAATCAAGGGTTTTTCTCCACTCCTCCCCAACTCCTTTTCTAATTCTTTTTTTCTTACCGCTTTGACAGTCATATGTAACAATTTGAGACCTAAGTGCCACTTTGATGCACTATTCCATTATTAGGTGGCACAGTCACTATAGAAAAGATGACGGGCCTGTACCCAAGGCATTGTGAATTAAACAGCTTTCTACATGGGAAAATGAGTGGTCTAAAGAATTCTGAAATATTTAAAAAAATAATTAAAAACTGTTTCAGAAACATCAAAGCATATAATTTAAAATAATCTCAGGTAGTAAATGGTAAACTATGGAAAACAAAATATTTTTAGCAGAATCTTTAAAGTTTAGAGGAAATATTAAATACATTAGCAGAACTCTTAAACCCAGTGTGAACCTATGCAGACTTTAAGATGGGAAGACATGAATGTTTATTATGTGACAGTAATTTTACCCTGTATTAATAGAAGAATGCTCTAAGAGTATTTCTTTATACCTACAAGGTAGAGTTTGCACTAAAGTAATATTGACTTAAAGTACTTAAATTAATTCTTTTGTCAATGTCTCTACAGTAAATCAATGCACCTAGAATTAAACAACAGTTTTTGCCTGAAGGCAGGCTAATCTTTGTAATTTTTAGTTACAATTCATTAATCAGTTGGTTGCAATTAGAAAAAAACAAAGCAGCAAGAATTTGATAATGATGCCAAATAATAGAAGTTAATATCTCTTCATAGGTTCTTTTTGTAATTCAGGGAGTCGGAGAATATTAAAAAAGAAAATCTACACTATTATAAAGCCCCATTATATTTTAGCCAGCAAAATTAAGTAATTACTTTTTCTAGAAATATATTAAAAATAAAATTAAGTGCTTATTGCACTCCAGGATATAATGGTTTGCAAAATATTTTTATCATAAGATTATTAAAGGCAAAGGAATTATTTTACAAACATGATCTTGTGATATGCCCTAGGGCAGGGTAGGGGGGCAGATAGCAAGAATTTTAAATTCTATTAATTCATATAATTCTGAAATATTGCCTATAAGACTTATCTCCTTATATTTCTGACAACTCAGTCAAATTGATGGCAATCTGAGAATGTGAATTATAGTTTCAGTGCTCAGTACTCCAGATCTGTTTTTTTTTTTGCTTTCTTATTTTTCTGCACTAATGAGACAAAATTAAATTATTCCTTTATCCTCTTTAAGTGGTAATCCCACAAAGCAAGAAAGAATACATCAAGGATAAAGTGGTGTTTTATACCTTTTATAGGGTGATGGTAGAGAGCAATGGCTCTGTGAAACAACAGTCAAAAGTAAATATATTGTTTCTGATGTACTTGAGGCTTAGTTGTTTAAGAAAGATAGAAAAAAATCAATTTCATCAGTTTCCCACTTTACGCTTCTGAAGTGCTAAAGGAGTTAAAAAAAAAGAGAGAGAGAGAAAGAAAAGTAATTATGGGAAATAAAATAAGAATTTTCTTAGTTACAATTCCTGGCCCTTTGCTGATTGCAGTAAATTATAAATTATGCAGTCAATGTAGGCCAACAAAAGAAGACATCTTCAAATCTCAGTCAAAGGTAATTACTTAAGTCGGCTGAATGTTCCCTTTTCATAGAGTGTGATCTCTCTCTGACAGCTCACACTGACAGATGACCTTCTCGGCAACGTTCTTATCCTTCGGATCATGAGCAGTGTGCCTCTCTCCCTGAATATCTCTATATATTTGTGACACTAAGCTTTCAAATACAGCTATTGACAAATCAGAACATCAGTCTAAGTGCTGGTCTTCCTATCACTCACAATAAAGTAGCTATCACTTGTGGTGGTGTAGAGCAAGCACATCTCTGAAAAATGAGTTCTCACCAAGTGCTAATTTGACACAGCTCGCTTGCCTTCCCATAATTGCTCTGTCATTGTCAGTTGGCAGTTCGGGCTCATTCCTGGAAGCTGTGCTGTACAATTGGATACAATTACTCCCATTTACCACCACTATTATGCCACTGATGTTGCCCAGTCCGCATATTGACATGCCTCATTAAACCTGGATGCGGGCCATTAATGAACATTGTTAGCATTTCTCTTAAACTTTTTTGCCTCTAATAAACAGTCAGTGTTCCATGAAGGAGCACTGCCATCCTTGTGATATGATATTTATTATCTTATGGGGGAAGGGGACCCTGAAAATGGAAACTATCCAGATGCTGAGAGAGAGATACACAGTTAGATCAGTGGAGAATATCGCTGATCAGCAGGACCTTTCTCTGCCAGGAGCATCCTAACCATTAACCGAGTGACCTCCTCTATCCAAAAGAAGACAAGCAGGATAAACATGAACACCCCAGAAGTGCCCACACCACAGCAAGCTTCTCAAGGTTGCATCATTGCCAACATCTCTCTCTAGCTATCTCCTACCCCCAGGTGGTGCTGTGTGCTACGATAAAGATAATTTTGCCCTGGGTATTCAATCCATTATGTCCAGCTAACTTCAACGTGCATTTTTATTCAGAGATAATTATGTGTTGATCAGAGAAGTCAGCGGCTGTCACCCATATAGCAGGCACACCTGCAGTGTGACATAGGTGGTAACGATGGCATGCTCTTGAGCTGTCATGACATGGACAGGGACTTTATTATGTATATGTCATCATTTCTCTTAAGAAAATTATACTTTCCCACACAATGACAATAATGAACCTTTACAACACTCCGATAAACCTCATTTGCAGTTTTATTCTTGACCTTCATTAAATATATTCTAAATACATAGAAACACCTATAAATACACAGTGTGCTTTGAGTCTCTATAAATAACTTTATATGTGTAAGCAAGTATGAGATATCAAATTGAAAATATAGAGCTTTTAATTAAAAACAAAATAAATGAAAAGCAATTTAGCCACTTCTTCATTCTTAACTTTTCCACAAGTAAAGTAAGAAAATAAATCTGAAGTTGGAGCTATTTGTTAAACTGTTATCTGATTGCTCCTAAAATGGACTTTACTGAATTATCTAGTGTCAAGCTTTCATGTATATTATATCATTAAATTTACATAATAAAACTAAAGTGAAAATATTTTGTATATGATGTTAATTTCTAAAACTTTATGCATATAATATTTAAATAAAAATTTTGTATTAAGTCAATTGCTATGTAATAACCAATTGTTATTCTGAGGCAGGGAGCAAACAGAGTCAGTTTTTCAATTTTAGTTGCAAACTTTGTTCATAACTATATAATCAAAATGTATATTTTAAACAGATGTCATGAAATTGGCCTGAACTAAAGTTTGGATCAAGTAATCCATTACATTAAAAACCTATAAAGGAATGATTAAGAGATAATTTTTAAAATGTTCTTTTAATTCCATAATCCATCACTCTTACAGACCTGAAGAGTCTGGGAGGTCATGGCATAGATCTTGGGTAATTTAGGGTCCTTAACATTAACACTGGGCTCCCCTGGGTGACACAGTGGTAAGGAATGCACTGGCCATTGTAGGAGACAGGTTCGCTCTATGGGTTGGGAGGATCCCCTGGAGAAGGAAATGACAACCTATTTTAGTATTCTTGCCTGGAAAATCCCATGGAGGAAAATCCCATCCCTTCTTTGCATTATTTAATCCTCAGTCAAATCTGTGAATTAGGCATGGTTGTTATCCTCATATGAGAGAATATAGTGAGGAACAGAGACGTTAAATAACTCTCCTAGAGTCAGCAGGGCTCTCAACAGTGGCAGGATTTATACCCAAGGAAGAGGTCTCCAGTGACCATATTGTTAACCACTGTCTCTCAGTGAAAGTGAAAGTCACTCAGTTTTGTCCAAATCTTTGTGACCCCACGTGACCCCAGTCGATGCAATTCTCCAGGCCAGAATACTGGAGTGGGTAGCCTTTCCCTTCTCCAGGGAATCTCCAACCCAGGGATTGAACCTAGGTCTTCAGCATTGTGGGCAGATTCTTAACCAGCTGAGTCACAAGGGAAGCCCAAAAATACTGGAGTGGGTAGCTTATCCCTTCTCTAGTGCATCTTCCCAACCCAGGAATCAAACTAGGGTCTCCTTCATTGTAGGAGGATTCTTTACCAGTTGAGCTATCAGGGAAGCCTAACCTATATTTCTGTCTTTAAAATGGCAAGCTAGTTTGATTTGTTTATTTCCATAGAATTAATTTTGAAGTTCACTGTTTTGCATAAGGTTGCAAATAAAGACAAACTTTTGGTATAGTGAAAGCATCGTGGAAAGTGCAGACTTAGATTATGCTCTATAAGTTTAATATTAGAATAACTTCTAGTATTACTCTATATCTTGGTACATAAACATACAAGGTTAAAGGTTTTTATTTGAATACATTCCATTTTAGAAATGGAAATATATGTGCTTTGTCTCTCTTTTTAAAATATATCTGATTTCTTCCGGTCTAGTAATATTTGATTTGTTATTTGTAAAAAGGTGATATATTTTCATATGCTATGGTTCACTTTTTTAGTCCAATGTCTGATTTAACCTTAAAGCCATTTTGCCTTTTGGTTTCTGCCGAGTTTTTTTTCTCCCAAACATTTCAACAGCAGTGACTTTTCTTGTGATGTGGACACCTATCTATCTGTTACATGGTGTCAGGGGACGTTCAACTTTAAGGGATCCAATATGTTTTCTTCCTTTGTGTGCCATTTCTCAGGGACTCTCTTTTCATATCAGTTCTTGGAAAATAGGAATGAGCAGAGCTGCGTGCAGTTCTCAGGACTGAGATCATGGGACTCTCTTCAGTAACCTTGTACTTAAAGAACTATCCATTTCTTTTTAATGACTGAGTAATCATTTTATTTAAGACATATAAGCATGCATTTCTGCAAATAAAGTACCCTTGTTTCACTCGAGACTTGGGTCCACTGCATCCTTCTTCTTGTCCACTCCAGTCCCCAGGTCCTGGTCTATGAAGACCATGACAACATGGAGCAGAGCTAAGATCTCCAACTCACCTAACATGGTAGTTTGATAGTGGGAATAGTTGCTTGTAAAACTCATAAACTCTATTTTCTTCTTTCACATTTGATCATTTTCTTTGCAGGTCAGTGAAAGCCAATAAATAATTTTATACTTGAGTGAAAAAAGAAATGTTTAAGAATTTCTTTGGATAGATTTTACTTTTTGGCAAGGGGAGGTTATGCAACTTCAATTGCCCTCAGTATGGAATTGTCAGCATAAACCTTGAAGTATTTTGGAGATTCTTTGACTTATTAATCACTTAAATTACTATTAAGCTTAAAATTTTCTGCTTCTCCTCTGTTCCCTGGTGTTACAGCAGCGTGGGGATAGAAAGAAAGGTGTGAGATGCGACTAGCTAGGAAAACACAGGCTAGTGTTACATTTTTATAAAGGGGAAGGATTTATTGCCTACTTGTGTTCTTTTCTTTTGTCTGTATGTTACAAAAGTGAGAGATAAAATCTGGTTGGCAACCAGAGTAGTTTTTGATGTGAGGGTAGATGGAACTGTAGCAGAAGTAATGGTCAGATCTGCAAATGGAGAAAAAACATAAACCAGCTGAGTCAATGATAGACTCACAGATGGACTAGGAGTTTTATGGTGTCATGTCTTACATAGGTCTTTAAATCATTGTAAGTTTATTTTTGTGTGTGGTATGAGGGAATGTTCTAATTTCATTGTTTTACATGTAGCTTTTCCGGTGTTCCCAGCACCACTTGTTGAAGAGACTGTCTTTTCTCCACAATGTATTTTTGCCTCCTTTGTCATAGATTAATTGGCCATAGGTGTGTCTGGGCTTAATTTAGTTTAGTTTAGTTCTGGACTCTCTAGTATGTTCCATTGATCAATGTGTCTGTTTTGGGACCAGTACCATGATGTTTTTATTATTGTAGCTTTGTAATATAGTTTGAGGTCTGGATGGGTTATATCTCCAGCTTTTTTCTCAGGATTACATGGGCAGTTTGGTGTCTTTTGTGGCTCTATGTAACCATAAAACTCCTAGAATAGAACATAGGTGAAGTATTCTTAGACATAAATCATAGGAATATTTTCTTAGAGCAGTCTCCCAAGGCAAAATAAATAAAAGCAAAAATAAGCAAATGGGACCTAATTAAATTTTAAAGCTTTTGCACAGCAAATGAAAACCATCAGCAAAATGAAAAGATAACCTGTAGAATAGGAGAAAATTTTTACAAATGAGGCAACTGACAAGGGATTAATATTGAGAATATATAAAAAGCTCATACAACTTGATATAAAAAAATAAATAATCCAATCTAAATATAGGCAGAAGACTTGAATAGACATTTTTCTAAAAAAGACATACAGATGGCTAATAGGCATATGTAAAGATGCTCAAGATAAACTAATTGTTAGACAAATTCAAATCAGAACTACCATCTCACACTTGTCAGGATGACAGTTATCAAAAAGTCTACAAACAATAAATGCTGGAGAGGGTGTGGAGAAAAGGGAATCCTCCTATACTGTTGGTAGCAATGTAAATGGCTACAGCCACTATGAAAGACAGTTTGGAGTTTCCTTAAAAAGTTTAAAATAGAACTACCATATGATCCAGAGTTCTACTCTGGATATTTATCTGGAAAAAATGCAAACACTAGTTCAAAAAATATTAATATTACAAATGAATCTATACACAAGACAGACTCACAGACAAGAAATATAAATTTATGATTACCAAAGGGGAGAGAGAGAGAAGTTAGGGGGAAATTAGGAGTATGGATTTAACAGACATGGACCACTGTACACAAAGTACATAAGCAACAGGATTTACTGTATAGTACAGGTGATTATAGTGCTGTTCTGGTGGCTCAGTACTAAAGAATCCACCTTCCAGTTCAGGAGATATTGGTTTGATCTCTGGGTTGGGAAAGATCCCCTGGAGAAGAAAATGGCAACCCACTCTAGTATTCTTGCCTGGGAAATCTCATGGACAGAAGAGCCTGGTTGGCTATAGTCCATGGGGTTGCAAAAGAACTGGACAAAACTTAGTGAGTAAACAACAATAGCAAACAACAGCCACAAGGAGTTGTACCCAATATCTTATAATAACTTATAATGGAATGCAATCTGCAAAAATCTGAAACACTATTCTGTTTACCTAAATGAACACAATATTGTAAATCAATTATACTTTAAAATTTTTTAAATATACAGAGGGGAAGAAAAAACACAGAAAACAAATGACCTAGTTGTTCGGCTTAGCTTGCTGCAAGCTTAAGTACTCAGACCAAAACAGAAAGAGGTGTATTTTATATTTATGCTATTCTTTTTGGAGAAAGTGTTTCTTTTCTCTCCTTTAGTGAGGTATTTTAATGATTCATATTCATTAATTTAAAAAATGTTTTACTGAATGCTTGTAAGTACCAGGCAATGTTCTAGGATGGAAGATACATCAGTAAAGAAAAGAGAGATTTAAAAAAAAAATCCTGTCTGGATTGTTGCATTATTTATTATAAAAAATAATGCAGAAGGCTATAAGTAAGAAAAGAATTTATTTGGAGACTTAAGAATTAGAATTCATAAAACAGATTAGTTCTTCCCCAGTAAGAGTGTTCTGGGGAGGACAAGGAGTCAGGGATTCAAAAAGGCAAAAGCCGTGTGACTGTACTCTGACACAAGAAAAGAAATATTTGTCTTAAGGGATAATTATCATAAATTATTTTAGATTAAGGGTTCCATGAGTATGTTGCATTTCTGGCAGATGTTATGGATACTTTTGTTAGGACGAGAAGTAGTAAAAAGGTCAGATCTCATCCAGCCTGAGATTCATAAGTTACACCTCATCTTTGGCCTCCCAGTTCTGTCTTCGAGGACTCTCATAGTGATAGTGACTTTGATTTTCCTTTCACATCAGAAAATATACCAACTTGTAGGAACACGGTGATCTTGTAATTGAGTCATTGGCTTTCCATCACCCTTTGAGGAGTGCTAATGTCATGCCCCTCATCTCCAACAGAATTGGAGGCCATCTTGCCCGAAACAGGCAACACAGATTCTTATTTGGGTTCTAGAAGCTGGGATGTCAGTACTATGTAGTGAATCCAGGAAGCTTTTTTTTTTCTGAAAGTACTTTGCTGGAGAACGGCTGCATTGTCAATCTGTTCAGTGTGTAACAGTGTTGCACAAGTCCCTGAACAATATTAACAGCTCGGCAATGGTTTATGAATTTATATTTTCCTTCAGAGGTTAATTTAGCTGGCAGAGTTAAAGACATTTGAGACTAATTTTGCATAATTTTTGTTTTCTTATAGCATATTGAGCAGAAAGTTTCAGTGAAGCAGAGTAAAAATGTTAACAAACATATTACATCCATTGTTTTTTCATTATTCCTTTGTATTAATATACATGAAAAAAGCACATTCTGTCCCAATGTACTAACTGGCTTAGAATTTAGTTACTTATTTACTTGCTTTTCTCACTTTATATGGTTAATAACTTTTAGAGAGTAGCTGTCCTAGGACATCTAAGTTGTAATTATTAACTAACATAATAACATATTTTCTTTATTTAATACATGTATACTTTTGAAATGGGCTTCCCAGGTAGCGCTAGTGGTAAGGGATCTGCCTGCCAATGCAGAAGACTTAAGAGACCTGACTTTGATACTTGGGTAGGGAAGATCCCCTGGAGGAGGGCATGGAAACCTACTCCAGTATTCTTGCCTGGAGATTCCCAAGGGCAGAGGAGCCTGGCAGGCTACAGTCCATAGGGCCACAAAGAATCACACAAGACTGAAGCAACTTAGTGCACGTGCACACACACACACACACACACACACACACACACACACACACACTTTGAAAGCCACTCTGACCCATCATTTATATGAGCCCTTGTATTATTTCATCTGTCGTTTCTCAAGTTTCCACACGTGATGCTGCCAATTTTATTATTCTTATAATGTTTAAACTTTGGATTCAATAAATAAGAATTCAGAAACATTAAAAATAACTGATTAAGGGTATAAAAAATTCTTTTGAATGTAATTATATACTGTATTGTGGTCCAAATACATGTCTAATGTGGTTCAATACAGAGAAATTAAGTATATGCCAGTCACATATTGTGTTAAATTTATAAATTAACTAGATGACCTTGAGATAAAAACTAGGTGTTTATTTATTAATTGGAGTAATTACAACAATAGCTGGTCTCTGCTGCTGCTGCTGCGTCGCTTCAGTCGTGTCCGACTCTGTGTGACCCCATAGACGGCAGCCCAACAGGCTCCCCTGTCCCTGGTATTCTCCAGGCAAGAACTCTGGAGTGGGTTGCCATTTCCTTCTCTAATGTGTGAAAGTGAAAAATGAGAGTGAAGTTGCTCAGTTGTGTCCGAGCTTAGCGACCCCATGGACTGCAGCCTACGAGGCTCCTCCGTCCATGGGATTTTCCAGGCAAGAGTACTGGAGTGGGGTGCCATTGCCTTCTCCAGTTGGTCTCTACATATATGTAAAAATTGGTAGTAATGATAGGAAGTAATAATATAAAACCAACAGATCCATATTTATGTAGAATGCTTTATAATCCACACAATTTTTTCTATTCTTATAGAATGCTTTGTGATTGTTAAGACTAGAGTCTTAACACAAACTTGTTTCTGAGGATATGAAACATTTTGAATCCTAGTTCTACCCAGTAATGAAGAGAGTATCAAAGAGCCATTTATACAAACTTAGCACGTTTTGGCATCCATTAGACCATCTCCCTTTCTAACCAAAAAGCTAGAAGGGGGAATTTTTGTCACTCTGTAGAATCTATTTCTGCTCAATTATTGTAAATTATGAATAATTCTTTATATGGAATGGGTTAAACTCTTCTTATTCTCTACCAAAAATTTCAGGCATTATTAAAGAGACGTATCTAAATAAAATGATCAAAGTGATATTACCATAAAAATTATAATGCCAAGAAAAAATGGTATACAATGCCCCCCTCACAAAATAACACTTTCCCGATTTGACATATTTTTCATGAACAAATGAAAAGAATAGCCAAGATCTGTATTTGCAAAAAAAAAAAAAAGTTGAATATTAAAGTCTGAATCAACACTTGAAAATGGTAGTTGAAAAAAAAGTATACATTTCTGAACTATAAAGTTTTTTTATCCCCTATTTTAGTCATTTTAAATTTTGGAAAATTGAGAACCAGCAAATTAGAATGTAATAGTGAATAAACTGTATACATAACTAAAATATAAAAGCAGGAAAAATCATCTTGAAAGAAGAATGAGGGCAAGTGTTAGAAGAGTGAAGATAAAGGCACTACAGCAAGCAAGTTGTTAAAACATGATTGCACCTTCTCATCCAACTTCTTGTAGCCCTTGTTTAAAAGATCCTTTCAAATTTTTATTTTCAGATCTTTTCCATCTATTTCCTTCTTATTTGATACCTGATTAACAAAATGTGGGAAGATAAATGCCTCTACATGTATCCTTTAACAGAAGGCTGAAAAATTATGGATGTAAAATATAGGATACAGATGGTCCCCAACTTAACCATGGTTCGATTTAGGATTTTTTAACTTGATGGTGGTGTGAAAGCAATACAAAATCAGTAGAAACAGTTCTTCAAATTCTGAATTTGAATTTTTTCTCGACTGCCGATATGTGACATGATTCACGATACCCAAGCTTTATTATAAAATCAGCCTTAGATGACTTTGCTCAGCTGTAGGCTAAGGTACTCATTCTAAGCATGTTAAAGGTAGGCTAAGCTAAGTTATGATGTGTGGTAGGTTAGTTATATTAAAAGCATTTGAAAATTAACAATATTTTGAATTAAGATGGATTTATTGGGATGAAATCCCATCGTAAGTTAAGGAAGATCTGTATACTTTTAAAGAAAGACTCAGGAATTCAGTTGTTTCTGGTTAGTTCATATCAGATTTGTACCATTGAATCTCATGATTTTTCCAAAACTGATAGCTGATTACATAGACTGTCAATGAGTAAAAATATCTAAAGTGAATGTAGTGAATAAATATAAATATCCCAAGTTATGTTTATTCATTTCTTTTCATAATGTAAGTAACAATATTTGTTATAATGCCTTAATATTTATGACAAGATGCAAGACATATGATTGAGGAGTTTACATAATATTCACTATACATTATTTCTTATACTATGAGAAATCTGTGCAAAATTGAAATTCAAATATTTCCATATATATCCATTCATAAAATTAAAATACTCTCAGTATATTTATATATTTATATTCCCAGTGAAAGCTTATAAGTCTACTACTTATGATAAAATTTGACAAAAGATTTAAGTCTACCAAAAGCATAAATGCTGTTGTTTTCAGCAAGGCGTAAGTGGCTAAGAGCCAGCTATAGCAGTTTGTGCCAGAAAATCTGTACACCAGAGCCTTATAGAGAATGATTAGTTAACATCATTTTAATGATGAATTAATGAGCAGTAAAAGCATTCTAATTCCAATATGTACAAAACCTTCTATTTGAAGACACAGGACCAGGGAGAACAGATTCATGACCTTTGTGTTACTGGCAAAGGTTGGGTTCACCACAGTTAACGCCCAATCTGTCTTTCAAGGTTAACTACACATGCCATGCTGGGAAATGAAACAATTACTAACGAATTTTATAGGATATTCTGTCAAATTTAAAAGGCAATCAGAAGTCTAAATGAAAATTATGCCTGAGGAAAGCATATAAAAGGAAAGAAGGTAGGAAGGTGTGTGTAGGTACACCTGTGTATGTGTGTATTGCCTGAAAATGACACCTTCAGAAAAAGGCAACATAAACTTTTCAAGTACGCAGATGAAAATCCTTATACTGAATGAAGGGAATACCAGCTTATGGAAATGGAAGTGTATTCAGGAAGGACAGCATCTAATCATCTGGGCAATACTAGCACAGCAAGGGTAGATGATTCATTATTATGTAATTAACTTTTAATTAACTTTACTCTGCTTTACTTATTTTAGAAAATTAAATAAACTTCATTTTATTGCTCATGCTAAACCAATGAACAGAAGCTAGAGTTCTGCTCTAATTAAAATAAGCAGTTGAGCAAAACTGTGTGTGAAAGCATAATGAAGAACTGTTTCTGTCCAATTGATATATTTCTTGTATTCTGAAACACTTTGATAGGTTTTTCAAGAATTCTGTTAGGCACTGAAATGTGATTTAAGAAATATTATAGGCCAGTTTTCATTATGGGACACATAATTAATTCAAACTTATTAAGTAACGTTTCGAATTTGATGATTGAGAGAGAGGGGAGGAGAAGGAAGAAGGGAGGGAAAGAGAAATAATTCGAAATTATGCTTCGTTCATCAGTCATCAAAGCTGTATATATGTTTATGTGTAGTATACATGTGGGGCCTCCCTGGTGGCTCAGATATTAAAGAATCTGCTGCAATGCTGGAGACCTGGATTTGATCCCTGAGTCAGGAAGATCCCCTGGAGAAGGAAATGGCAGTCCACTCCAGCATTCTTGCCTGGGAAATCCCATGGACAGAGGAACCTGGCAGGCTACAGTCCATGGGGTCACAAAAAGTCAGACATGACTGAGCAACTAACACTTTCACTTTAATTTTCAATATACATGCATAAATAGATAACCTGGAGCCAAGAGGAGGAGTCATTGAGTTAATAAAGTAAGATTACATATTTTTCATCCTTTTTTTTGATTTTAGTTTCTTATTCATTTTTAAACTTTTGTTACATATTTTGGTGTTAAGCCTGAAACAGTAAAATTCAGTAATCAAGTGATATTCTAGTAGTTCTAATTATGTTCTACAAGAGAATATTTGAGAAAAGAATAAATGACATTTAATTTGGGGAACTTGTACTATAATATTCTAAAAGTCAAATGAAAGAGTATTTCAAAATTATTAAGATATTTTATATTTTGTTTATAACTCCTGAAGTTTGTAAAAACATCTACATAACTCAATGTATCATTTATTAAAATCCTTTATTTTACCTGTTAAGAACTTTTGGGTTCCTTGATGACAATCTGTTGTGTTCCATTCTATAGTAGTAACCCAGGGACTATTCATTTCTGATTTCAAATTTTAAATTGTGTAGTTTGAAATTTCTGAAATCTTCTGATTGTTAGCTCTGATTTCTGCTTTCTCTAATTTTTACTTTATTCTGAACCTATTTTTTCCTTATCATGTGTATTTATTAAATATCTTGTGTTCTTTATACTATGACGGTTCATTAAAAAACTAGGAATAAAGCTACTATATGACTCAGCAATCCCACTACTGGACATACCCTAAGGAAACCAGAACTGAAAAAGACACATGTTCCCCAGTGTTCATTGCAGTGCCGTTTACAATAGTTTAGACATGGAAGTAACCAAGAAGTGCATCAACAGATGCACGGATAAAGAAGTTGAGTACATATACACAAGGAACTATTTCTATAAAAAGGAATGCATTTGAGTCAGTTCTAATGAGGTGGATGAACCTAGAGCCTACTTTACAGAGTGAAGTAAGTCAGAAAGAGAAAGACAAACATCATATATTAACACATATGTATGGAATCTGGAAAGACAGTACTGACAATCCTACTTACAGGGCAGCAAAAGAGGCAAGGACATTTTAGACAGAGTTGCGGAAGGAGAAGGTGGCATGATTCGGGAGAATAACATTGAAACACATATATTACCATATGTAAAATAGATGGCCAGTGGGAGTTCAGTATATGAAGCAGGAAATCCAAAGCCAGTGCTCTGAGACAACCGAGAGAGGTAGGATGGGGAGAGAGTGGGGAGGGGGTTTGAGAGGGAGGAGACATATGTATACCTAGTGCCGATTTATGTTGATGTATGGCATAAACCATCACGATATTGTGAAGTAATTATCCTCTAATTAAAAAAAAAAAATTCTGTGTTCTCTAAGGGCGTCATCTCTTTCGGGTTACACTACTTTTTTACCCAGCCTTTAAACATAATCAGCCTTGTCAACAGTGTCAACACCAGCATCCTAGAGATTCCTTGCCTTATCAAAAATGCCTAGATAACCAGTCTTCTCCTGTGAGAGATCCCTGCTTTGTCCATCTGCAAAGCATTGAACATTACAAAGTAATATGTATAGGAAACTGGAGAAGTGAAAATGAACCAGGCCAACCAAACGGGTCAGAAACATCTTTAGCTAGAACTTTCTCATACTCTTAAACTTGTTTAGTTCAGCTCCTGATACATAGAAGATGATTAATTTTAATTTTCTTTTTTATCTGTTTGAAAGTGGGTGAATCAATAAACTTGGTCCACAGAAAATTCCTTTCACCTAATTACAGCTAAACACTTCCTTATTCTCAGTATTCCCCTTATTAGTCTTTGACCACACCCAAGGGAGCAGCAAACTCTTGATTCTCTTGAAAGCATCTCTCTTAAAACTAAAAAACTTTGGTGCTTTAAATAAGGCAATAGGAAGTCCACTCATAAGAGGAAAAGAATCAAGGGAGCAGGTAAACTCTGATGTTTGAACAATGAAAAAAACAAACAAATGCTTAAAATCAGTCTGAAAGCAACAGTGGATTTTTCATTAGTTAATTAGAGAATTAATGTTTATTTCTTTTTAAGAAAAGGATATATGTAATTATTATTGGGTTTTCCTTTTTCTAAGGTGGGAAAGTGTTACATATAGAAAAATATATTTGTTTTCAACGATCTTTTTATTATTTAATTACTGTTATTATTGTTAACATTTTATTTAGGAGAGGTTCTGAACCTGTGTCATTAAAGCAATTAGAAAGAGTATGCGCTGTGTAGATCTCTCTCTGTGAGTAAAAATCTAGGTAAGTCTATGACTATAAACTCCAGCTACCAACATTTAACTTCATTGCTCTTTATCAAATACAAGAACATATTCAATAGTTGGAAATTTAGGGTGTCAGAGCCAAGAGCTGGGCATTTTGGATGACAGTAATTGGTTATAATGTAGACTAAAATTTTTCATTTGTTTAAGCTGTTTTCAAGTTTTGGTATAGTTCTTAGGATGAAACTTAGACAACCTTATTTAGCAGAAAGATCAGCAGCTTTCTGGTCACAAAAAAGTTCACACATCCCAAGCGAGTTAATTTTGTTATCCTGTGCATCACTGTTTTCCATTCTTCCTTTTGTCATTTCTGATTTATTCTCTGTATTCATAAGTACAACATCTTCAGGCCTTTTCTAAACTTTATGCATTGTCCTTGATTTTTTTTTCCTAATGCCAAGTCTCCTACTATTGCAAAGTATTTCTTAATATAAGGCTGAAACATTTTCTTTTTTAGTTTCAGATCAGTGCTCCTCGTCTTTCCATCTTCTGATGCTTTGAATTATCACAGTCGTTCATTTATACAGAGAGTACTGGTAAGGTATTTACAGACTGTGATCAAATCCCCTTCAACCTTCTCCTCTCTTGACTGTATAAATGTCTACAATACTATATCTCATCCGACACACTACTTGTATCATCTTTTGCCCTTTTTTTATTATTAATTTTTCATTAACACTCTCAGTTCTAGTATACCATTTCCATTGGCAGGATAAATAGACATGCAGTAACTCATTTATTTTTATCAAAGATTAAGTCGAGTTTAAAGGACATCAGACCTGAGTGTTCATTGGAAAGACTGATGTTGAAGCTGAAGCTCCAATACTTTGGCCACCTGATGCAAAAAGCTGACTCACTTGAAAAGACCCTGATGCTGGGAAAGATTGAGGGCAGGAGGAGAAGGGGATGACAGAGGATGAGATGGTTGAATGGCATCACTGACTCAATGGACATGAGTTTGGATAAACTCCAGGAATTGGTGATGGACAAGGAGGCCTGGTGTGCTGTGGTCCATGGGGTTGCAAAGAGTCGGACATGACTGAGTTACTGAACTGAACTAATACTTGAAAAGAAGTTATTGTCAATGTGTCAAGTTATATAGACTCATTATATAGACTGTAGTTTATTGTTGTTGTTCAGTTGCTAAGTCATCTCTGGCTCTTTTCATCCCCATGGACTGCAGCATGCCAGGCCTCCCTGTCCTTCACTATCTTCTGGAGTTTCCGCAAGTTCATGTCCATTGAAGTGGTGATGCCATCCAACCAGACTGTAGTTACTCTGCAATTATTATATATTCAGTTGTTTCTGGATTATGGTGTTTATGGTTGCTTCTTCAACTTCTGTATATTACTTCACTGGAAGAGCCTCAACTCTGAGTCACTAGAAATATCTATGTTGACTCTAGAATGAGTTTTATATTCTTAATAGTTCATTGATTATAGCTGCATAAACTTGGTTTTGAACTCATATGAATTCATTACAAACTTAACTAATTTCAGATGTGATTATTATATCTGGAGTCTCTATCTTGGTACATTTTAAGTAGTTTTTCTAGGTATATGGCAATGCTGATTAGTTCTGCTTTTTCTATGCTAGTGTGGGTGTGTATATGCTTAAATATATTTTATGAAAGTAGCTATAAGTGTTTACTATAAATTCATATTCATAAAAACATGTTATAGTATTCTACTTAATTTTTAAATGCATTGGATAGTAGAGATCCTGAACACTTCAATAGGAATATTTATTTAGCTCACTGATAAAAATGAAATCAAATACAGTTATTAAAAATTACATAAAGGCCCCTGACTGAAGAATTGTGAAAAAGAATAATAATTAGGAAAGCAGGGTATATGTGTGTGTGTGTGTGTGTGCTGGGGTGGGGAAGTTGTACGTGTTTGTAATTTGTGGGGGGTGATTAGTCCTCAGAAGTCCATAGAGGTTTTCCTGAAGGAATTTACCATAAAGAGTAGATTCACTTAAGGGAACCTAATTATATGTATGTATGTATGTATGAAATATTCATTCATTCATTCAGTTTCTGATGAAGTTTGGGAAATAAACGAAAGGGTAGAATATAAAGAGGTGATATTTAACTCGAAATTTTTGTAAAAACCCATTTCATTTTCTTATCTACTGTGGAGGTAGGAGCAAATATTTTTTGATATGGCCCTAAAGTTCTCTGTGACAAAATAAATATATAAGTTAAAGTGGAAGACAGCCCAGACCAGTTTCCCAGGAGTCAGTGTCACTTAAGTTTAAAGAATATTGTATAAAGAAAAAAAATGCTAGAAATGCTTTCTCAGGAAAACAGACATACAAAAAGTTTTTTTTCCCATATTTGTTTTTCCTGAACCAAAGGAGTCAGCTTTGTAATTACTGCTACAGGCAATTGCAATTCTAAGACAAAAGGATCCAGCAAAAGGATCCATGCCAACAATTCATTTTCTCTCTCACTGCCCCTGTCATGAAATACCAAATGTGTGCACTCCCCTCCAGTCTTGTACATTATTGTCTATTTTATCCTAATGTAACTCTCCGCACAGAACCAGTGCACAAACTCCCATTCCTTTCCCTATGGGATTAGAAATTCCCTCAGTGGGCATCATCTGAGAAATATTCTCAATTGTTAGTTGTAGGGTCTTTTTTCTCAGTGTCTCTTCTGAACCTGAATAATATTTTCTTATTCAATATGTATATGCTTGGATCCAGATATATATTCCGATTGGTGTGCCAGCTTGCAGGTCTTTTAGCAACTTCAACTTGGGTTCACAAGCTTGGGTACATAATATCAGGGAAAAATACCTACCATCCTTTGCAGTGTGCATATGCCTTCATATGTGCATCACGTATCACATAGAGTGAGTGAAACACTTGGGTTGAGCAGCAGTACTGCACCTGGCTGGATATCACCACTGATGCAATGGACATGAACTTGAGGAGACTTCAGGAGATGGTGAGGGGCAGGGAGGCCTGGCATGTTGCAGTCCATGGGGTTGCAGTGAGTCAGACACGACTGCAACTGAACAACAACAAAAAGTGAAGCTGGAGAGAAATGGAAGATTCTAGAGATATAGGAGATGAAGTTGAAAAATCTAGAAGATTTTTTGGATATAGATGTGGAGATAGGAGGAGTCAAGGCTTTCTTCCATGTTTCTGGGTTGTGCAAATGAAAGGAGGAAAATGCCATAAGTGGGATGGAGGAGGGGGACTATGATGTGTGGGTTACTTTAGACTTGTTCTGCCTAAAGTTTCTGAGACATAAAGAGGTAGAGATATCAGTAGATAGAGGGTTATATTGATCTATAGCTCAGAGAATAAGCCTAGACTAGATATATATACATTGTGTTACAGTAGATGAAAACTGAGGCCAGAGTAACATATCTGGATACCTTTGAAAAGCTTGGGTGAGCAGATACTAGAGTCTAGGATATAGTTTTGATAAATCCCAACATTTAAATTTTGAATGACGAGTCAAAGGAAAAGTTTTACTTTATTATAAGTAAAACAACAAATTTTGCTGTCACAGAAGCTGTCACACAGAGTAAAGTAAATCAGGAAGAGGAAAAAAATGTATACATACATACATACATATATATGTATATATATATATTTTAGCACATATATGTGGGAGCAATGGCTGCCCGATGGTATAGGAGTGGCCAGGAGGAGCTACCCTACACCTAAGGTCAGGGGCAGTGGCTGAGAGGAACTACCCATGTCCAAGGTCAGGGGCGGTGGTTGAGAGGAGCTTCCCCATGACCAAGGTAAGGAGCAGTGGCTGCACTTTGCTGGACCAGCTGTGAAGAGATACCCCATGTCCAAGCTAAGAGAAACCCAACTAAGACGATAGGCGCTGAGAGAGAGCATCAGAGGGCAGACAGACCGAAACCACAATTACAGACAGCTAGCCAATCTGATCACAAACCACTTCTTATTCTTGCCTTGAGAACCCCATGAGCAGTATGAAAAGGCAAAAATATAGGACCCTGAAAGATGAACTCCCCAGATTTGTAGTTGCCTAATTTGCTACTAGAGATCAGTGGAGAAATAATTCCAGAAATAATGAAGTGATGGAGCCAAAGCAAAAACAACACCCGGTTGTGGATATGACTGGTGATAGAGGCAAGGTCTGATGCTGTAGACAGCAATATTGCATAGGAACCTGGAATATTAGGTCCATGAGTCAAGGCAAATTGGAAGTGGTCAAACAGGAGATGGCAAGAGTGAACGTCAACATTCTAGAAATCAGCAAACGAAGATGGACTGGATTGGGTGAATTTAACTTAGATGACCATTATATCTACTACTGTGGGCAGGAATCTTTTAGAAGAAATGGAGTAGCCATCATAGTCAACGAAAGAGTCTGAAAGGCAGTTCTTGGATGCAATCTCAAAAATGACAGAATGATCTCTGTTCATTTCCAAGGCAAACCATTCAGTATTATGGTAGTCCAAATCTATGCCCCGATCAGTAATGCTGAAGAGGCTGAAGTTGAACAGTTCTGTGAAGACTTACAAGACCTCTTAGAACTAACACCTAAAAAAGATGTCCTTTTCAATAAATAAATAAAATTTTAAAAAAAGATGTCCTTTTCATTATAGGAGACTGGAATGCAAAAATAGGAAATCAAGAAATAACTGGAATAACAGGCAAATTTGGTCTTGGAGTACAGAATGAAGCAGGGTAAAGGCTAATAGAGTTTTGCCAAGAGAACAGACTGGTCATAGAAAAACACCCTCTTCCAATAACACAAGAGAAGACTCTACACATGGACATCACCAGATGGTCAACATTGAAATCAGATTGATTATATTCTTTGCAGCCAAAGATGGAGAAGCTCTATACAGTCAGCAAAAACAAGACTGGGACGTGACTGTGGCTCAGATCACGAACTCCTTATTGCCAAATTCAGAATGAAATTGAGGAAAGTGGGGAAAATTACTAAACCACTCAGGTCTGACCTAAATGAAACCTCTTATGATTATACAGTGGAAGTGAGAAATAGATTTAAGGGACTAGATCTAATAGACAGAGTGTCTGATGAACTATGGACAGAGGTTCATGACATTGTACAGGAGACAGGGATCAAGACCATCCCCAAGAAAAAGAATTGCAAAAAAACAAAATGGCTGTCTGAGGATGGCCAAATAGTTATGAATAGAAGAGAAGCAAAAAGCAAAGGACAAAAGGAAAGATACACCTATCTGAATGCAGAGTTCCAAAGAATACCAAGGAGAGATAAGAAAGCCTTCCTCAGTGATCAATGCAAAGAAATAGAGGAAAACAATAGAATAGGAAAGACTAGAGATCTGTTCAGGAAAATCAGAGATACCAAGTGAAGATTTCATGCAAAGATGGGCTCAATAAAGGACAGAAATGGTAGGGACCTAACAGAAGCAGAAGATATTAACAAAGAGGTGGCAAGAATACACAGAAGAATGATACAAAAAAGATCTCACGACCCAGATAATCACAATGGTGTGATCACTCACCTAGAGACAGACATCCTGGAATTTGAAGTCAAATAGGCCTTAGGAAGCATCACTATGAATAAAGCTAGTGGAGGTGATGGAATTCCAGTTGAGCTATTTCAAATCCTGAAAGACGATGCCGTGATAGTGCTGCACTCATAGTCAGCAAATTTGAAAAACCCAGCAGTGGCCACAGGACTGGAAAAGGTCAGTTTTCTTTCCAATCCCAAAGAAAGGTAATGCAAAAGAATGCTCAACCTACTGCACAATTGCACTCATCTCAGACGCTAGTAAAGTAATGCTCAAAATTCTTCAAGCCAGGCTTCAGCAATACATGAACTGTGAACTTCCAGATGTTCAAGCTGGATTTAGAAAAGGCAGGAGAACCAGAGATCAAATTGCCAACATTTACTGGATCATCAACACAGCAAGAGTTCCAGAAAAACATCTATTTCTGCTTTATTGACTATGCCAAAGCCTTTGCCTATGTGGATCACAATAAACTGTGGAAAATTCTGAAAGAGACGGGAATACCAGACCACCTGACCTGCCTTTTGAGAAACCTGTATGCAGGTCAGGAAGCAACAGTTAGAACTAGATATGGAACAGCAGACTGGTTCCAAATCAGGAAAGGAGTACATCAAGGCTGTATATTGTCATCCTGCTTATTTAACTTAAATGCGAGTACATCATGAAAAACACTGGGCTGGAGGAAGCACAAGTTGGAATCAAGATTGCTGGGAGAAATATCAATAACCTTAGATATGCAAATGACACCACCCTTATGGCAGAAAATGAAGAACTAAAGAGCCTCTTGATGAAAGTGAAAGAGGAGAGTGAAAAAGTTGGCTTAAAACTCAACATTCAGAAAACAAAGATCATGGCATCTGGTCCCATCACTTCATGGCAGATAGATGGGGAAACAGTGGCTGTCTTTATTTTCTTGGGCTTCAAAATCACTGTAGATGGTGACTGCAGCCATGAAATTAAAAGATGCTTACTCCTTGGAAGGAAAGTTATGACCAAGCTAGACAGCATATTAAAAAGCAGAGAGATAACTTTGTCAACAAAGATCCATCTAGTCAAGGCTATGGTTTTTCCAGTAGTCATCTATGGATGTGAGACTTGGACCATAAAGAAAGCTGAGTGCCGAGAATTGATGCTTCTGAACTGTGGTGCTGGAGAAGACTCTTGAGAGTCCCTTGGGCTGCAAGGAGTTCCAAGCAGTCCATTCTAAGGGAAATCAGTCCTGGGTGTTTATTGAAAGGACTGATGTTGAAGCTGAAGGTCCAATACTTTGGCCACCTGATGTGAAGAGCTTACTCATTTGGAAAGACCCTCATGTTGGGAAAGATTGAAGGCAAGAGGAGAAGGGGATGGCAGAGGATGAGATAGTTGGATGGCATCACCAACCCAATGGACACAAGTTTGGGTAAATTCCAGGAGTTGGTGATGGACAGGGAGGCCTGGCCTGTTGCAGTTCATGGGGTTGCAAAGAGTTGGACACGAATGAGCAACTGGACTGACCTGATATGTGGGATCTGGAAAAATGGTACAGAATGAACCTATTTCTCGGACAAGAATGGATGTTCAGATGTAGAGACTGGACATGGGGACACAGCAGGGGAAGAGAAGGGTAGGACACATTGGGAGATTAGGACTGATGTATGTATACCACCATGTGTAAAACATATAGCTAGTGGGAATCTGCTGTATCACACAGGGAGCTCAGCCTGTTGCTCTTTGATGACCAAGAGTGGGAGGGAGGCCAAAGAGGGTGGGGGTACATGTATACATATAGCTGATTCATTTCATTGGACAGCAGAAACTAACACAACATTGCAAAGTAGTTATACTCCAATAAAAAGAAAGAAATTGAGAGGACAAAAACTTAACAAAAATTCATTGATGACTAAGCCAAAGTTAGTTTTCAAAACAGTTTTTGGGAAAATCAGACTGTAGTGTTTTTTGTTTTTTTTTAAATTTATTTTTTTATTAGTTTTGCCATACAATGACATATTATCGCCATGGGTTTACATATGCTCCCCCTCCAGAACCCCCCTCCCTCCTCCCTCCCCTGGGAAATCTCGATGCACCAGCCCCGAGCATCAATCCTGGGCTGGCGATTGATTACACATATGATAATTAACATGTTTCAATGCCATTCTCCCTTATTGTCCCACCCTTGCCCTCATCCACAGAGTCCATGAGTCTGTTCTATACATCTGCGTTCCTTTTGCTGTCTCGCATGCTGGGTTGTCGTTACCGTCTTTCTAAATTCCATATATATGCATTAGTATACTGTATTTTTGTTTTTCCTTCTGGCTTAGTTCACTCTGGATAATGGGCTCCAGTTCCATCCACCTGAGTAGAACTGATTCAAATGAATTTTTTTTAATGCTGAGTAATATTCCATTGTGTATATGTACCACAGCTTTCTCATTCATTCGTCAGTTGATGGGCATCTAGGTTGCTTCCATGTCCTGGCTATTGTAAACAATGCAGTGATGATCATTGGGGAACACGTGGCTCTTTCAGTTCTGGTTTCCTCAGTGTGTATGCCCAGCAGTGGGATTGCTAGGTCATATGGCAGGTCTATTTGCAGTTTTTTAAGGAACCTCCACACTGTTTTCCATAGTGGCTGTATTAGTTTGCATTCCCACCAACAGTGTAAGGGAGTTCCCTTTTCTCCACATCCTCTCCAGCATTTATTGCTTGTAGATTTTTGGATTGCAGCCATTCTGACTGGTGTAAAGTGATACCTCATTGTGGTTTTGATTTGCATTTCTCTGATAATGAGCGATGTTGAGCATCTTTTCATGTGTTTGTTAGCCATTTTTATGTCTTCTTTGGAGAAATGTCTGTTAAGTTCTTTGGCCCACTTTTTGATTGGGTCGTTTATTTTTCTAGAATGGAGCTGCAGGAGTTGCTTGTATATTTTTGAGATTAAACAAAAAACCTCGTATAGCCAAAGCAATCTTGAGAAAGAAGAATGGAACTGGAGGAATCAACCTACCTGACTTTAGGCTATACTACAAATCCACAGTCATTAAGACAGTATGGTACTGGCACAAAGACAGAAATATAGATCAATGGAACAAAATAGAAAGCCCAGAGATAAATCCACACATCTATGGACACCTTATCTTTGACAAAGGAGGCAAGAATATACAGTGGAGAAAAGACAACCTCTTTAACAAGTGGTGCTGGGAAAACTGGACGGCCACTTGTAAAAGAATGAAACTAGAACACTTTCTAACACCATACACAAGATAAACTCAAAATGGATCAAAGATCTAAGCATAAGACCAGAAACTATAAAACTCCTAGAGGATAACATAGGCAAAACACTCTCTGACATAAACCAAAGCGGGATCCTCCATGACCCACCTCCCAGAATATTGGAAATAAAAGCACGAATAAACAAATGGGACCTAATTAAAATTAAAAGCTTCTGCACAACAAAGGAAACTATAAGCAAGGTGAAAAGACAGCCTTCAGAATGGGAGAAAATGATAGCCAATGAAGCAATGGACAAACAATTAACCTCAAAAATATACAAGCAACTCCTGCAGCTCCATTCTAGAAAAACAGACTGTAGTGTTTTAAGGAAAATTTAGATAGGAAAGTTAATAGAGAGAGTGAGGGTAGATGAGACACTCAAAGTTTTTGACTGTGCAAGAGAGAATAAAGGACAGCAACCAAGGTACAAAGTGGGGTTGAGTTAATTGTTTCAGAATGGACAAAATTAGGCCACACTGATAGGGGAAATTGTAGCTAGAAAGTGAAGTGATATCATTGCTTTTGTCTTTACACAAACTATTCTTCCCAATTTGGAGTTGTATATAGCAAAACAAAATGACATTGAATTTTAGAGGCTTGAGTCTGGGAAGCAAGATTAACAATAGATAGTTCACTGAAGAAAAAGAAATTAATCCTGTGGTCCAAAACCCATACATTTGCTAATGTTTTTCATCTTGAAATGTGAAAAAGTAACTGAATAATAATTTTAACTGTCTCCTCTTTAGTTCTATAATTCACATATGGATAAAATAGGATTCACTCAGCAGGTTGCAAGCTCGTGCCTCTAAACATATTTAGTTGAGCAAGAAGGCACAAAACGCAACCATATGTGTTTTCTTTTAAGGTAATCTGCTTCAGTAGTATTGTCAGCACTTCTGAGAGCGTCTTCCACATGCATCTTGCCATCCTTTTTATAAATACTCTGTTTTGAGTCATTTTGATGTCATCTATTAAGCTCTCCTTGCAAATATTTATTCATTGTTTTATGGGATTTATGAAAATAATAGCCTCTGTAATAAGATATATTGTAAGAATGTTAAATCACAAACAGATCCAACAAAGATTGTATTTCAAACATTCAGTATCACTTAGGAGTAACCATTTAAAAGATAAGCCTTATGTCAAGGTTTGATGGTCAATAAACATAGATGAGTTTTAGGACAAAAATGAGATTCCTAAGGTAATTATCCTTTGGGAAAAATCTTATGTTTCTTGTCCATAGAATCCAAGTCCTAGGGCTATTATTAATAGTCCCCAGACCCACTTTTCTTTCTTTGCTTTATAATGACACTTTAAAACAGCATTCATAGATATTCTTGGCAATATTGACCTTGATGTGGCATTTAACATTTGCAAAGCAATCCTTGGACACGTTTCTATTAACATTGAGAAATCTATTTATGTTGGACCGCTACACATATATTCAATGTGGCACATTTTCAGTGGTCTGTACATTGAGTTTATAAGATCTATTTAAACTAGAACCTGATGCCCCACAGTCAGAATCACCTGTACTGTACCTCTCTTTCCCCACTAAGTCCACTAAGTCCTTTACATGTGCTCTGTGTATGGAACCCATTCAGTAAATGCTTTTTACATTTACAGCCATATCCATTAGAGAAAAATCATTTAAACAAATAACAAAGTTTTGCATACTGTTTTTGTAATTAACTCATTAGCTTTTCCCCCCTAACACTTTTTCCCCCTAACGCAAATGAAAGACCACCATATAAATCTATGGAATTGAAATGTATACTACTCACTTCTGCCTCAGAACATATTTTTCAGACTTACTGTCTAGTTTCCAAAGAGATTACAGCTTGATTTTGTACCTGTACAGTTTTCCCTTCGTCAGTTGCGCTGCAGCCAGATATCCTGGCTAGTTTATTCTCCTTCACATGCTGCTCTGTCAAAACTGTTCACTTACATTTTCTGCAGATCACTACTAGCCACGAACAACAGCGCTCTGCAGAAAAGCTGCAGTCCATGCTCTCCACACTAGCTGCCATTAGGCCCAGCACTTCCCTTCTCTCTCTGGGACATGTCACTCATGTGTTTTAGCAAATGCCAACTGTCCCTTAAATCTAGTACTCTATCTCTCCATCAGGAAAACTTTACAAGTATTATGTATTCATTTCACTTGGCCCTTTCTTCTATCTAGAATGTACTATCCATTCACTCCTTCTAGCTTCTCTCACCAAGTACAATACTCCCTATCCCAGGAAAAAAACTGCGTAACATACTTCTCTTTTTCCCTTGTGACAGCATTTTTTTCAGCCATATCTTTTCCTTTTGGAGGCAGCATTTCCATCTTCTGTCAGGAGCATTTTCAAAAACAATATGTATATAAGGTTTAAAGTGTACATAATTATCTGTTTTTTTCTGTATGGAACAGAACAGCTGAGGCTATATGTACTCTAAAACTAGATAGTGAATAGCTATCACTAGAAAATTACATTTTTCTATACAAATATGTATTTCTTCTTTTGTGGAATAACATAGGATATTTTACAAATAGTAAAGATATTCTCTTGTAATAAAAGCTATAATGTTAGAAAGTGACTAACATTCATCGCTTTAATCTGTGGCAATGAGTTTTATCAGTAAGAGTGTCAGAGAACATAAGCAGTTAAGATTCCTGGAGGCAAAACGTACCCAATTAAGGTGATATATCACATTCCAAAATGACTTGACAAGTACATCTAACTCTCTGTAATGATATCTGTTCTTATATCTGTCATGGCTTAGAAAATTATGAGAATTCAAGATATCATCATCACCATCACCATCATCATCATCAAGGGCATTTATTAAGTATATTTCTATGATGGATCTGCTACTAAAATTTTTAGATATATAACTCATACCATCAAAAAAAGTTTTAGTCTACTGCAGTAATACTATAAACCTATATTGAATGCCTAGATAGAATAATACTTTGCTGTTTTGTTAAGTTCAAAATATTTGTTTAAGATAAATAGGTCACTGATGATTGAGATCAAGGGTCAGAAAACCTCTGTAACAGCTAGACAGTAAATTATTTGACCTTGTGGTTCAGATGGTCTCTGTGGCTTCTACTCAACTCTGATGTTATAACACAAAACTAGCCATAGAAATTCATAAATGAATGGCCATGACTGTGTTCCTATAAACTTATTTACAGAATTAGGCAGTCAGGCTATAGTATGCTAACCTCTGATTAAATGGTGGAAGAAGCCATCATATCTGTACAATCTTATTTCTTTATAAAAAGTAAAAATAAAATAGATTTTCTCATGTGAAGGGATAATGATATGAGCCATCATTATCTGAGCTTTCATTATCAGAGCCATCTCTGGGCATTTAAGAGAGAAAAGAAAGTTTTTAGAGGCTAAAAATAATGAGAAATGACAAATCCTGGGAGGTAAATCAGTACTTAAACCTGTGACTGCTGTGTAATATTTCCCGATCTCCAACAGCCTACAGCTTTGATTTGAATGACTCATGGGAAGAGGACTGAAAGCAAAGACTAGAATCTCTGTGAGATAGGAAGTCAGACTTTAAATCTCTATGGAAATCTGTAACTCTGAGAGGGAACCAGTGGTTGATCTTAAAATTTAAAATAACATTCTGGAGATCTATTAGTTGATCAATGCATGGGCTTGGATTCTTAATTTATCCTTAAATCATCAAAAATATATAAGATCAACATTTAATTAAAAGTAATTTTGTGTTAATTGTACACCTAGGCATCTAGAATGAGCAAAAAACTCAGACACATCAAATTTTCTCATACATAAAGTTGCAAGGGGATTTTGCAATTTTCATGTAAGACTAAGGGGAAAATCATAAAGTACATACAGAAGCTAGCTACCACCAATTAGATTTAATAGAAACAATAACAATAATATCAGACCAGCAAAATCTACAGATATTGGAATTATCATGTGTAAATGTAAAATCGGTGATATTTAAATAAATGAAAGAGAGAAGAACACATATGACTAAAGAGCAGGACATTACAGTTATCAAGACATTATTGTAAAAGAAAGCCATGGAAACACAAATATAAAAACTGAAATTAGAAACTGATTGGGACAACTAAACAGCAGATTGGTTAAAAGTGAAGAGAGAATTAGTAAACCAGAAGACAGAACTAGGGAAACTGTCCAGAAATCAACACAGATAAACAGAGAAATGTGAGCTACAAAAAGACATGCGAAAAGATATGAAGCATAGACACAGAAGTTCTAAGATGTATGTAATTTGAGTTCCATAGGGGATAGAATGAATGGGAGAAAGTATTAAATGAGGTAATTAGTTCCTATGAATTAATAGTTTTTGAAGCCCAACTAATCATAAGAAGAATAAAAGCCATCCTATCATGATTTATTATAATGAAAATGAATATTGACTGAAAATAAAGACAAACTTCTAAATGGCAACAATTATATCTGATTTTGCAGGAGATATGCAATGGAGGCCAGAAAGCTGTGGAATAACATCTGTAAAATTCTGAGGAAATCAAATTTCGAATACAGATTTTTATTGTCTGTAAAACTGTTTTTCAAGAATAAAGGTTACATAAAGAATGTTTTTAGATATGAAAAATTGAGAGAACTTACTACCAACACATTTCACTAAAGAACTAGAGGATAAACTTCATGAAGAAACAAATAATCATTAAGAGGAAAAGATGGAGAGTGACAGAGGAATGGTGATCAGAGAAAACAGCAAATACAATGTTAATTCAAACAAAACTTGATGATATAGAACAATACTAACAATTTTTAATTTGTGTTAGATATTAGATGTTAGAATTAAAATATTGGGTAAAAATGCAAGTTTGGAGATGAAATATTCCAAAGTCTTCATAATGTTTGGAAAGAGATAGTCGATATTCCTTAACTGTGGTCTTAAAGCTAAATATATAAGCTAACGTTTTGGGGAAAACTACAAATAATACAGGTAGAGTATGTATTTTCCAAACTAAGTGAATAGAAATATGTGGGGATTAGAGGGGAACAAACAAAGAAGTAAATAATGATTAAAAAAAAAAAAAACTGTATCAAAGATTTAAAAAAGAAGGAAAGGAGAAAAATGATAGAGAAAGAGAGCAGTTAGCCTAACATAATTAGGGTAGCAACTATTTCAAATTTCTTAATTATTATATGTAATTATATTATTAAATAATACTTATAATTTTAGATAATATATTATCATAATATAAATGGACTAGTTTCTGAAATTATAAGACAAAAGTGTAAGAACAAATCAAAAGATACAACTGTATTAATAGTAACTCAAAGAATAACGGGGGTTTGCCTGGTGGCTCAGGTGGTGAAGAATCTACCTGCGACTCAGACCTGGGTTCAATCCCTGGGTCGGGAAGACTGCCTGGAGAAGGGAATGGTTACCCACTCCAGTGTTCTTGCTTGGAGCATTCCATGGACAGAGGAGCCTGGCAGCCTGCAGTCCACGGTGTTGCTAAGAGTAGGACATGGCTGAGTGACTAACACTTTAGCTTTCACTTCAAAAGAATAACTAATCAACAGATACAAACTAATACCAATCAAAAGAAACATAGTGTCCTATATAGGACAGAAGGCAGGGATAAAGAGCATCCTGGAGAAAAAGAAATGCAAAAAGGCAAAATGGTTGTCTGAGGAGTCCTTACAAATAGCTGTGAATAGAAGAGAAGCGAAAGTCAAAGGAGAAAAGGAAAGACATACCCATTTGAATGCAGAGTTCCAAAGAATAGCAAGGAGAGATAAGAAAGCCTACTTCAGTGATCAGTGCAAAGAAATAGAGGAAAACAATAGAATGGAAAAGTCTAGAGATCTCTTCAAGAAAATTAGAGATACCAAGGGAACATTTCATGCAAAGAGGGACACAATAAAGGACAAAAATGATATGGACCTAAGAGAAGCAGAAGATATTAAGAAGAAGTGGCAAGAATACACAGAAGAGCTCTACAAAAAAGATCTTCATGACCCAGATAATCATGATGGTGTGATCACTTACCGAGAGACAGACATCCTGGAATTTGAAGTCAAATGGGCTTTAGGAAGCATCACTATGAACAAAGCTAGTGGAGGTGATGGAATTCCAGTTGAGCTATTTCAAATCCTAAAAGATAATGCTGTGATAGTGCTTCACTCAATATGCCAGCAAATCTGGAAAACTCAGCAGTGGCCACAGGACTGGAAAAGGTCAGTTTTCATTCCAATCCCAAAGAAAGGCAATGCCAAAGAATGCTCAAATTACCGCACAATTGCACTCATCTCACAGGCTAGTAAAGTAATGCTAAAAATTCTCCAAGCCAGGCTTCAACAGTATATGAACTATGAACTTCCAGATGTTTAAGCTGGCTTTAGAAAAAGTAGAGGAACCAGAGATCAAATTGGCGACATCCACTGGATCATCAAAAAAGTGAGAGTTCCAGAAAAGCATCTATTTCTGTTTTATTGACTATGCCAAAGCCTTTGACTGTGTGGACCACAACAAACTGTGGAAAATTCTTCAACAGATGGGAATATCAGACCACCTGACCTGCCTCTTGAGAAATCTGTACTCAGGACAGGAAGCAACAATTAGAACTGGACATGGAACAACAGAGTAGCTCCAAATAATGAAAGGAGTACATTGAGGCTGTATATTGT
This sequence comes from Antilocapra americana, assembly GCA_007570785.1. NCBI lineage: Eukaryota > Metazoa > Chordata > Mammalia > Artiodactyla > Antilocapridae > Antilocapra > Antilocapra americana. The sequence continues at coordinate 34,263,953 of ML660772.1, read as the reverse complement.
CACCCTGCTTATCTAACTTACATGCAGAGTACATTATGAGAAATGCTGGGCTGGAGGAAGCACAAGCTGGAACCAAGATTGCCAGGATAAATATCAATAACCTCAGATATGCAGATGACACCACCCTAGTGGCAGAAAGCGAAGAACAACTAAAGATCCTCTGGATGAAAGTGAAAGAGGACAGTGAAAAAGTTGGCTTACAGCTCAACATTCAGAAAATAAGATCATGGCATCTGGTCTCATCACTTCTTGGCAAATAGATGGGGAAACAGTGGAAACAGTGAGAGACTTTATTTTTCTGGGCTCCAAAATCACTGCAGATAGTGATTGCAGCCATGAAATTAAAAGACGGTTGCTCCTTGGAAGAAAAGTTATGTCCAACCTAGGCAGCATATTAAAAGACAGAATCATTACTTTACCAACAAAGGTCCATCTAGTCAAAGCTATGGTTTTTCCAGTAGTCATGTATGGATATGAAAGTTGGACTATAAAGAAAGCTGAGCATCAAAGAATAGATGCTTTTGAACTGTGGTGTTGGAGAAGACTCTTCAGAGTCCCTTGAACAGCAAGGAGATCCAATGAGTCCATCCTAATGGAAATCAGTCCTGAATATTCATTGGAAGGACTGATGCTGAAGCTGAAACTCCAATACTTTGGCTACCTGATGTGAAGACATAACTCATTTGAAAAGACCCTGATGCTGAGTTAGATTGAAGGCAGGAGGAGAAGGGGACGACAGAGGATGAGATGGTTGGATGACATCACCAACTCAGTGGAAATGAGTTTGAGTAAACTCTGGAAGATAGCAATGGACAGGGAGGCCTTGTGTGCTTCAGTCCATGGGGTTGCAAAGAGTGGGACACAACTGAGTGACTGAACTGAACTGACTGAACACTCCTACTTTAAGTGGTTGTGCTAGATTATACTCCTACCTAAGTGGTAGTCTGAGCCCATCATGCCCATATTAAAAAAAAAAAGAAAAAGAAGAAGTACAGTGACACAAAGAGCTGACTCATTGGAAAAGACCCTGATGCTGGGAAAGGTTGGGGGCAGGAGGAGAAGGGGACAACAGATGATGAGATGCCGGGATGGCATCATTGACTCGATGGCCATGGATTTGTGTGGACTCCGGGAGTTGGTAATAGACAGGGAGAGCGTCCTTTGGTTCATGGGGTTGCATAGAGTTGGACAGGGCTGAGCGACTGAACTGAACTGAACTGAACAGTGACATTAAGCAAACCACACTAATTTCATATTCAAATTCTCTCTTATTTGGGCCCTCAGGTTGCTTGCTGCCTCCATTTTCACCATGACCTTGCATGATCTTTATTTATAGCTTGACTGTAAACACCTTAAGATAGGACCTATGTCCTGTGGCCAACAGTCTGTCATTACCTCATATCACATTTCCTGGGACATTCTATATGCTCAAATTTTGTTGAATAAATTAATGAAAATATGCAGAGTTATTCCCAGATGCTTCTTCAAGTTCTTTGGCCATTGGTCTGGATAGGGTGAGGAAGGAGGAGACAAGGTGTGTGAGTGAGTGGAGAATAGGACAAGTGACTTACCTGGCCAAGCTGGACTCCAGTACCCTTTTCTCCTTCCACTAGAGCAGCTCAACAATGCCACATATGTTAGCTTCGTATTGGGGGAATGAATTAAATTTTTGAAGAAAAAGTGCAAGGTTTAAATCATATGGACCATTATTTTAATATAGAATAATATGTGCAGTTTGGCAAGAGACAGACCACTTAAAGAATATGAATAAGGCAAGTGAGATGCTAATGACAAAGAGTTTTAAGGTGGTACTCCTTTTCAAGGGCATGCATTTGATTAACCCAGGTCCCAGCTCTAATGGCCAAACTAGACTTTACCACTTTCTCCGTCCAACACTGTCCTCCCTGCTAGTTAAAGCAAAGGAATGCCTACTTAGAATGCAAGCCTTTCTACATGAAGTCTTCTGCAGTCAGCCATCAAGAGAGTGTGTTTGTATGGCTGTGGGTGTGTGTATGTCTCCCTTCTGAACTCCATTGGATCCTATTTGATTCAAATGCCCCTCTGCCCCTCTACATCTAATATAGTAATCTACACATAGTATCTTTTCAACAAACAGTTGAGGATTTAATGAATGTCCTTCCTGTTGGAAGGAAATATTTGGTTCTCATGTTTTGGCTCTGGAGAGGTAGCTACTTTAGCACATACATTGAATCTATTTTCAAATCTCCATTAAATCATTCCACATTTTTCCTTAACTATAATGACTTTTATTCATTTTGCCTGTTATTTACTCAAAGATACCTTAGGAAGCTGTAATTCTCTTTCTACTTTAATGGAACACCAAGTGGGGCCCCCTTTAACATCAGGTTCCCACTCGATGTCCTGGTGTGTCTTTCTGCTGTTCCCATGGCCTGTTCTACTTGTCTGGTCTCACACAGTCAGGGCCCACACTTGTTTTTTCTTCTTTTTTTTCTGGCACCCATAAGCTGTTTGCTCTCTTGTTGAAGTGAGGTTGAGAGATCTCTCTTCTCCCCCTCCCCCAAGCTATGTTCTGCCTTGTAAATTAAAATGCTCCTCCCATTGCTCAGTCCTGGGATTTCGTGCTCAGCAGCCCCTGCTGCTTAAGGTAATTAATGGATCCTTAGGGCCTACACCTGTTTCTGTGCTTACTCCAATTCAAGGCAGGCCTTTCATCACCCAGTGAACAGAACTGTTGGAAATAAAAGCAGGGAACACTGTAGGAGAAAGCCCCCTCTGAGTGAGGCATATGTTAGTACCAGGAAGCCCTCTTTCACTTGCGCTGACCATCCTACCACTCACTTTTCAGAGGTGTGTGCTGTTTCTCATTCTAGCCTGGATACCTACCTGCCAGAGTTATTCAAAACTTAAAGAAAAAGATTGAGGTATGTCTTCTATGGGT
>ML660772.1:34196033-34251033 GCA_007570785.1 Antilocapra americana | reverse complement strand
TGTGGCAAGGTAATGCCCTGGAACTTGGACTGACAAAAGAAGGAAACGAAGGAAGGAGGAGGGCAGCGGCAACTAGAGAGGGAAGGACAAAACCTAATTTTAACTTATCCATTGTTCCAGAAATGTTGTTCTCTTGCACTGAGGTATCAACTTTGCTTGCCTGGGTAAGCTTATATACCAGAGTCAAACAAAACAAACCAAAATAAGGTAAAAACAAGTTTCTCCTTATCACTTTATCTTCTCATATTCTTCTGGCTGCCTCCTCCCCCACTTATTTTCTCATTTGTGGAAAGATTCTGGAGGCTGCTTACCTTATGGGGTTGACTGGCTTAATTCATATTTCTGTACTTAACTTGGCCTCTATGCAGAAGAAATAAAATAATTATTAGTTCTCCATAACAATAACTAAAGGCCTTAAAGATTATAAAACCACAGTTACATATAGTTCAAAGACAAAGAAACGTCCAGCTGAAAAAAATATATGTAATTGAGATTTTCCTATCACTATTAGAGAGTAAAGTTTATTGAAACATATGTTATGCAAATTATAACTACAGTCTTTGCTCTAAAATTTAAATGTGGTAGTTTAGTCTCTAAGTTGTGTCCAACTCTTGCAACCCCATGGACTGTAGCCTGCCAGGCTCCTCTGTCCATGGGATTATTCAGGCAAGAATGATGTATTAAAATATGAACAATTTTGGCCTCAACATATTTTACATCTCTATCTTAAGTAATATAAATCTACTGTTAAATTTAACAAATATATCAAAACCATAGTAAATAATCCTTTATCTTTTCTATGGGCCTTCCCTGTTAGCTCAGATGATAAAGAATCTGCCATGTGGGTGACCTGAATTTCATCCCTGGGTCAGGAAGCTCCCCTGGAGGAGGAAATGGCAACCCATTCCAGTATTCTTGCCTGGAGAATTCCATGGACAGAGGAGCCTGGCGGGTTACAGTCTATCGGGTCACAAAGAGTTGAACACAGTTCAGTTCAGTCGCTCAGTTGTGTCCAACTGAGCAACTAACACTTTGATTACTTTCAATTCATTCTTTCTATACTTCCTTTGTGTTTGTAATTATCTGTGGATCAATCAGTTGATTCATCCATCCAGCCATCTATTCATATATGTATCCATCTGTATATTTGTCATCTAATAATATACTCAATTACTTGATTCAGAATTTAGCAGCAGTCCTTAATATTAAAACTGCTCACTGAGGTTTTATTTTCCTTTAGCATATTACTCACTTAATTCAAGATTAATAAAAAATGACTGTTACAAGTTGTCTTATCTGTTTACAATATACTATAATATATATATATATTATGATATAAATATAATATATATATATATAGTTTTCTCTAAGTTTACATTAGGATTGATTATTTGGAAAAAATTAGTATTTCAATTTAGATCCCATTTATGATTCAGAATTCTTTGATCACAAAATACCAATGATTTTGTCTAGTTTTAAACCTTTAAAACATATGCTTAACTCTCCTGTATGTTTTTAGATGGAATTTTGTGCAGTTAGTTAAAACAAAATTGAAAATCAAAAACAAATATACTACTATGATGTTATTGAGACTTAAAGTTGAACTCTGAACTTCAGTACTAAAAGAAATGCTCACTGAAAAAGTTTTTATGAGTTTTGTGTGAGCATATACAACCAACTCCAGTAGAAGCAATAAATAAGCATACAGAATTTGTTAAAATAAGCAAAACACATGTTTAGTATCATGAGAGTGAAAACATAGGTTTCTAATAAAATTAATTAGCTATGCCTCCAGTGATGACTTTTAGAATCACATGTCCATCTGGAAATCTAAGGCTACATGACAAGTTCTGTTATCAACAAAAATAGGAACATACTCTCTTTACTTTAAACTTGGTAATATTATTTCTGAAATGATTAGCTGTGATTTATAATACATGGAATGTTCAATATATAGTTAATGGCAAAAAGTAATTATATCACCTTATATGATGCCATAAAATGTTGGCAATAAATCGTGTTTAAAAATAGATTTAATGCAATGTCTGTCTAACACTGATTTTGAGGATTCATCTAACACCTGTTTTGTACTGCTCAGTGCTACAATGAATCTGGCTACATAAATATTATGTTTTGAGGATATGACCTGATTTGTGGCATACATTTATGTAATACGACTGAAGGATTGTAAGTTTTTATATACATGCATAAACATGTGTGCACATATCTCCATATATAGAGTTTGAAAGAAAAAGTGAAAGAACAGGACAAGAGACTAAAAGACAAAGAGAGATATCCAGTGTGGGGTGTGTGTGTGTATGCATGTACATACATAGTAAGATTTGGATATAGCTGTATCAATGCATGTCTACTCATATATTTTCATTTAAATTGCTCAACTAAAAGCAGATTTTGTGGTTTTATAGTATTACTTTAGCTATCGCTTTAATCACCATTCACTCCACCCAAACATCACTGAGTTTCAAAAATCTAATTTGAAAGAAATCTTTCTGGAGATTTTTCAGTTAGGTTAATAGGAAAGCAGAGGACAAGCAGGATGTTTGGTAGTCATTTATATCTTAGCATGAATTAGTTAACCTCACAGGTAGCATTGGTATGGACAAGATAGATGTTAATGTGTATTCTTGCAGTACTTGTAAGAGTTAACATTTATTCAGTTCAGTTCAGTTGCTCAGTCGTGTCAAACTCTTTGCGACCCCATGAACCGCAGCACGCCAGGCCTCCCTGTCTATCACCAACTCCCGGAGTCCACCCAAACTCATGTCCTTTGAGTCGGTGATGCCATCCACCCATCTCATCCTCTGTTGTCCCCTTCTCCTGCCCTCAGTATTTCAATCTTCAGGGTCTTTTCCAGTGAGTCAACTCTTCACATCAGGTGGCCAAAGTATCGGAGTTTCAGTTTCAACATCAGTCCTACAAAAGAACACCCAGGACTGGTCTCCTTTAGGATGGACTGGTTGGATCTCCTTGCAGTCCAAGGGACTTTCAAGTGTCTTATCCAACACCACAGTTCAAAAGCATCAATTCTTCTGCACTCAGCTTTCTTTATAGTCCAACTCTCACATCCATACATGACCACTGGAAAGACCATAGCCTTGACTAGACAGACCTTTGTTGCTAAAGTAATGTCTCTGCTTTTTAATATGCTGTCTAGGTTGGCCATAACTTTTCTTCCAAGCAGCAAGCATCTTTTAATTTCATGGCTGCAGTCATCATCTGCAGTGCTTTTGGAACCCAAAAAAATAAAGTCTCTCAGTGATTCCAATGCTTCCCCATCTATTTCCCATGAAGTGATGGGACTGGATACCACGGTCTTAGTTTTCTGAATATTGAGCTTTACGCCAACTTTTTCTCTTTCACTTTCATCAAGAGGCTCGTTAGTTCTTCTTCACTTTCTGCCATAAGGGTGGTGTCATCTGCGTATTTGAGGTTATTTATATTTCTCCCAGCAATCTTGATTCCAGCTTGTGCTTCATCCAGCCCTGTTTTCTCATGATGTACTTTGCATATAAGTTAAATAAAAAGAGTGACAGTATACAGCCTTGATGTACTCCTTTCCCGAGTTGGAACTAGGCTGTTGTTCATGTCCAGTTTTAACTGTTGCTTCTTGATCTGCATACAGATTTCTCAGGGGGCAAGTCAGGTGGTCTGGTATTCCCATCTCTTGAAGAATTCTCCACAGTTTGTTGTGGTCCTTACAGTCAAAGGCTTTGGTATAGTCAATAAAACAGAAGTGGATACTTTTCTGGAACTCTCTTGCTTTTTCGATGAGCCAATGGATGTTGGCAGTTTGATATCTGGTTCCTCTGCCTTTACTAAATCCAGCATGAACATCTGGAATTGAACGGTACACATACTGCTGAAGCCTGGCTTGGAGAATTTTGAGCATTACTTTACTAGCCTGTGAGATGAGTGCAATTGTGCAATAGTTTGAGCATTCTTTGGATTGGAATGAAAACTGACCTTTTACAATCCTGTGGCTACTGCTGAGTTTTCCAATTTTGCTGGCACATTGAGTGAAGCTCTTTCACAGCATCCTCTTAGGATTTGAAATAGCTCAACTGGAATTCCATCACCTCCACCAGCTTCGTTCATAGTGATGCATCCTAAGGCCCACTTGATTTCACATTCCAGGATGTCTGGCTCTAGGTGAGTGATCACACCATCGTGGTTATGTGGGTCATGAAAATCTTTTTTGTATAGTTTTTCTGTGTATTTTTGCCACCTCTTCTTAATATCTCTGCTTCTGTTAGGTCCATACCATTTCTGTCCCCGACTCTGTCCATCTTTGCATGAAATGTTTCCTTGGTATCTCTAATTTTCTTAAAGAGATCTCTAGTATTTCCCATTCTATTGTTTTCCTCTATTTCTTTGCATTGATTACTAAGGAAGGCTTTCTTATCTTTCCTTGCTATTCTTTGGAACTCTGCATTCAAATGGGTGTATCTTTCCTTTTCTCCTTTGCCTTTCACTTCTCTTCTTTTCACAGCTATTTGAAAGACCTCCTCCGACAACCATTTTGCCTTTTTGCATTTCTTTTCCTTGATGATGATCTTGATCACTGGCTCTATACAATGTCAGGAACCTCTGTTCGTAGTTCTTAGGCACTCTATCAGATCTAATCCCTTGAATCTATTTGTTCCTTCCACTGTATAGTCATAAGGGATTTGATTTAGGTCACACCTGAATGGTCTAGTGATTTTCCCTACTTTCTTCAATTTAAGTCTGAATTTGGCAATAAGGAGTTCATGATCTGAGCCACAGTCAGCTCTCAGTCTTGTTTTTGCTGACTGTATAGAGCTTCTCCATCTTTGGCTGCAAAGAATATAATCAATCTGATTTCAGTATTGACCATTGGTAATGTCTGTGTGTAGAGTCTTCTCTTGTGTTGTTGGAAGAGGGTGTTTGCTATGACAGTACGTTCTCCTGGCAAAACTCTATAAGCCTTTGCCCTGCTTCATTCTGTACTCCATAGCCAAATTTGCCTGTTACTCCAGGTATTTCCTGACTTCCTACATTTGCATTCCAGTCCCCTATAATGAAAAGGACACTTTTTTTGGATGTTAGTTCTAGAAATTCTTGTAGTTCTTCATAGAACTGTTCAGCTTCACCTTCTTCAGCATTATTGGTTGGGGCATAGACTTGGGTTACTATGATATTGAATGGTTTGCCTTGGAAAGGAAGAGAGATCATTCTGTTGTTTTTGAGATTGCATCCAAGTACTGAATTCCGGACTCTTTTGTTGACTATGATGGCTACTCCATTTCTTCTAAGGGATTCTTAACCCACAGTAGATACAATGGTCATCTGAGTTAAATTCACCCATTCCAGTCCATTTTAGTTCTCTGATTCCCAAAATGTCCATGTTCACTCTTGCCATCTCTTGTTTGATCACTTCCAATTTGTCTTGATTCATGGACCTAACTCCTGGAGAAGGAAATGACAACCGATTCCAGTATTCTTGCTTGGAGTATCCCATGGACCGAGGAACCTAGCGGGCTACAGTCTATGGGGTCATAAAGAGTTGAGAACAACTGAGTGACTAAAGAACATGGACCTAACATTCCAGGTTCCTATGCAATATTACTCTTTATAGCATCGGACTGTACTTCCATCACCAATCACATCCACAACTGGGTGTCATTTTTGCTTTGGCTACTTCTCTTCATTCTTTCTGGAGTTAGTACTCCACTGATTTCCAGTAGCATATTGGGCACCTACTGACCTGGGAAGCTCATCTTTTGGTGTCCTATCTCTTTGCCTTTTTGTACTGTTCATGGGGTTCTCAAGGCAAGAATAGGAAGTGGTTTGCAATTCATTCTTCAGTGGACCACGTTTTGTCATAACTCTCCACTATGACCTGTCCATCTTGGGTGGCCCTACACGGCATGGCTCCTAGTTTCATTGAGTTAGACAAGGCTCTGGTCCATGTAATAGTTGTGGGCACACACCTTTAATTGTTTTAACTAGTAACACACAACTATTCATCACATTTTGTTACTCTGATAGCTGAAATGGTAAAAGAATGATAATGTGGTAAAAGAATCCACATGCCCATGCAGGAGATGCAGGAGATGTGGGTTTGATCCCTGGGTCAAAAAGGTGCCCTGGAAGAGGAAATGACAACCCACTCCAGTATTCTTGCCTGGAGAATCCCATGGACAGAGGAGCCTGGTGAGAGCTACAGTCACAGGGTTGCAAAGTGTCATATATAACCAAGCGGCTGAGCCACACGCACCCTTAATTGTGTTAACCAGTAACACACAGCTATTTATCACATTTTGTTACTCTGATAGCTGAAATCAGGAAATCATTGCTTTTATCAAGGTATTTTACCTGTATTTAATTAAAATAAACATTTAAAAATCTCTTCTATCTTTCATTCTTTAATATATTGGATCAAATTATTTAAATACATTTAAGGAAAATGAACACACTTAACATGTAAATAATGATTGTATAAGTTGCAGAAGTTTGAAAAAATTACTAGAACAGTTTTAAAATTGTTTCTTGCTTGACTGTAAGTAATTTTAAAATTTTAATAACAAGGAGAGGATGTTACTGAGATCACTTGGTAACACTGAGTTCTAGTGCTTTCACTATCATTAAATTGAAACTGTTGAAAGGCAGACCCACTCCCAACTCTCAAAATGTCTGTGACCTCATTTATAAAAGGAGAATGATGGTTGAATTTTCTTAATGAAAAAATTTAAAAAGTACTTTCTAAAAAAGTTTAAATATTTTTTAATAAAAAACAATTTAATTTTCTCAAAAAATATCTTCAAAAGCCACAATGATTTTTAAAGGATAAACACAGTATTAGCATTGAAATATATGGCTTAGAAAGCAAAAATATTTTTAATTTAAGATGAAGCTTTATTTTTCTCAGTGTAGTACTTGTCTATAGTGACTCTCTGGCTAAAAAGCAAGCAAGATGAATACGCTACATGACATAGAGTAATTTGTTCCTGTAATTTGATCAAAGTAATTAGTGTAGGCCACATACAATGCAGGTGTTTTTATAACTCATAACGTGATAATAAATTTTATCACAAAATGTGAATGTGTTGGGCAGATTGTCCACTGAGTACCATATGATACAATGCTTAGTAACAACTCCTTTGAGAGGAATATTTCACAAATTTAATTTTCTTATCCTAAATACAGCCACTCTGTATGAACTTTCAAAGTTCTAAAGCAAAAGTTAGCAGTTTTGAGAACATTGTTGTATATCAGGATATAGATTTCTAATTATACTAAGCTCTTGGAAAATTTAGAAACATGTCTTTAAAAAAGTTTTATTGGAGTATAGTTGATTTACACTGTTGTATTAGCTTCAGGAGTCAGCAAAGTGATTCAGTTATATATATGTATGTATTCATTGTTTTCAGATCCTTTTCTCCTATAGATTTTTAGAATATTGAGTAGAGTTTCCCATACTATACAGTAGGTCCTTGGTTATCTATTTTATATGTAGTAGTGTGTGTATGTTAATCTCAAATACCTAATTTATTCCTACCCTGTTTCCACTTTGGTAACCATAAATTTGTTTTCAAAATCTGTGAGTCTGTTTCTGTTTTTTAAATGAGCCATTTGTAACATTTTAAAGCATGCATTTTACAGACTGCAATAGACTTATATTTACATATAATTTTAAAACTTTTTGTGTTAAATTTCAATGTATTATCAAGCACTAGCACAGTACCTTACACATAGTAGGCAGAGTAAATCTTAAAATATATCTAGTTATTTTTCTGCAGTGCTTATGGTGCTATTTTTCAAACTTGTTAAGTAGGTTTTAATTTGTCTATTTGTTTAATTATTTCAATCCATAAAATAAGTTGGACTTTTCTACATATTTATTGGACTAGGTTTTTGTTTCCTTTGTCACTTGCTATAAATAGGAATTCTCCTTAAGATACCTTGTCATGAAAAGGGAAGGAAAATCTGACATGGCACACTGAAAGGAAGGATAGATTCCACTGAATGATTCCGAGATAAAATACATGTTTTAGGATGATACTGTGTATTTTCATTTTTAAATATTTTATCTAATCCTTGATTCTGAGGGTATTAGAAATTTGAATTCTAAAAAATTTATTTATACATTCATTTGTAGATATGCATATAATATCAAATATGAAATTTACATTACCATGAACTTTAAATCCAAAAGTTTATGTCTTATAAAATTATTAGACTTTTGGAGACTAATTAGAAGTTCTAATTTTCTGGATAATAACTGACTGATTCTTAGGAGGGAAATAAAGCAGTATCTATTTGTGTCCCATCTAATGAAGACTGATACCCTCATTCAAGTTTTTTTTTTTTTTCCCCTCCATTAGAACAAAAAGCATTCCTATCACAGATTCCGGAGGGCAAATTTTAGTTGTTTCTAGCATATTCCACATATTATAATGCTTATGGCATTAACTTTGGTTTGAGATCTGGATCTACCATGTTAGTAGCTGTGTGACCTTGGGTGATTTCTTAACCAACCTTTAAAATAGGGATTATAGTATCGAACTCACAGCTTTGTGGCTAAAGATTAAATATAATAATGCATGAAAAGTACTTATTAACTTCATGCCTGGCACATAAATAGTAACTTTTAAGATTAATGTCTTTCAATGACTCCAAAGAACAAAGCCTGAAAAGATTCGATGTAAAAATATGAAATACCGAAGCAAAACTCTCTTCAAATGCTGCCAGCTTAAGAACAGAGTCTACTTAATATGTTTGAGGAAAACATCGTTTTTTCCTCTAAAGATCTGAATACTGGACTTACCAGTCTGCTTTAAGTATATGTAGATATGTTCTAAAGTGTTTTTCTTTCAGTCTTTCTGATACACGTATCCCCCTGTTCTATTTTGAACTTAAAGTGATTTAAATAATATGCAAATACAACAGTGTTAAATATCTGCATATTTAACACACAGTACACTTATACACAAATACTTACACATTTGTTTTACCATTGTTTGGTAACTGGGGAAAAAAGACAAGGTTGTAAACAGAAGACCAGGAGATAAACAGAAATAATGATGCTTATTATACGAGTGGAGTGTTAGCATGTACAGATTTGTCAAATTGGGTGACTGTGCTGTGGTTAAAGTCACTAGGGTTTTTATTTCATATCTACACACACACACACACACACATTCTCTTATACTTATAACACAGACACATAAATATTCATCTGAGTACCCTCACATATCAGAATTTCTCTTTAAAGTACCAAATATAGTTTAAGAAGGGCTTCCCAGGTGGCGCTGGTGGCAAAGAATCTACCTGTCAATGCAAGATATCATAAGAGATGCTGGTTCAATCCCTGGGTGAAGAAGATCCCCTGGAGGAGGCCATGGCAACCCTCTCCAGTATTCTTGCCTGGAGAATCCTATGGACAGAGGAGCCTGGTGGCTGTGGTCCGTAGGGTCGCACAGAGTCAGAGGTGACTGAAGTGACTTGGCATGCACGCGTTCTTTAACAGCAAGACCATTTCTAATTCCTAAAATGCAGGCATTCTAGCATTCGTTTTCAATGCTCATTCTTAAATGAAATAAGCAAAAAATAAGGTCAAATTAAAACTCCCAAGCAATTAGTTATTTAAATGTATAACAATGAAAGCCAAATAAACAGAAGTATAGTTGACCAGAATGAGTCAGTGTGTCAAAGGTTATGCTCTTTGAGATGTCAGAGAATCCACAAAAAGAGGTACTATTAAAGGAAATAGTAATAAATGCTGAAATATTTGTTCTTTCAAATAATAAAAATTACACACCTGAAAATTTGATGTCAGAGAAACCGAACCAGAGGAAACCAACAAACAACTCCTTGCACAAGTCAAACTATAAATGTCTCTAATTTTTGAAAAATGCTTAAAATACATTTATCTTCTGCTTTAGCTTTGAGAACACACAAAAATAAGTCAAATATTGAACTTGCCAGACATTTAACAAAGAATTCTCTATATGTTACAGTAAATATGTTTGAAATAATACATACTAAAATAAAGAAAAATGCTTGAGAGATCATCAGGTTAACAATATAAACAAATTAAAAAGAATTCAGACTATCATTTATTGGACAATCTGTTAAAAAGTTGTGTAAGAGTAAGTGTACTTTCAATTGTTTTGACTCATTCAGAAAACAAATGTTGTATCTAAGTAACTGCAAAATCTATCTTATATGTTCATTCTTTTTTAAAAATGACTGAAGACTTACTATAAAAGCATATACTCTGCACATAAAAATGTACAAAGCCATGAACATTTAAATTAATACTAATGAGGTAAACTATCTGCCTTTTTCAGTTCACAACAGCTGCACATGTTTAAATGGCTCAATTAAAGTTATTCAGACTAGATAATTGATCCAGTGTGAATAGTGATGTCAGAATTAGGTATTTTATAAAATAGGGTTTAAAATGACCAGAGGCATTGAAAAACTTAAGAATTATTCTGGAAATATTTTCCTGAGAAACAGAAAGGACTATGCAAAAGCATCTAAATAAGTAGGAAATATAACTCACCATATTCTAAATAATATTTTTTGTCAATTATGAAATATAATACATCTACATATTTATGTTCTTTCCTATTTTCAGATTTTAAGAATGATTTATTTACTCTTATTTTCTCTCTGTTGGCATATTTAACTTTTTATAGGTTCTTTCTTTATGTGGTTTTCAAACCAAAAGTTGTACTTTTGCTAAAAACAGATATATGCAGTCTCTTGGAACCAGAAACCTGAACCAAACTATGGATTCATTGAATGCTGGAACCACAAAGCAAATGGAGACAGCAGCGAGACGATATGTATGGGTGTATAAAACATCTTATATACATATATAAATATGTCAGCCGTAAAGTAATTGTAAAAATTATAGTTTGGTTCACTCAAATTATATCTTCTAGAAAAAATCTGAGATTTTTCTCCTGTATTGTAAACATACAGTATATTTACAGAATATAATAGAAATATGTGTGTGAATTTTGTATTCATAATACCTGAAATATAGCAAAAAAGCTAAGAAGTACTTTTCAAATATGGGAAAATGCATGTCATTTATATATAATTATTAAATCTTAATCTAAGTGCAAATGATGGAAAAGATAGATTTGTATATGGGTGTGCACGACTGGTATGAAGTTAATTCATTATGAATTGAATGTTTCTTCTGTGAAAGCCTAGATATTTTGCTACCCTTAAAGGGGAAGTAAAAAGAATTCACAACAGTCTCTTTTATTTAAGGACTCAGCAATCTACTTTACTTAGCTGCCAAAAGCTGAATGCCTCTCTGGTTTCCCTGGATTGGATCCTACTATTCTTTCCTCGTGCTCTTTCATTTTGATCCGCTCAGGCTTACTGGGGGTTAGACAGTACTTTCTCGGATGTGCCCCTCGCTGCCACCACACAGCCCAGCCCCTGCCGCTTGTCCGCCTCCATGTCATTGAATAGGACTTGTGAGCCATGTCTCTCTCCACGCCCCTTGCTTTCTCCCTGGCTGTACATCAGGTTTCTGAACTTGCTGGTGCAGGGGTTACTATCACAGAACTGAGTAAAATTCCTTGGTCAACCTCAGATGCCTTAGCAACTACAGAGAGGAGTCTACAATATTTTTCAAATTGCTTCTAAAGAAAAAAAGGAATTAAATAGGAAAAGAAAATAAGAATATCCCCTGAAAAGAAAAATAAAACTACACAAATCAAAGAGGATGTGCATAGACACTCATAACATAGTGTTAAATTTTACTCTTGTAACAATGATTTTCAAAGCATTGTTAAACGTGCACTAATACCACTTAGGAAATTTTTGCTTGCTTTATAATTGCTAACTAAACAGTACTAAGATACAGTGTATTTTTCTCTCATAAGTTCTAATTTCCAAAGAAAACTCTAAGGCAGATATGTCACCCTTTCTAAATTATATTTTTAAAATTCTAATATATGAGACAGTTACATTAAAAACACTTTTTATCTAGTGCTCAGAGCACTTCAGGATCAAGTGTTCACAAGGTTAACTTAATTATCATAGCATAAGTTAAAGAGAAAAAGATAGTTTTTTTGGTTATTTTTAGATGTAAAGTATGAAAAGCTTGTATTTCAGATCACTCACTTCTAGAGGATTATTATCACACTATCTTTGTCATCGTACTTTGCAGCAAACATAGTCTACATTTAATGTACATTGAAATTAATTTTATCTATGTGTTCATAACGTTTATTGCCACACAAAATTTAATCTTTATGAAAGGTGTGAAAGGTATATTTCATTAAACACACACACACACACACACACACACACACCTATATGCACACACATGTAGTTCATTATTCTTGACTGTGAGGGCTTATGACTATTGACGTTGTCAATTTTTATCTCATTACTCATCACTGCTTACTGTGGGTGCTAATAGTATATTTCCATGGAGTTTGTGTGTGCTGGAATGTAAATTCTGACATTGCTAGTGTCACTCACTAATCTACCTCATTCAGTTCATGTCAAGATGATACATCACCATGCTCAACAACTGTCATCTCAGCTTTAAATAGACCTACATTTTCTCAACTTTAAAATTAATTTTTTTTGTTTAGACTCTTTCAACATTTTTAACAATTTGAACAAATAATTCATTCTAGTATATTCAAAGCAGGTGCTGATGTTAAAATGTTCTCTTTGAAAATTAAGCAAAAAGATTAATAGTTCTAGTTGAATTATAAAACAATTTATTATAGAAAGAAAATTGATTAAAACTTGCATTTTGAAAAAAACTGAGTTGGACTTTTATAGACTTTTAAATTTTACTTTAAATACATTTTGAAAGGATAGTTTTACAATATTTAAAAATATGTAAGTTAATTAGAGCGGCTCTATTTCAACTTGAACCTTCCCAGAGTTATATAGCTGAGTATTTGGACATATCTTACTTTTTCCAGTACATGTATCCTTTTAATAGTTTTCCTTTTATTTCCTTTTCTTTGCAATCTCTTCCTATATCCATTGTTAATTTTTTTTTAATCTTTCACTCTTTTTTCTGTATCTTTCCTTATGCTTCTTCTTAGACTTTCTTTTTCTTCAATCTCCTGAGTTACCACTTTAATTGGCCTTAAGGTTAAAATATTTTAAATTGATTTAGTTAAGTCATTTGCCTATGTTTCTGCTTCAGCCTACAGAAGTTTTGAAATGCATGTCAGGATTTTTTCCCTTTCATTTCTCCTGATATAGTTATTTCTGTGTCCTTCTAAATTTCATGTTTCTAATCTATACTTCTTAGTTCTTTTTATTTCTGTTGTCCCAAACATACTTTAATTTTCTCCTGTATTTCCCTAGACATTCTCAAAGATTAATGGAATTCCAATTTATGTGTGTGTGGGTATCTCCTGAACACTTGTGATGGAAATTCCCTGAAATTAAAGCAAAAACTTAAAGAAAAAAATTGAATGGCAAAATAACTGAATTGTTTTGATAGCCATGATTATTATAGTAACATTTCATGATTTAAAAGTAACAAAATATTTTTAATGTGCTGAAACATTTTGAAAAGAGTTGCTAAAGTCAGTTGTTATTCACAGAGAGTTTTTATGCATGTAATACCAGCTAAACTATGTATAAAAGGACCTGCTTGAAAATATGGAGGTTGCCAGGACAATATGAGATCAATTTCTAAGCCAGTCTAGAAGAGTGGAAGAGTACTCCACCTTGCAGCTCTAAAGGTGAACTATGAAGATGCTCTCCTACAATGAGTAAACTGATAATATACTCAATTTCCACATTTGAGTTTTATACAGCTCTAATATGCAAATAACTCCTTCACTTTCTTTTTGTCTCCCTAGAGTCCCCTTAGTGCCACCACCAGACACATCTTCCTGATGTGTAACCTGAGTTACACCACTTACATATTTCTAAAACCTTCAGCGTTTCCATCCATGCCTGCCAAATAGAGTTTGTTTTTAAAAGATGTTCTGTAATCTGGCTCCAGTCTACTTTTCTATCCAATCTGTCTTTGTGACCTAATACACCAGTGAAGTGGGGAATATATTCTTACATTCCCAGCAAAATTAGACTTTCAGCTCTGCCATTGTTTGCGTTATGTCCATCCAGTGCTCTCCTCTCAACTTAGATGTATCTGAACTCTACTTGTTCATTAAGAATCAGCTTTTGGAAAACTTCCTGGATTCCAACTAACTGAAATGGTGTTTTCTGCCTCTGAACTTTCATGATACATTTATTGTACTGTGTGTTTTGTGTGTGTGTACCTTTAATTTCCACTATCAGACTCTAGGTGACACTGTTAGTTGCTTAAGTGAAAAGAGACTCCTGCCTGATTCATCCGAATATCTACCCCTAAGTTTACCATGTACTTTATTATTTTTTAATTTAATTTATTTATTTATTTAAAATTTTCTTTACTTTATTGTGTTGGTTTTGCCATACATTACATGAATCTGCCATGGGTATACATATGTTCCTCCTCCAGAACGCCCCTCCCTCCTCCCTCCCAATTGCCTCTCCCTGGGTTATCTCGGTGCACCAGCCCCGAGCATCAAACCTGGGCTGGCGATTGATTTCACATATGATAATTAATATGTTTCAATGCCGTTCTCCCATATCATCCCACCCTTGCCCTCTCCACAGAGTCCACGAGACTGTTCTATACATCTGCGTTTCTTTTGCTGTCTCACATGCAGGGTTCTCGTTACCATCTTTCTAAATTCCATATATATGCGTTAGTATACTGTATTGTTGTTTTTCCTTCTGGCTTACTTCACTCGGGATAATAGGCTCCAGTTCCATCCACCTGAGTAGAACTGATTCAAATGAATTTTTTTTTTTAATGCTGAGTAATATTCCACTGTGTTATGTACCACAGCTTTCTTATTCATTCGTCAGTTGATGGGCATCTAGCTTGCTTCCATGTCCTGGCTATTGTAAACAATGCAGCGATGAACATTGGGGTACACGTGTCTCTTTCAATTCTGGTTTCCTTGGTGTGTATGCCCAGCAGTGGGATTGCTGGGTCATATGGCAGTTTCTATTTTCAGTTTTTTAAGGAATCTCCACACTGTTCTCCATAGTGGCTGTACTAGTTTGCATTCCCACCAACAGTGTAAGAGGGTTCCCTTTTCTCCACATCTTCTCCAGCATTTATTGCTTGTAGACTTTTGGATGGCAGCCATTCTGACTGGTGTAAAGTGGTACCTCATTGCGGTTTTGATTTGCATTTCTCTGATAATGAGTGATGTTGAGCATCTTTTCATGTGTTTGTTAGCCATTTGTATGTCTTCTTTGGAGAAATGTCTGTTAAGTTCTTTGGCCCACTTTTTGATTGGGTCGTTTATTTTTCTGGAATTGAGCTGCAGGAGTTGCTTGTGTATTTTTGAGATTAATTGTTTGTCCGTTGCTTCATTGGCTATTATTTTCTCCCATTCTGAAGGCTGTCTTTTCACCTTGCTTATAGTTTCCTTGTTGTGCAGAAGCTTTTAATTTTAATTAGGTCCTATTTGTTTATTCGTGCTTTTATTTCTGATATTCTGGGAGGTGGGTCATAGAGGATCCCGCTTTGGTTTATGTCGCAGAGTGTTTTGCCTATGTTATCTTCTAGGAGTTTTATAGTTTCTGGTCTTATGCTTAGATCTTTGATCCATTTTGAGTTTATCTTTGTGTATGGTGTTAGAAAGTGTTCTAGTTTCATTCTTTTACAAGTGGCTGTCCAGTTTTCCCAGCACCACTTGTTAAAGAGATTGTCTTTTCTCCATTGTATATTCTTGCCTCCTTGGTCAAAGATAAGGTGTCCATACATGTGTGGATTTATCTCTGGGCTTTCTATTTTGTTCCATTGATCTATATTTCTGTCTTTGTGCCAGTACCATACTGTCTTGATGACTGTGGCTTTGTAGTATAGCCTAAAGTCAGGTAGGTTGATTCCTCCAGTTCCATTCTTCTTTCTCAAGATTGCTTTGGCTATACGAGGTTTTTTGTATTTCCGTACAAATTGTGAAATTATTGGTTCTAATTCTCTGAAAAAGACCTCTAGTAGCTTAATAGGAATTGCATCGAATCTATAGATTGCTCTGGGTAGTATACTCATTTTCACTATATTGATTCTTCCAATTCATGAACATGGTATATTTCTCCATCTATTTGTGTCCTCTTTGATTTCTTTCATCAGTGTTTTATAGTTTTCTATATACAAGTCTTTTGTTTCTTTGGGTAGAAATACTCCTAAGTATTTTATTCTTTTTGTTTTGATGGTGAATGGAATTGTTTCCTTAATTTCTCTTTCTATTTTCTCATTGTTAGTGTATAGGAATGCCAGGGATTTCTGTGTGTTGATTTTGTATCCTGCAACTTTACTATATTCACTGATTAGCTCTAGTAATTTTCTGGTAGAGTCTTTAGGGTTTTCTATGTAGAGGATCATGTCATCTGCAAACAGAGTTTTACTTCTTCTTTTCCAATCTGGATCCCTTTAATTTCTTTATCTGCTCTGATTGCTGTGGCCAAGACTTCCAAAACTATGTTGAATAGTAGTGGTGAGAGTGGGCACCCTTGTCTTGTTCCTGACTTCAAGGGGAATGCTTTCAGTTTTTCACCATTGAGGATAATGTTTGCTGTGGGTTTGTCATATATAGCTTTTATTATGTTGAGGTATGTTCCTTCTATTCCTGCTTTTTGGAGGGTTTTTATCATAAATGGATGTTGAATTTTGTCAAAGGCTTTCTCTGCATCTATTGAGATAATCATGTGGTTTTTATTTTTCAATTTGTTAATGTGGCATATTACATTGATTGATTTGTGGATATTGAAGAATCCTTGCATCCCTGGGATAAAGCCTGCTTGATCATGATGTATGATGTTTTTAATGTGTTGTTGGATTCTATTTCCTATAATTTTGTTAAGGATTTTTGCATCTATGTTCATCAGTGATATTGACCTGTAGTTTTCTTTTTTTGTGGCATCTTTGTCGGGTTTTGGAATTAGGGTGATGTTGGCCTCATAGAATGAGTTTGGAAGTTAACCTTCCTCTGCAATTTTCTGGAAGAGTTTGAGTAGAATAGGTGTTAGCTCTTCTCTAAATTTTTGGTAGAATTCAGCTGTGAAGCCTTCTGGTCCTGGGCTTTTGTTTGTTGGAAAATTTCTGATTACGTTTTCAATTTCTGTGCTTGTGATGGGTCTGTTAAGATTATCTATATCTTCCTGGTTCAGTCTTTGGAAAGTTGTACTTTTCTAAGAATTTGTCCATTTCTTCCAGGTTGTGCAGTTTATTTGCATATAGTTGCTGATAATAGTCTCTTATGATACTTTGTATTTCTGTGTTTTCTGTTGTGATCTCTCCGTTTTCATTTCTAATTCTGTTGATTTAATTCTTCTCCCTTTGTTTCTTGATGAGTCTGGCTAATGGTTTGTCAATTTTATTTATCTTCTCAAAGAACCAGCTTTTGGCTTTGTTGATTTTTGCTATGGTCTTTTTTGTTTCCTTTGCATTTATTTCTGCCCTGATCTTTAAGATTTCTCTCCTTCTACTAGACCTGGGCTTCTGCATTTCTTCCTTTTCTAGTTGCTTTAGGTGTAAAGTTAGGTTATTTATTTGACTTTTTTCTTGTTTCCTGAGGTGAGCTTGTAATGCTATGAACTTTCCCCTTAGCACTGCTTTTACAGTGTCCCATAGGTTTTAGGCTGTTGTGTTTTCATTTTCATTCATTTCTATGCATATTTTTATTTCTTCTGTGATTTGTTGGTTATTCAGCAGTGTGTTGTTGATCCTCCATATGTTGGAATTTTTAAATGGTTTTCTCCTGTAATTGATATCTAATCTCACTGCATTGTGGTCAGAAAAGAGGCTTGGAATGATTTCAATATTTTTGAATTTACCAAGTCTAGATTTATGGCCCAGGATGTGATCTATTCTGGAGAAGGTCCCGTATGTGCTTGAGAAAAAGGTGAAATTCATTGTTTTGGGGTGGAATGTCCTATAGATATCAATTAGGTCTAACTGGTCTAGTGTATCATTTAAAGTTTGAGTTTCCTTGTTAATCTTCTGTTTAGTTTATCTATCCATTGGTGTGAGTGGAGGATTAAAGTCTCCCACTATTATTGTGTTATTGTTAATTTCTCCCTTCATACTTGTTAGCATTTGCCTTACATATTGTGGTGCTCCTATGTTGGGTGCATATATATTTATAATTGTTATTTCTTCTTCTTGGATTGATCCTTTGATCATTATGTAATGTCGATCTTTATCTCTTTTCACAGCCTTTATTTTAAAGTCTACTTTATCTGATATGAGTATTGCCACTCTTGCTTTCTTCTGGTCTTTATTTGCATGGAATATCTTTTTCCAGCCTTTAACTTTCAGTCTATATGTGTCCCTAGGTTTGAGATGGGTCTCTTGTAGACAACATATATAGGGGTCTTGTTTCTGTATCCAATGGGCCAATCTTTGTCTTTTGGTTGGGGCATTCAACCCGTATACATTTAAGGTAATTATTGATAAGTATGATCCCATTGCCATTTACTTTATTGTTTTGAGTTCAAGATTATATACCCTATCCGAGTTTCCTGTCTAGGGAAGATCCTTTAGCATTTGTTGGAGGGCTGGTTTGGTGTTGCTGAATTCTCTCAGCTTTTGCTTGTCTGTAAACCTTTTGATTTCTCCTTCAAATTTGAATGAGATCCTTGCTGGGTACAGTAATCGGGGTTGTAGATTATTTTCTTTCATGACTTTAAGTGTGTTCTGCCATTCCCTTCTGGCCTGAAACGTTTCTATTGAGAGATCATCTGTTATCCTTATGGGATTCCCCTTGTGAGTTATTTGTTGTTTTACCCTTGCTGCTTTTAATATTTGCTCTTTGAGTTTGATATTTGTTAATTTGTTTATTATGTGTCTTGAGGTGTTTCACTTTGGGTTCATCCTGTTTGGGACTCTCTGGGTTTCTTGGACTGAGTGATTATTTCCTTTCCCAATTTAGGGAAGTTTTCAACTATTATCTCCTCAAGTATTTTCTGATCGTCTTTCTTTTTGTCTTCTTCTTGTGGGACTCCTATGATTCGAATGTTGGTGTGTTTAACATTGTCCCAGAGGTCTCTGAGACTGTCCTCATTTCTTTTAATTCTTTTTTCATTTTTCCTCTCTGTTTCATTTATTTCTACCATTCTGTCTTCTACCTCACTTATCCTGTCTTCTATCTGGTATTCTACTATTAGTTCCCTCCAGGGTGTTTTTGATCTCATTTATTGCATTATTCATTCTATTTTACTCTTTTTCATTTCTTCTAAGTCCTTGTTAAACCTTTCTTTCATCTTCTCAATCTTTGCCTGCAGGTTATTGAACTGCAACTCCAATTTATTTTCCAGATTTTGGATCATTTTCACTATCATTATTGGGAATTCTTTATCATGTAGATTTCCTATCTCCTAGTCTTTTGTTTGGTCTGGAGGACATTTATCCTGTTCCTTTACCTGCTGGGTATTTCTCTGCCTTTTCATCTTGTTTATATTGCTGTGTTATCTCTTTATTGTGGCAGTTCCTCACTATGGGTGGGGTTGGATGGGTGGTTTCTCAAAGTTTCCTGGTTGGGAAAGCTTGTGTGGTGTTCTGGTGGATCTGTGTTTCCTCACTTTAAGGAGCAATGAAGTGTCCAGTAAAGAGTTTTGAGATGTCGGTGGGCTTGGTGTGACTTTTGGCAGCCTGTGTATTGAAGCTCCAGGCTTCAATATGTTCCTGTGTTGCTGTGTTGCTGGAGAATTTGCTTGGTATATCTTACTCTGGAGTTTTTTGGCCCTTAGGTGGTGCTTGGTTTCAGTTTAGCTATGGAGGCGTTTGATGAGCTCCTATCGATTAATTAACTCCTAGATCCAGGAGTTCTCTGGAATTCTCAGGATCTGGGCTTAGCCTCCTGTCTTCCAGTAGCCTCAGGACTCCTCCGTCTATGTAGTAATGATGGTAGAATGTCTAGTTTAATGATGAGAAGTTTCTCCACAGTGAGGGACACCCAGACAGGTACACAGAGTTACATGGCATGGAGAAAAGCGAAGAAAGAGATAGAGGTGAACAGAAGGAGAAGAGAGGAATCAGATGGTGAGAGAGTGAGGTGGCCAGTGATCACTTCCCTGTGTGCTCTCCACAGCCTGGATCCCTCGGAGATGTTCACAGAGTTATACCAAAAGGAGAAGAGGGAGGAAGGAGACAAAAGTGGCCAGAGAAAGAAAAGAGGGATCAGATGGACAGAGACAGATCCAGCCAGTGATCAGTTATCTCGGTGTTCTTCACAACTCGTAACACTCAAACAAATTCCCAGAGTTGGGTAGAGAAGAAAAGGGGGAGGGGGATGATAGAGATGACTTGGGAAAAAAAAAAGGAGAGTCAAAAATGGGGAGAGAGCAGTCAAGCCAGTGATCTCACTCCCAAGTAAAAATGGGTACTGAAGCTTGGATTCTTAAAGATACAAAGTTGATACCAAATACTAAAAAGCAAAGATTAAAAATCTAGAGTGAAGTTTGGATTCTCAAAAATACATTTACAAGAAAGAAAGAAAGAAAGAAAACGAAAAAATGAAATAAAAAAATAAAATTAAAAATAAAAAAGGGAAAAAGGAGATATAAAAGGAAAGAAAAGAAATTAAAATAAAAGAAAAAAAAAAAAGGGAGAAAAAAGAAAATAAAAAAAGAAAATAAAAATAAAGAAAAATAAAAAAAATTAAAGGGATTATGGGGACTTTAAAATTAAAAAAATTAAAATAAGAAAAATATAGTATAAAAAAGTTTTAAAAATTTAAAAGGTGATCCTAGTAAAATTATATCTAAAGCTTTCTCTGGTGCTGTTGTGTACAGTGAGGGGTCAGTTCATTTTCAGATAGTTCCTTGGTCCGGCTTGTACTTCTCATGGTCTATAGACTCCTTTCTATGTAGTCTGTGCCAGCTGCAGGGATTTATTCTGTTACTCCTATCAGTTCCAAAGCGGTTCCCTCTGCTTATTTTAGCGTCTTCTGTTTGCTGGTCTCTTCAGTGTCTATTCAGCGCTCTGAGGTTTGTCCCCCACTCCTGACGAGTGCGCTTTTCCTGCCCCCGCTGCTCAGGCTCTCCATCGCTCCGCCAGGAGCAACCTGAGGCGCGGCCGCTGTGGCTGCTTGCACTTCCCAGGTCCCAGCCATCGGGCTTGGTTGGAGTCTGTGACTTCTCCCCTCCCCCGGCCCAGCTGCTTGGTTTTCTCGGTGTGCAGCTGGGCGCGCCTTCTCAGGTGTGTAGAGCACCTATCCCTGGCGGCGTCCATTCAGAATCCCGCACAGCCACCCAGCTCCATGCGGCCGCCCAGCTCTGTGCAGCACTTTATTCTGTGCGTGGGCCTGGTGGTGGCTCTTTGCAGGAAAGCTACCCCGCAGTCTAGGTTGCCATCTCAGGTTAGTTCCTTCAGGCTGCCCCGGGGCATTCAGTCCCAGTCCTCACCCAAAGCAGCACAGCCCGCCCCTCCCTGAGCAGTCCTCACTGGCTAGTGGGGGAGGGGGCGCCTGGGCCACAGCTCCGCTGGGAGTTGCAGTTAGGGACGTAATCTGGGGGGCTTAATTATTTATCTGTTTTTACTCCTGGTTATTTTGCCCTCTGAGATTCGCCACAGATCCACCGGGGAGAATGTTTCTTGGTGTTCGGAAACCTCTCTTTTTTAAGACTCCCTTCCCGGGGCGGATCTCCATCCCTAACTCTTTGCCTCTCTTTTAACTTATTTATTTATTTATTTTTGTCCTACCTTCTTTCGTCGGCAATGGGCTGCTTTTCTGGATGCCTGATGTCCTCTGCCAGCATTCAGAAGTTGTTTTATGGAGTTTGCTCTGTTTTTAAATGTTCTTTTTGCGTATTTGTTGGGGAGAAAGTGGTCTCCCCATCCTATTCCTCCACCATCTTAGTTCCCCCGCCTACCATGTACTTTATACTAGGTAAGATTCATGTGTAGTTGATAAATGATTAAATAAACATGCCTATAAAATTATTATAGTAATATATAAGGAATTATATGAGATAATGTATTTTGTGCCCAAAATACCTTGAACCCTTTCTTTATGAATGTGTCTCAAAGAATAGTGGCAGGCCTGCATTTGTAGGGGATATCTCATAACCTGATTAGTGCTGCTCTCTGGCAGGAGAATATACTGTTGGGGAAAAAAAAAAAAAAACTCTATAAAAACATTTTTCTATGGAAATGAATCATTTGCTTATTGAATCTTATGAGTTTCCCCCACCCTCAGTACTTGTATACTTCTTTCTTGGCGTCAACTTATGTCATATCTTGGCAATACCCTAGATTCCTCTACCCTGTCCCTGCTTGTTCTTAAGGAAAGTGGTGAGAGATCAAGGCTGAACCTCTTTTACTCTCCCTTGAAGACTTCCTGTCCACGCCCTGATTTCTGACCTTGGTCCTTCTGTTCATACAAAATGTAGTTTCTTTCCAGAATAAAAAGAATCATGTGACTGGGGGAGGGTTGAGAGAAAATAAACAGAATCCTCTTTTTTTTCCCCCCAAGCCATGGTGAGATATATTAATAAAAGGAGACTCTAGAAGGTGATTAGATCATCATTGCTGCCTCATAAGATACAAGATCAGGTCCTTGGGACCTACACTCTGGCTTTTCTGACATTGGCTCATCATCTTGATTCCTGATTTCTGTGTGTTTATCTGGAACTTCTTTTCTGCCTTTGTGTTGCCTTCAATTCTTCAAACCTGGCCCTACTTATCTGATGAAGCTGTGACTATTCAAGTTTTGCAAAAATAGGTCCTGATGCTATTGTCCATATTTGTAATCAAACCATGACTTGTGGCTAAACGAAGAACACAAAGATGATCAGATTACAGCACCTGCTACCTTCATGGTTCTACATGATTCCCTCCCTACTTTTCATTCTCTTGAAGCATACTTCCTTTGCTCTTTGAGTAGTTCCAGTCTAGTGGCAAGTTTTCAACATTTAACACATATTTAAAAATATTTTTAAGCACATTTTAACTATAGTAAGTCAATACAGGCCAAATAATGTAGAATGGCATTATATCAACTTCAGCTTCTTTGAAGATCAAGAGTAGTCAGATCTCTTCCTATTCATCAAGATTGATAGCAAATATCAGCCATAGTCTTTATTTTATGGCTTTCTCTATGGGTGTTATCATTTTCTTTTTGTTTCAATGCATATCAAAGTCACTGTGTCCTCTTTCTTCTTCTACCTCTTCTAGGAGAAACACTTAGGAGACCAGCAATGTGTCAATGCCTCCTACATATCTCATTTCTTTGTCATGATAAAGTATAGCCATTATCAAAAAGTGTATGTGTGTATATATATATATATATATATATATATATATACACACACACACACACATATAAGTTATACATATATAAGTTACTCTTGCTGCTGCTGCTGTTGCTAAGTCACTCTAGTTGTGTCTGACTGATAGCGACCCCATGGACTGCAGCCTACCAGGCTCCTCTGTACATGGGATTTTCCAGACAAGAGTACTGGAGTGGGGTGCCATTGCCTTCTCCGTAAGTTACTCCTAGTTTCATTTTATTTTATTGATTTGAAACATGTCATATGGGACTGAAGGCCATTCATGGAAACAGCTTTGAAAAAAACCTTCTGAGACTGAGACACAGAAAACAATATAACCTTGTTTCAATTGCCATTTGATGTCTGTAAAGAAAGTGACATTCAGTTGGCACTTTTGTTTTACTGATTCAAATGTGCTAGGTTATAATCATGGAAGCAACTACTACATGGCTCTTTGCCCATTTTTTCTTTTGGACAAAAGTTAGAGAAAAAAAGTTCTACTGTTAAGCAGAGCTTATAAGCAGAAAACAAATTTTTTAAAAAGGATCATCAATAAATATATATTTTTTAAATTAGAGGCAACAGAATTTATAGGGTGGGTATTTGCATATCAGAGTAAACCAAAAACAAATTTTCTTTCATAATACCCTTTGGTAGTAGTTGAGAGTTACTCCAGCTTATTTTCCATGACCTCTGAAAGAGGGTGTCATAACACTTTTGAAATACTCATTGTTAATTGTTTAATTTACATACCGAGTGTCATATGATTGATAAATGTTCTCCTGACCATTTTTGGTCATCTGAAATTTAAGAAAACTGTAGAGTGGCTTATTGACTTGTTCTTCATATGTGGAACCTGACATTGATATCACTAAGAAATTTTTCAATTTTTGGCTGTAATAGTAAACTAGATACTTTGTTTCTGTCTTAAACTAATACAAAGCACTTCTATGATATTGAGTGTCAGCTTCCCTGATGGCTCAATGGTGAAGACACTTCCTGCCAATGCAGGAGATGTGGATTGCAGTCCAATGGACTGTAGCCTTACTGGCTCCTCTGTCCATGGAATTTCCCAGGCAGAATACTGGAGTGGATTGTCATTTCCTCTCCAGGGGGTCTTCCCAACCCAAGGATTGAACCTGCATCTCCTGCATTGCACGTGAATTCTCTATCACTGAGCCACTAGGGAAGTTGTGATTTTTGATGTTATATATATATATTTGATGTTATATATATATATATATAGATAGATAGATAGATAGATAGATGTGTATTCAGTTCGGTTCAGTCACTCATTCGTGTCCAACTCTTTGTGACCCCATGGACTGCAGCACAGCAGGCCTCCCTGTCCATCACCAACTCCTGGAGTTTACTCAAACTCATGTCCATTGAGTCAGTGATGCCATCCAACCAGCTCATACTCTGTCATCCTCTTCTCCTCTTGCATTCAATCTTTCCCAGCATCAGGGTCTTTTCAAATGAGTCCGTTCTTCACATCAGGTGACCAATACTGGAGCTTCAGCTTCAACATCAGTCTTTCCAATGAATATTGAGGACTGATTTCCTTTAGGATGAACTGTTTGGATCTGCTTGCTGTCCAGGGAACTCTCAAGAGTCTTCTCCAATACCATGTTAAAAAGCATCTATTCTTCAGCGCTTAGCTTTCTTTATAGTCTAACTCTCACATCCATACATGACTACTGGAAAAACCATAGCCTTGACTAGACAGATTTTGTGGACAAAGTAATGTCTCTGCTTTTTAATATGCTGTCTAGATTGCTCATAACTTTTCTCCAAGGAATAAGTGTCTTTCAATTTCATGGCTGCAGTCACCATCTGCAGTGAGTTTGGAGCTCGAAAAGTAAAGTCAGCCACCGTTTACACTGTTTCTCCTTCTATTTGTCATGAAATGATGGGCCAGGATGCCATGATCTTTGTTTCCTGAGTGTTGAGCTTTAAGCCAACTTTTCCACTCTCTTCTTTCACTTTCATCAAGAAGCTTTTTAGTTCTTTTTTGCTTTCTGCCATAAGGGTGGTATCATCTGCATATCTGAGGTTATTGATATTTCTCCTGGCAATCTTGATTCCAGCTTGTGCTTCCTCCAGCCCAGTGTTTCTCATGATGTACTCTGCATATAAGTTAAATAAGCAGGGTGACAATACACAGCCTTGACATATTCTTTTTCCTATTTGGAGCCAGTCTGTTGTTCCATGTCCAGTTCTAACTGATGCTTCCTGACCTGTGTACAGATTTCTCAAGAGGCAGGTCAGGTGGTCTGTATTCCCATCTCTTTCAGAATTTTCCACAGTTTATTGTGATCCACACAATCAAAGGCTTTGGCATAGTCAATATAGCAGAAATAGATGTTTTTTTGGAACTCTTGCTTTTTTGATGATCCAGTGGATGTTGGCAATATGATCTCCGATTCCTCTGCCTTCACTAGCATGTGAGATGAGTGCAATTGTGTCATAGTTTGAGCATTCTTTGGCATTGTCTTTCTTTGGGATTGGATTCTAGTCCCGCGGCCACTGCTGAATTTTCCAAATTTGCTGGCATACTGAGTGAAGCAGTTTCACAGCATCCTCTTTTAGAATTTTAAATAACTGAACTGGACTTCCATCACCTCCACTAGCTTTGTTCGTAGTGATGCTTCCTAAGGCCCATTTGACTTCATATTCCAGGATGTCTGGCTCTAGGTGAGTGATCACACCATCATGACTATGTGGATCATGAAGATCTCTTTTGTATAGTTCTTCCATGTATTCTTGCCACCTCTTCTTAATATATTTTGCTTCTGTTAGGTTCATACCATTTCTGTCCTTTATTAAGCTCATTTTTGCATGAAAGATTCACTTGATATCTCTAATTTTCTTGAAGAGATTTATAGTCTTTCCCATTCTATTGTTTTCTTTTATTTCTTTGTACTGATCACTGAGGAAGGCTTTCTTATATCTCCCTGCTATTCTTTGAAACTCTGCATTCGAATGGGTATATCTTTCCTTTTCTTCTTTGCTTTTCACTTCTCTTCTTTTCTCAGCTATTTGTAAGGCTTCCTCAGACAACCATTTTGGTTTTTACATTTCTGTTTCTTGGGGATGGTCTTACTCCCTGTCTTCTGTACAATGTCACTAACCTCTGTCTATAGTTCATCAGGCACTCTGTCTATCAGATCTAGTCCTTTAAAACTATTTCTCATTTCCACTGTATAACTGTTAGGGATTTGATTTAGGTCATACTTGAATGGTCTAGTATTTTTCTCTACTTTCTTTAATTTAAGTCTGAATTTGGCAATAAGGAGTTCATGATCTGAACCACAGTCAGCTCCTAGTCCTGTTTTTGCTGACTGTATATAGCTTCTCCATCTTTGGCTGTGAAGAATGTAATCAATCTGATTTCAGTGTTGACCATCTGGTGATGTCCATGTGTATGCGTGTGTATACTTATATATTCATATGTATATGTTTTAATATATACACCTAATGACCATTATAGCCAACCACTAATGCTATATTCCAGATATTATTATGATTAATAATAAGAGATGACTAAGATGCTCATTTCAAGAATTCAGTGTTGTCCATGATTTTATCATGGACATATGTTTGCTTAAAATTGCAATGAACCGTGTATAAGGATTTAAGTGTAGAACTAAGACAACATTGATGATGCATGGCGAAAATCTAATTATGGCTGAAATATTAATATAATCATGGAAAAAAGATGTGGATATGAATCTATGCTTATGTTACCCTGGTAACTGTCATAGCACCCTATCCTTTCTTCATTTGTATTCACAGCAATAGTTAGCCATCATGCCCATTAGTAAATGTACTAATGGATACTTTAACATAAACATTTTGATGCATCCACATCTTATACTTAGTAAATAGCACCTGATAAATTCCCAAAGTGACTTTCACTGGGCAAGAGAAAAAATTCAGGCAAATACTAATATTTAAGAGAAAGAAAAAAAAAAAAAACACTTCAACTATGTTTTAATTTGCAAAAGTGTCCTTTGTTTAAAGTATCTAACCTCTTTTGGCTTTGAGGTGCTTCTCACAAGTTGAATGTTTATGCATAATTTTAACTGGTTTTTTCTGTATATTCCCAAGTTAAACAAAATCCAGGAGACTTGGAAGTACAGTCTATGCTGAGTGAAATGTTCTAATGACAGTGTTAGGGTTTCAGTGTAGAACAGACTCAGGGAAAGGTTTCACAGGCAACTTGATCAAGACTGCACAGCAAAGACATACGTTTATCCTTTATTTAGGATGACAAAAACTTAAACATATCTTTCAGTACTGTCTCTCTCTTTCTCACACAGATAGACTGTATATCAGTAATCTGGACACCAAGTTATTTAAAGCTATTATTTAGTACCATAATAAGTAGTAATTTAAATACAAGGTAAAATCACCACATTGTCTTGTTTACTGCTGATGTTAATTTTAAACTGACGTTCAGTGCTCCCCAAAAAGGCAGCCTATGATTTGTTATCATTAAACTGTCAACTCTGCCTTGAGTTGGAAATAGATTCACACTACAGTACTTACAGCATATCACCTTATTTTCTAACAGTCCAAAAAAAAAAAAATTGGAGTCGATTTAATTGTGTCTGTGCTATTTTTCTATTAACTGTTTCATGCATTTTTCCTGGCCTTTTAATTGCAGTTTAATAGTGGTCATTAAAACATTAAGGGGTGTTAGAAGAACATTTGAAGTCCTCTTGACTTCTACCAAAGTTGACACTTCAATGCTAGAGTAATTTCAGCTATTCATTTATTTAATAGTGACCTATGCAAATGTGGAACCATGTCATTTTACAAATTGACTGTAATAATTAACTAGAAAGGCAGGGTAAAATGAAACAGGTTATAATTAGAATATAACTGCTACAGTATTACGTCAGCTAGAATAAAATAATCTCAAATGATTAAATTGGTTTCAATTATTAAGAATCAGTTTAATGTACCCACTGTTCTGATTTTTACATTTCTCTTTCTTGTGTGCATTAGATGTCACCTCATACAATTTATGTATTTTATTCATCTTGGTAAAACAGGCATTACAGAAGTTTAATTAAGTAGTAAAAGACTTCACATTATTCTGCTGAATTCTAAATTAGTTGTAGAAACTAGTCAGAGTGCATGCTACATACTACTCAGGATCATTTCAATTAGCTGTATCTATTAAGCCACCCAACATTCCCTTTACACACTAAATATATGTAACACGTCACTAGCCATCAGAACATATATTTTAATCACAAAATTATCACAACTTCCCCAATTGGTTCTTGGATGCATCATCTTTATATCTTTTTTTAAAAAATAAGGTAACAGCTATCTTTCCAAAATCCCAAGAATTTCCCACTGTCAGGACTCCTGTATGCTTGGCAGTAGGTCAGGCTTCGTGGACATATGGCACAGAGCCTCTGCAGCCAGATGGACCCCACACTTCATTCAGTGTTCTGCTCTTGCTGTATTGAAATTCTTAAGATTTTTGAACAGTGTTGCATTTTCCTTTTATTCTGAGCCCTACAAATTATATAGCCAGTCCTGCTTGAAAGATCTTGTATGGAAACATAATAGCTCTTCATCTTTGGTCACATATTCAACATTTTGCTCATCATTTTCCTGATTATTAGGGACTGACTCTTGTTAACATGTGACATCAAGAAATTTTGTCATGAAGCAGTGTGTAGAAGGAGGACATTTACTTAGCCAATGAAATTAACCAACAACCTTGGTAATCAATAGAGCCCAAATAATCACAGGCAGGTTATTTCCTAGTATGTGGTCTGTGTTTTACTTAGCACCTTTATATCCCAGTATATATATATGTGTATGTGTGTGTGTATGTGTATACAGGGTTTAGTTATTAATTTCTTTGTGAAACAAAGAAGCTATATAACAATGATGTTAAAGCTAATGGTATTTGAAAAATGTTCAAGTTAAGATTTTATGACTTTCTGTGACATATTTCCAAAAAATTTATTTCCAGCCAGTTTGTATCTCCAAGTTCTAGGATATCCTTTATCCTCTAGGAATCTAAGATGATGCCTGAGTAGTTTAAAATTCATTTTTTAATGAAGATGAACTCTAGTATTCTCAAAATAAAGATGTTTTTGTGTCAAAGTCTGGATTTTTATACAGAAAATACTTTATTCTATGATGGTATGTTGTTGGTATTGTTTCTCTTATCTATTACATCTCCTTTTAGTCTAATTGATCCTGACAGCTTTAGAATTTTGGTCATTCAAGAAGGCAGTTAAGAAAATTTGTGTACTATGATCAATTAAGGCACTAGTTAAAAATGCAGATCCCTACTGAAGTTAAAATCTTGTTAATTTTTTTCACTATTTTATGCGTGATTTGTTCTGGTTACTTCAGGACTTCCTTGGGAGCAAATTAATAATGATTCTGTGGCATCCTGCTATATAACCAGATAGGTTATTTAGCATGCATGTATGGCTTTTGTGCCTTCAGGAGGTCAAGGTACAAAAGACCAAGACAAGGTTTACTCAGAGTAAAGGTGAAGTCCTTCTTCCTCCTGTAATTCAGTATTAACTAAAATCTGTTCTACCCTGGAATTCTGAGGGTATTTCCAATGGTTAGAATTTACAGTATGGAGAACTGTAAAGATACTATTATCCAGAAAATGGTAATCTGATATCTACAATATACTATGAAGCAGTTTTAAGAATTAAGGATTATTACAACATTGTTTCTTAATCAGTTACACTCCAATACAAGGTAAAAAGTTTAAAAAAAGAACTAAAGATGCTCCAGAACTGACTAAACAATCTAGACATTGGATAAAGATTAGCATATCCCTTATATAACAACTTTTTTTTTTAAACATTCATCCCCAAAGCTTTTAATCTTGATTTATTTGAAGTTATGAATCTGGGAATAACATTAGACACATCCCAAAATCAAACTGATTCATTGAGGTACTTTCCTAAAATCATAGATTCCATCTTGAAGTAAGGTGACTTTTCTTCACAAAACTTATAAACCAAGCATTTTCTGCCATCTGCACTGTTGTAATTCATTCATATACATTCGTTCAACAATTTTTAGCAACAATAACCCATCCTAACCTTTTAACAATAGAAAATAATATATCCAACTAGTTTTCAGATTTATCTTACTCTCCTTTTATCAATTTAAGCTGAATATTGAGTCAGAAATGCAATATATTCAAGGCACTATGAGGTCAACTGGGTAAAAAGAAAAAATACTTATCCTGAAGAGAATAGCAATAATTTTTTTAAAAAAAGCCATTTAGGATTTGAAAGAATGCTTGAGCTTGAAAATCACTTTTATTTTTTCCAAATGGAAGTAGAGTTCTTTATTATAACATAATTATAATTAATATTGTACAGTTGTAATAATATAATTATTATTAATTATATTTTCCAAATGTAATTAAAATCCATTGCTTGGAACAAAGGCAATCACTGGATTACAATTATCTGTATTTCTAAAAGAAACAATTAATATGGCAGGTTTCAGTTACATGGTACAAATAACCAGATACTGTATATCTTATAACTATTAATTCAGATACCTGGAACAATAGTAAACATGGGTAATATATGCACATTTTATTCTAGAAGACAATTTTTAAAGATCTGTCTTTAATACATTTTTAATTTAGTTGGTGATTAAAAAAATACCATTCATTTAGATTCATCTCTATATTTATGTGTGACATCTTGAATGACACGTATTTAACTTTCCAGAATCATATATATCATAATATATCACAAACAGCATCATTAACATTTCAAATGGGGGTTACTTCTGTATTCATGAGTTAGAATTTAATAGTAGATTAAATGTAATTGCAAGTGCATTCTCCTAATAGACCTACAGAGTTGTCAATTAAATGTTATTAATGGGAGGTTAAATTTTCTATGAGTTCAGAGACAATGTCAAATTTCAAATTCCAAGGTTTTCACTAATTTCACCCACAAATTTTATTCTACTTTTTAAAGACCTCAGTTTATGTAGTGATAGAATGGACTGATTAAAGGCTCTCCTCATGATAAATAACAGAGGAAAATATTGTATCTCTGTTGTAGTTGATTTGACCAAAAAATGGGAAGTAAACTAAGGACTTTTTATACCCTCTTTGGTTTCCACTGTCCTTGACTGCTTATCAGTGTTTCTCTATTTAAGATGTTAGCTCTTAATGAAGGTATTATCATTGAAAAGATATTTATATGGATGGAGAGCCAAAAATTATTTTAATTTCTGATTTTATGCTTTAAAATTCCAATTTCCCATTAAAAACTAAGGAAAAAATTTCTTAACAAACAAATCTGTCTTGGTAAAAGGTTCAGTCTTGGCATAATATCATAGTCAGAGACATAGTACAGTAACCAAAAACCTAAACATAAATATTTAAAATCTTTATTCTGGCTCTCCAAATGGCAGCAGGAAAAGTAAATTCTTGACCTGCTCTCAGAAATCTTTGTATCTCAAAGTTTTAGCGAGGTAACTACCCAGGCCACTCTGCAGTCTCACTCACTTTATTACACAGACTGTAGATCAATTTAATCTTTATGTGTCTCCTTTTAAAGTAATCCCCTTACAAAAATTTTCAACAACAAAAGAAATGTAGAGAACTCACCTAGAAAACAGGAATTCTTCTTCTTCAGAACCTTGTCTTAAGAGTGGGGAAGGGAAAGGGGAGGGCTGATTACAGATAGTTAAATAAGATTATCTGCCTAACAGTTTTCCTCCTGGTTGATAAATCTTTAGCTCCACCAACAGCACTTGCAATCTACTCTCTACCACCTTTTCCTCCATTGATGCTGCATTAGTGAGCTTGCCTGCTGCCCTGCTAGCCCTTGTAGCAAAAACCTGGCTCTGGAATGCAGACAAGCTCTGCCGTCTCTGCCCTGTAACAGGTTGGAGATCTGTTCACCAGGCAAGTACTCTCACAGCCACTGATTACCAACAGAAGCAAAGGTGGAACTGTCCTAAACTGCCAAATACTTGGGTACTTACCCATCACCACGTATGTATAATCTTTCTGGAATCATTAAATTTGCGCTTTCTTTCCTGGACAACGCAAAGTACCAAAGGATGAGTAGCTGAACAGTAACCATGATCTACCCATTACTGACCAACAGATTGAACCTGGGTCTCCTATGTTGCAGGCAGATTCTTTACCATCTGAGCTAGTAGGGAAGCCCATTACTGACCAGCAATGGAGAGTGAATCAGGCTCTAATCTCACCTGGCTCTGTCTGGGCTGCTGTTCTCTGAAAGGGAAATAAGGAAGCCATTTATTGCTATTCACCAAGACTGTGTCTACTGGAATACATCATGAGGCAAAAATATACCTGCCATAGTTCTCGTTTGAGTTTTCTTATTTTATCTTATACTGATGTAATAGCTTCTTACTTTCCTCATGCTGAAGGAACTTCACCAACGGCAAAGAGGCAAGAATTCTTTCTGGTGCTGAGGGAGTCTAATTCTTCAGAAATACGATCCAGAGAAAAAGACAATTTATTGCTTGGTAGTAACAGTATGGCCCAGTGGTAAAGAATCTGCCTGCCAATCAGGAGATGCGAGTTCAATCCCTGCGTTGGAAAGATCCCCTGGAGAAGGAAATGGCAACCCACTCCAGTATTCTTGCCTTGCCTGGGAAATCCTATGGACAGAGGAGCCTGGGGGGTTACCATCCATGGGGTAACAAAGAGTCAGACACAACTTAAAGTGACTAAGCAACAACAGCAATAACAGTAGGCAGAGTCTCAGCATTTCCACAGGAAGGTGGGAAGAGGCTCAGATGATTCTGCCCGTGCAGTTGGGAGTCTTACAGGAGAGGAATCCTGAGCCATAGCGCCCAGATCGTTTATGATGGAAAGGAGCAGGCCTGACTTTGCCCCAGAGGGATGGAAACATTATTTTGTTAGTAATGGATGGTGAACAAACCTGCCCTTAGCTCCAGAGGGAGATGCTATCTCTGTCTTGGAAGGTTGTTCATTTTATAAGCATTCTTGAAAAGATAGTCTATAGCAAGTAGAGCCAGTGCTTCTATTCACAAGACAAACCAAAACACAAGAGACCCCTGGAGGATGTTCTCAAAACCCTATTATTTTCTTCTTTGATATAGAAATATTATTCCTACCCCCCTCACTTTTCTAACTTACTTATTATTTCACACTGTTATCACAGTTATGTTTTTCTCAGCACTTACTTTTTAGAATGATGATGATTTTTAAAGCAGGAAACAAAAATTAGTATATATAATTTCCATAAAAAATAGAATATTACAACTACAAAGTACGTATGCACATATGTGACATTGTATAGCATGTACACAATATTGTATGCATACTAAACACAAAATGAGCAACAGACTGCCTCATTTTTTTAAATGATGTAAAAATAATTTCAGTTTGAATGGTTCTTATGTATCAAGTCTCCTATAAAGACATTCTATAAATAAGAAAGTGAAGTTAAAACACTCATAAGAAACTTGAAAGTGTTATAATGATATTGTTTCCTGAAAAGTAAGGAGAAATAAGAACAAACAAAACCTAAGGTTTATGGTTATGCATTTTCAAGTCGAGAAGTTTATCATGAAATTTTTGACTAAAACATATATGTACCACAGTTAATTTTTAAAATGATATAGAAACATGCTTGTAATGTTATCGTGTATCTCCTGTGATATAACATTTTGCTTCATTATGAGATGATTACAGAAGAAAGACAGAAATGGAGAAAAGAATATATTGGTATCTGAAAGGCCAAGAATGCTGCTGTCAAGAGATAAAGCTGAAAAGCAGTTCCTTAGAGGGTTTTTTCCCTCAGGTATAGTCTGATATAATTTGTTTGAAAGGATGCAATCATATCTAGTGAGCTCAACAGCAAAGACCAGGGTGGATTTGATTTTGGTGCCCTGAACCCCTGCTATTTATTTTCCTTCCTAAATCATATTAATCTATTTAATTACCCATGTAATTAAAAGAATCACAGTGTGCCAAATGAAATGCAGTTTTAAGTAATTAAATAAATAAAATAATTTATATTGCTAAATTTTGTAAACAAAACAAAATGATTTTAAAAAATGAGACATATTGTATTATTGGTATTCAAATAACTGGAATTTTTTAGTAGTAAATAACTTAGGTTTTCTGAGTGTTTTTTTCAAATACATAAAAGTACCAAAGACCCTGATGCTGGGAAAGATTGAGGGCATGAGGAGAAAGGGGCAACAGAGGATGAGATGATTGGATGGCATCACTGACTCAATGGAGTTTGAGCAAACTCCGGGAGATAGTGAAGGACAGGGAAGCTTGGTGTGCTTGCAGTTCATGGGGTCACAGAGTCAGACATGACTTAACAACTGAACAACAATTTGTCTGTTTTTTTGTTTTTTGGTTTTTTTTGATCAGCTATGTCTAAATAAAAGCAGTGACTCATGTTGTTTTGGTCAAAATTATTTTGGGTACATATCATCATAATCATAAAAAAGTTCACAGATTTGAATGAATATTCTGCTTTGAAGAAAAGCCATAGAGAATACTTCTAAGTATTTAACAGGAAGAACATACTTAAATTTCAAAATATAATGACAAATATATGTTGACTTCATTATGAATACAGTAGAATTTGTATAATACTCATATTTCTTCATCAGTTTTAGACACCAGCTAATGAAGAAGCCAATGCAAAATACAGGGCCACAGCAGGAGAATAAAAAGCCCTGGCCTGAGTAAATTAATACTCATAGGAGTGGGTAAAAAACAATTAAGTTGTAAACCACAATTAAAACATCCTAATATTACATTACTTTCATTATTAAAACATATTCTTTTGCTGTCTGTGGTTTGTTTTAAGATTAAGACTTTTGGCCATTTTAATTTATATGGTTTATATCTTAAACAAGGGACTTCCCATTTGGCACTAGTGGTAAAGAACCCGCTTGCCAATACAAGAGACTTAAGAGAATCGGTTCAATCCCTGGGTCGGGAAGATACCTGGAGGAGGAAATGGCAACCCACTCCAGTATTCTTGACTGGAGAATCCCATGGACAGAGGAGTCTGGCAGGCTACATTCGATAGGGTCACAAAGAGTTGGACACAACTGAAGGGACTTAGCAGCGGCTAACTTGACAGCTTAAAAAAATCTAGAGATACAGGTTACATATAACAAAGCATACCTATTTTAAGTATATCACGATCTCATTAATTTTGTTAAATATACACACTCATATATACTCCGCTATATCCGAAGTATGGAACATTTCTCTCACCCCAGCAAAAGGTTCTTTGTGTTTTTTGGCAGTCAATCACCTTCCTCTAACTCTTAACTCTAAGCAACCACTGTTCTGCTTTAAGTCACTATAGGTCATTTTGCTTGTTCTAGAATACCTTGTAGTGAAATCACATATCCATTCTTTTGTATCTGGCTTCTTTTGCTCGGTGTGATGGTTTTTGGATTCCTCCAGGTTGATGGGTTAATCAATAGTTACTAAAAAAACCAAAATCACTAAGTAGTAGTCCATGCATGAACTGTATGAATATGCCAAAATTTACCTTTTTTCCCATTTAGCTTATGATGGATTTTGGGGTTGTTTTCCAGTGTGGTGCAATTTTGAACAAATATGCTGTGAATTCTGATGTATATATATTTTTGTGGACTTATATTTTAGGCTCTTTAGGGTAGGTTGCTTAATTATGTAGTACACATATATTTAACTTTGTAAGAAAGGGCCAAAGAATTTTCCAAAGTGATTGTGTTATTTTATACTGTCATATGCTGTGTATGGAAGTTTTCACTGCTTTCCATCTGTGCTAATACTAAAGATTGTCAGTTTAATTTGTGAGTGTAAGAAGGCATCTCAGTGTGGTTTAATTTTCATTTCTTAGATGACCAATGATGAGCAACTTTCCAAGTGGTTTATTGGCCATTGATATCCTTTTCTTTGTAAAGCATTTTGTCTATTTTTAATTTAATTGGGATTTTTGTCTTCTTCTTGTGTTATAAAGGATTTCTTAAGAAATATATTCTGGACACAGATTTTTTTCTCAGATATGTGTATTACAAATATACTTTCCCAGTCGGTAGCTTGCCCTTCATTTTCATAAGTTTCATATGAAGAGCAGATAATTTTTAATTTTGTAAATTTCAATTTATTAAATTTTTTATGGTTAGTTCTTTTTATGGCCTATGTAAGATTTGTCTATCCACATATCAGAAGTCTTTTTCATATTTATTTTAGAATCTAATAGTTTTAGCTTTTGTGTTTAGGTCTATATTTTATATCAAATTAATGTTTTATTTAGTATAAAGATTAAGATATTTATAGTTTTATATAGATATTCATTTGCTTTATCAAGTTTTGTTGAAAATACTCTTTGAATAAATTTGGCAACTTTTTTCAACCATCAGTTTCCCAGATAGGAGAGCCACTGGTTCTAAACTATTCTTTTGAATTAAACAAGAAGTTTATTCTTACTGTTAACACATTGTTTCAATTACAGTAGCTCCATTTTAAAAACAACTCTTTGCTATTTAAGATTTTTTTTTTTACTTTTCCTAATAAATTTGAAATGAGCTTGCCAAATACTGTAGGAACCAAGATTATGGTTAAAATTGTACTAAATTTATAGTACAGTTTAGGGAGAATTTTGCCATTCTAATTTTATTGAGTCTTCCAATTCATATACATAATATAGCTATTAAGAATTTTATCTCAATAATCTTTTGTAACAGTTTATACATATTTTGAAAAATTTATGACTAGTATTTTATGTTTTAGTGTTATTTGAAATGGTATTTTTGAGACTCATTTTTCTGTTGTTTACTCTGAATATATAGAATACAATTGACTTTTACATATTTTATATTCCAACAAATAACTAAAAAGCCTTGAAAATTTTTTCTTTTAATTATTATTATTTGTCTCCCTAGATTATTTGATTTTAGAAAGCAAATTACAATGAAATCTGTGAATAAAGACAGTTTGCTTCTTTTCTCAGGAGATCAGTCCTGGGTGTTCCTTGGAAGGCCTGATGTTGAAGCTGAAACTCCAATACTGTGGCCTCCTGATATGAAGAGCTGACTCATTTGAAAAGACCCTGATGCTGGGAAAGACTGAGGGCAGGAGGAGAAGGGAACGACAGAGGATAAAATGGTTAGATGGCATCACCGACTCAATGGACATGGGTTTGGGTAGACTCTGGCAGTTGGTGATGGACAAGGAGGCCTGGCATGCTACGGTTCATGGGGTCGCAAAGAGTTGGACATGATGGAGCGACTGAACTGAACTGAACTGATTCCTTGTGTCTTTTTCACACCTTAATTCACTGGAAGACATCCCTCCCACCAAGTTGAGGTAAGAGCAGGTATTTTTACTTTGTTCTTAATCTTAAGAACATGTTATGTGTTTTATAATTAATTGTGACAGTAATTGTAGTTTTTTAGTAGATACTTATCAATTTGGAAGTTACTTTTATTCCTAGTAATTTTTTAATCAATGATATTCTACATTATCAAATGAAGTTTTCTGTAACAATTTTGATTGTGACTTTTCTCCTTCATTCTATTAATTTCTTTCAAATTCCTGGAATAGATTCCATTTGGTCATGATGCGTATTTCTTTTACCATAATGCTGGATTCAACTGGCTAATATTTTGTTAAGGATTTTGACATGTATGAGTATAGGAGCTGTAGGCATCTAATTTTTCCTTTTTTGCTTTATTTTTGGTCTGATACTACTATCAGAATCATAGGGTAAAATGTCTAATACAGTGTACCAATAAACCCTTGTGTGGGTGCTATCTTTTGAATGATGTTTTAAATTGTGAATTCAGTTTTTTTAGTTTATTTATTCTTTTTTTTTTTAATGCTTCTTGTCTCCATCTGTGTCTTAGGAAGAATTTTCCCTTCTGGTTATAATTTGCCAAATTTTTTGGTATAAGTTGCTCTTAATATTACTCATTATCCTTATAAATTATATAGTATTGGTAGGGATATCTTCTATTACATTTCTAATGTGAACCACTGTGTTTTCCAGCTTTTGTCCTTAATGAGTCTATCTATATATGTATATAAATATTGTAGACTGTGAATAACCTAGCTTTAGTTTAATTGACATGCTATACTGTTTCTCTGTTTCATACTTCCTTAGTTTCTACTCATTTTTATTTTTACTTCTTTGTATTTACCTTGTGTTTAATTTACCCTTTTTTCCTCCTAACTTCTTAATATGGACACTTAACATCTTTTGATTCTTAAACATACACATTTCCTCTGGAATATTTAGAGATATGTTATTTAATTTGGTAGAATTGGGGAAATTTTCAGAAATATTTTTAACCTAATATCAGAATCAACATCATGTCTAAACTGGTTTTGGTTACACATTCAATCTCTAGTACAGTATTGGGATGGACTATAAAAGAATACGAATTTCAGAAAGTGAAGTTCA
Source organism: Antilocapra americana (assembly GCA_007570785.1). Lineage (NCBI taxonomy): Eukaryota > Metazoa > Chordata > Mammalia > Artiodactyla > Antilocapridae > Antilocapra > Antilocapra americana. The sequence goes on along the minus strand of ML660772.1, from coordinate 34,212,235 downwards.
CTGGGAACTGTCTTTGAGGCTAGCTACCACAGGAGCATACATATTCCACACTATGTTTAAAGATGAATTGACCCTTTGTCCTTATATAAGATCTCTATGTCTGAAAATATTTCTTGTTCTAAACTGCACTTTGTCTTATATTAACATAGATACTCTAGCTTTCTTATGATTAGTGTTTTCATGTTATATGTTTTTTACGTGCTTTCCATTGAAAATAAGTATATCTTCATATTTTAATTAAGTTTTTTATGGGCATTATACAATTGGGTTGATTCTCAATTCAGTTGTAGACCACTTACAAGTAATGTAGTTATTAGTATGATTGAATTTAATTTTACAACATTGTTGTTTGTTTTCTTTAGTTCCTACTGCAATTTGCTCATTTTTATCCTTTATTGCCTTCTAATGACTGTTTTTAGTGTTGAATTTTATTTCCATTATTGTCTTTCGCTTAGAAGGTATCTTCAAATATATTATACCACTACATTATACAATGTAGAATTTTTTCTGTTTCTTCCTCTTTCCTTTTATTGCTATCATGTTTTCTCTGTATGTTATTAATTTCAGATACAATGATACTCTATTTTTGTCTTTTGCTATAAACAGTCAATTATCTTTTAAAGTAATTTAAAATGAAGGAAAGCTATCTTTTTATTTTCCAACTATATTTACCATTTCTGGTACTCTTTGTTCCCTTAGTGTGGATCCAGATTTCTATTTAGGTCATTTATAGATTCAAGCATCCAACTGGATCATATTCCTTTAATCTAAAGAATATCATTTTTCTTTATTTGTAGTGCATATCTTTGTCTACTGGTCTCATCATCTATGTGGATTCTAGGTCTTTTTTAAAAAAATATTTTTCATCCTTAATATTGTTCATATTTTCTTACTTCTTCACATATCTAGTAATTTTTTATTGGATGCTAGACATTATAATTATCATATTGTTGAGTTCTTAATTTTCTTTTTTTGCTTTCTTTAAAGAGTATTTAATATTATTTTGAACAATAGTTACGTTTTGCTGTTGATCAGCTTGGGTTTTGGTTTATTTTTAAGTTTTATTGTGACAGCTACACTACTGTTTTAACTCTATTCTAGTGCTGCTTTGGCCTTGCTCATGTGAGATATCTATCAAAGTCTTGAATGTTACTTGAAGTCTTTCCACTATGACTGGTTAAAATTTAAACATTTCTCAGCCCTGTGTGAGCTCTTAGAATTTTTAGTTCACAATTCCCCATATTAGTTCTTTTTCTAATACTTCTATGCCGAACTGTAAGTCATTTCACAGTAGCACATGTGCATCTGAGAATTCGGGGGGGTGGGGGAAATTCTAGGGAATTTTATGGAACCATTTATTTGCATATTTCCCTCCTCCCTAATATTGTGCCTCACAAATTCCAGCCAATTTAGCTTTGCTGAATTTTGAACTTCATCTTTTTAACTTTGCAAAGCCACTATGTGTGCTTGGGTTCCCCTTTCAGGTTATGCCTTTAAACAGAAAGTCAGGAAAATTCTAGAATGTATCCCATTTTTCTTGTTTCAGTTATCACAGCCCTGGACTACCAATAGTCTCGTGTCTGAGAACAACTATTTCATGTTTTTGTCCAGTTTTCTAGTTGTTTACAGCCTAAGTCATGTCTGATCTATGTAATTCTACATGGCCAGAGTAGAAGTTCTCTTTTAAATTTTTATAAAATTTTAAGTTCAGTGAACTTAAATTATGCAGAGTATTAACTGATAATTGTATTTTTCAATATTCACTTTTGGGGAAACCTAAACAATTACAGTTGAAAGGGAATATAGCAAATGGTGAATGAGATGAAATTTATTAGCTAGTCTGTATCATAAGCTTCAGTGTTGTCCCCTGCTTAGAGATAATATTATTCTAGGTAATATATAATTCACTGAATTTTAAAATAGTCTCTTGACATTTCCATATTATTAACCAACCAAGAAATGGAGATGGAATATTCCATTGAAGTTTAAATTTAAAAAAAATTAAGGAAAACCATTAATGGATTATTTATAATATGGCAACTCAAGTCCTTTACATTATGAACATTATGACAAATTTATTAAAGAAAGGAACCAAAAGGAAGAGTGAAGAAAATAGAAAGGACATTACAGTTTCTGAATAAGATTACAGAAATAATAAAATACATGATGAATATGAGACAATAAAAGAAAGAGCAGAATTTTCAAAAGAAAAAGAAAAAATTAGGGGACACTTTAACCAAGATATTCAGAAGTGAATTACTTAACTACAAAATTCTATCCATTCCATTTGTGAAACATTCACATGGTGTGACTTGAAGCTCCCTGTAGAGAGAGGTGAGAGAAGACAGCAGATTCATAGGAAGGAAGGCAGGTCAGACTTAGCAGAAAGAACATGAGTGAAGCATGAAAGTAAGAAAGTGCAAGGTAAGTTCTGGGAATGATAATAAAACCAGTTGGGCTACAATGACGGGGAGTACTATAACATAGGACTGGAAAAGATGAGATAAATTGGGGCCAGATTATATAGGCCTTTGAATACCAGGCTGAGAATTTGCTGTTCTTTTTGGTTAAAATGGGGAGTCAGTGAAGGTTTTTGAGTAGGGGAGTGAACTGACCTTTGGGTCAATTACTCTGGCTGAAATGTGTAAAGTAGATTGGAAGAGGGAGCGAATAAAAGTGGAGAGACACCCTGGGAGGCTATTGAAATAGATCAGGTGACAAGTAATGAGAACCTGAACTATGGGAGTAGCAGTAGGACTGGAAAGAAAAGGATGAATTCAAGATATCTTTCATGGGTCAAATCTATGGGGCATAGTAACTAATGAGATCTGAGGGAACTGTTAAAAAAGATTCTGAGATTTTTTTAAGCCTGAGTTACTGAGTAAGTAGGGAAATAAGGAGAGAAAGCATATTTGAGTGGTTGTAGGTATGTGTGTGGGGGATATTGGTGGTGGTGATTTTTATGGTAGGTGGTTTGTGCAGAGGAGATGATGAGTTGGATTTTGATATGCTGTCCTTATGAGTGGTGGTGGGTAACAATTTTCAGAGAAATAAATAGAAAAAAATAATTCTAGTGTTAAAAGGACTGCATTTAGCCTGTGGTTGACACTCAATAAATATTGACTGAACTAATCTTTATTAATTTCAATGGACATTTTTCATTCATTCACTCAACAGATATTTATTGAACAACTACTATATTCTAAGCACTGGTCTAGATAATGAGAGATATCATGGTTTTCAATAGAAATGATATTTCCTTTATGGAATACATAGTCTTCTGGAAAAGAGACAATTAAATGAGTATTTAAAATAAACAACTTGTGTATTGCTTTAGCTAAAGTACCACTTTATATGTAAGAAGATAGCAGGAACCTTTCCCAGTGTAGGATGCACAAGGACTGTTTCTAAAATGAATATTTGAATCAACTGAAAGATTGAGCAGGGATTATCCAGGTGTAAAGGGGTGGGATGGAGTCCAGGCAGAGGAAATCTCAGTTGCGAAAGGTCAGAGTGATGAAGTTCAGGTCTTCTGAGGGACTGAAAAAGTTTCATTATGGTTGAGTAATAGAGTATGAATAAAGAAAGATAGAGAATTAGGTATGGGCCAGTTCATGAAGGGTCCTATCTACCTTTTAAAGATGTTGTATTAAGAACAATTAAGAATTCACTGAAGCGTTTTGGGAGAGAAACAGCATGACCAAATTTTCATGTTCTAAAGATTGATTAACTGTATACTCAGAGGAAAACTATTTACTGTGCCCTCAGGAGTTCACATATAAACAGATAGAAATAATGTAATAAAATAAGGCCTACTGAGTTAAAAATTCTATTTACACTAGCCTATATTCATTAGACAAGTATAAAATTCTATAGGAACACAGCTAAGAGGGCGATTTATATTATCTATAGAAAAGCAAAATGAAAGTCTCTCAATCATGTCTGACTCTTTGCTACCCACAGACTATAGCCTGCCAGGCTCCTGCCCATGGAATTCTCCAGGCCAGAATACTGGAGTGGATAATCATTCCCTTCTCCAGGGGATCTTCCCAATCCAGGGATCGAACCCAGGTCTCCCACATTGCAGGTGGATTCTTTACTGTCTGAGCCACCAGGGAAGCCCTTATCTATAGAAAGGGAAGTGTTAAAAAAGACTTAAGAAAAGGCTATTTTGAACTGGGCCTGGGAAGTTTAATAGTTGAAATAAATAAATACCCAAGTACCTTTTCATTTATAACTTTTAAGATTTCTCATTTGTGTCTAAATACTGCTTTTTCTGTCACCAGTTTTCTGTCATAGTGTTCATTTTTAAGTTTGTATTTGATGTTGTAAGTTTGAAATGCAAAGGTATTTGAATATGTGTAAGAGAAGCTACCTCTCCAATTACCAACATATTCAAGTCACAACTATTTATCAAGTAGTAAAAAAAGTATTTCAATATGTAAACAACTGGTCCACCTTTGTCAAGAAGTATGTATTTTCCTATTGTTAGTGCCAGAAGTAAACTCAGTTCTCTGTCTTGTCTTGTCCCCAGGGATGTGGCTCACTCCTCTGCCTTTCCCAGATCCCTTGCAAATAGATTATGTTACTTGAGTTCAGTAGATTACCTCAATGGAATACCCTTTACTTCCAGACTTGACCTGGTAAAGGTCACGTTTCCATCTTCACTCATTGGTTTAGTAAATGCAGATGGTCCAACAGAGGACTCTGTAGAGGCCCCAGGATATGATGGGGCCGTAAAATGGAAGGAGCTTGGGTGATTGAGTCACAGTTTGGATGACAGTTGTCTGTCTGTGAGCATCACTCAGCCATCATTAGTCTATGAATTTAGAGAGAGATTATTGTATTAGATTCAAGCCCCTTAAAATTGGGCATGGTTTGGGAGTGGAAAATTGGGTGCAGGTCACTGAAATTTGGGAGTTAGCACAGTCAGTGTTAATTTCCTTGACTACTATAGTCCTATATCACTTCTTTAGCGCTTGTGAGACTTTGAGTGCAGCTCCAGGCGTTAAGTCTCTGATACGAGACTTTACTACTAGAACTCCTTGAGATTTTCTCCCCTTATCTCCAAGGATATAATATCTATTCTTTACACAGTCAGTGAGTATAGTATCAGTGCTGATTCATAGGAAATTTGGCTAAATCTTTGTAATGCCATTTATTAACTAGTCTCTGTGTGTGCTCAGTCCCTCAGTCATGTCCAGCTCTTTGTGACCCCCATGGACTATACTCTGCCAGGCTCCTCTGTCCATGGAATTTTCCAGGCAAGCGTACTGGAGTGGGTTGCTATTCCTTACTCCTGGGAATCTTCCCGATTCAGGGATTGAACCTATGCCTCTTGCTTTTCCTCCGTTGGCAGGCAGGTATTTTACCACTGGGAAGCCCCTAGTTAGCACCCAGTCCTCATGATTTAAAGATTCATCTTAGCTCAAAGTCCAATAACTTGACAGATATTCTTGCTCTTGAATTTACTTCAGTTATAAAGTCTTTTATATTTTTCAAAGGAAACTACACTACTGTTTTTAAGGCCTTTCACATTTTCAACTCTTCCAATACATTCTTAGATTTTAAGTTATTTCAGTTCTTTAGGTAGCTTTTTGCTGAGACTTTTAACTGACTTCCCTTCTAGCTTCTGGATTTTCTTCTAAGTTGATTCTTGTCTACAGTAGTTTAAAAATCCCCATCTCCTCAGATCTAAGTTCTGCACCACCAGAGTTAAGTTGGTATGTTTTTACAAAAAGTTATTACTAGCTATGAATTAATTTCCTTAGTTTTGTTCCTGTAGTGTATCAAACTGTTTGAACTTTTCTATCTCTGTTTTGGATGACTGTCTTGTACACTTGCATCCAATAGCTTGTTTATCATTTTCTATCTGAAATACCCAACCATGTTATTAGCTTTGTTTCTCTCATAATTTTGTCTATTTATTTTTCCTGCCTCCTACCTCCTAGGCTTAGATTTTCTGTCTTCTAAAACATGCATTTTAATCCTCTAGTTTTTGAATCTTCTCTAGTCTTTTCTTCACTTTCTGTTACTTCTGTCATCACAGTTTTCTTCTTCAGATTTATAATTTTCTTTCTCCAAATCCTGATTCTACCATTCCTAATTAATAAATTCCATCAACTTTAGCAAATAAAGTCTTAACATCAGGTAGTCAAATGATGCAATTTTTACTGTGCTATGAATTTGAAGACATATTTCTTAAATTAATTAGTCTAGTTAATATTTATTGAGCAGACATTAAATCAAATGATGCATATTTCCTGCCTTGGTGTGCCATACATTAGGTTGTGTGGTAGACAATTTTGACCTTGGTTGTTTTTATAAGATAATAATGCTAGGGAATCACAAAAGGATTATCTCTTACAACAAAGTAGGCTTAAATTGACTTAAAACACAGCAAACATTAGCTTTTTGTAGCTACAAACATTATCTGGTGAACAATGCTTATTAAAGAGATAAGTTCAGTATGACTAGGTTACAAATGGGTGTGGGATCATAATTTGTATTAGCTTTCATAGATCTTTATCAAATAACCAGGCACATTGTTAAGAAATCTAAAGTTTGAAGTGTACAAGAAAAACTTTTTTCTAGCCAAAAGTTTTCAGCAAATATCACACTTTGCATTTAGATCAGATAGGAAGACCTAAAAGCCTAGCCAGTGTCTTCATCATTCTTCCATTCAGTGCCATGTATGGTTAACTTATGCAGGCCTGAATCGGAAACCCTGTTTGATGCCTACTGGCTCTTTGACAGACACTGCACAATTTACATAACCTCTCTTAGCCTCATGAAATAATAGTACCTTAGGCATCTGCCCTTGCTCCCCTGCAGTTCTTTTTTCAATACAGCAGCCACACTGATCCTATTAAGACACTTAAGTCAAATCATTTTATGACTTTGCTCAAAACTCACCAATAGTCTTTCATCTCACTAAGAAAAAATGTCGGTCTTTATAATGGTCTGCAAGGCTGTATGTGATTGGATAAATGCTTGACCTCATTTTTCTATCCCTCTCCGTGTTCACTCTGTTCCAGTTCACCAGCCTACTTGCTAATTTTAAAAACTGCCCAGTGGAAAACAAGGTATTAAAACATGCTTGGTTTCTGTCTCCTCAGCACCATTATTATTTCTGATAATGTTCTGAGAGATTCCATAATCTTCAGAATAAACTTTCCCAGGTGGCGCTAGTGGTAAAGAATCAGCCTGCTAAGGCAGGAGTGCAGAGATGTGAGTTCAGTCCCTGGGTTCGGAAGATCCCCTGGAGAAGGAAATGGCAATGCTCTCTGTATTCTTGCCTGGAAAATTCTGTGGATAGAGAAGCCTGGCAGGCTGCAGTCCTTGGGGTCGCAAAGAGTTGAACATGACCAAGCACGCGCGCGCGCACGCGCGCGCGCGCGCACACACACACACACACGCTTTTCATGTACCAAGATGATGTTATTCAATCTTCATGACACCCTGAGGAGTGGTAATAATACCTAGTGGTTTTGAAGTGCAAAAATCACTGAAATCACACTGAGTGAGTCATACTTTCCTTCCACCAGTTATTAACTGTGACTTTGGGCAAGGTACTTAATCTGTCTTATCTCAGTTTCCTAATCTGTAAAATGAGATTAAAATAGTGGTTTCTATCAAATTGAGAGATAGATATTAATTAATATTTGTAAAGTAGCTAGAAGAAAATTGAGCACATAGCACAAGTTTTTGCTAAACATTGAAATAAAAATGAATTCTTATTTTTTTTTCTTGTTTTTTGTGTCTCAGTTTTATTACCTGTATAATAGGGATAGCAATATGGAATTTATCTCACAGAATTTTTGTGAGAATTAAATGAGATAGGTTTTACTGATTATAAAACAGTGTCTGGTACATGGTAAGCTTTCAATAAATGTTAGTTATGAATATTTTTATCATCATAAAAACATGGAGTTTTAGATAGATAAACTGCAATATGCAAGGTTACATAACCTGTAAGCTGATGAGTTATGTCTTTGTCCAAGACTACTTCATTGAAAGTGGCATTTTAACCACAACTTTAAAGGCTTATACACATTTTTTTTGGTAAATATCCATTATTCAGTGAAGATTAAAAGCTTTTAATTTCTTTACACATGATGATGGATGTTTTTGTTTTGTATTAAGTTTTAAAAATTTGTATATGTTATTCTTGCTTCCTGTTCTTAATTTGCTTATATAGCCTGACTTTCATTCTTGATTGTCACTGTGTAGAAAAAGGAGAGGCATGAACTCACTGGAAGTTTGTGCAGATTGGAGAGTACAAAACTGAATTTCTCCTGGCATGGGATGTTTTCCTCTCCCTCACCATGACTTCATTCTCAGTTGCCAAACTGTATCACACAGTATGAGTTCTTGCTGAAATGGAGAAGGGTGGGGGTCATGAGACAGTCTTACAGACATCTGTGAATACTGATCCAAGTGGATGTAGCTAAAGTAGTCATACTGATTTCAGAACTACAGAGACCTCCCACCCCCTCCTTTTTGTGTATTTATTTCTTTTGAATTTGTGATGTTCATTTGTGATAGACATGTAATATCAGTAAGCTAGGGTATTTCCAGATCATAAATTCTCTGCTTCTCATCCTTCATTTGCTCAACCACAAAACTCAGTAATAAGCTACATCCCCAAAGAAATAGCTATTTCCAAACAACTCTAGGTAAGCAAAGACAGCCAAGTGTATGTTTTAGAATGTTTTTATAGGGAAGCATCTGTAAAATGTTTGTGCACTGGGAATAACACAAGGGTTTACATAATAATTCTGCTGCTTATTTTCTTTTTTTGGCAATGAGGAAACACCCATGCAGCATATTTAAAAACATTTGTGTATTTCAGCTACATTTTCATTGGCAGTAGACACAACCACAGTAACCAGGGTCAATCAACATTCTATTTTCCAGCTGTTAGAAGTGTATTTGGATCCATGTATATGCATTCTTAACTTTTCCCTTTGTCTCATGAAGCATTCTACTGGAAAAACTAGACACAATTTAGATATCCAATTTAGGAATAATTTAAATGAAATGGCATCTCTATTTTATAAACCAGGTTTGATAAAAAGGAACAGCACTATTTAATTCAGAAAAAGCAGGCTGTCCTAAGGAATACATATTTAAAGAAAGCATATGATTGATATGCTTTTTATTTATACAGTAATACAATGTAGTAAAGAATAATGTGTAATTCTGGAAGTTTTTAAATTCATAAGTCCTAGTTAGAGAAAGAAAATAAATGAGTCTTTAGTTCAACTCTAAATTGAGGCTAATTTAAGGTCCTTAACAAGTAGGAACTTTGTGCACATAATGGTTAATCATGAGAAAAGAAGGAAACTTAGCTAATTCACATTATTTTTTTTAATATATATAAAAATAAGCATACATACATAAGGGAACATGGAGTTTAAAGGTAAATGATAAGCAGTCACGACTACTGAGAAGCTTATCTAACCACATATTCACAGGTAAAGTCTGTGGTTCCGTGAATACTGTGATAAGTGAGATTTGGGGGATAGCCCAGCAGAAAACACTGTCCAGGGTTCCAGTCTCAAATATTACTGGAGCAAATTGATGTATTCACCATTTAATTCAAATTTTTTTATATCTCATTTATTGTATGAATATCAACATATAACTTGGTCCTTCTGCCACCAAAGCAGACAGGACCTGTAAGTAGAAATATGAAGCCCCTGTTCATCAGCCTCTGCTTATCTCTATGGTGATAAGTACATGCTTGTTGCCTGGCAGACAATGGCCAGGTTTGGTAGCACTCACCTAGAGTCACCATCGCACAGTGGAATATTGAAGCCCAAAGATGAACAGTCAAGTGCTATTCATCAACAAAGACTGATTACTTAAATGAACTACTTGGTTATTTAATTAACTTACTGAATCTTTATCCCCAAAAGTTGTAGGCAAGCTCAGAAAAGTAAAAGAAAATCAAACAGAAGATATGAGTTACTGAAAAGTAGAAATCATTTTGCAAATATAAAACTAGGGAAAATGTAGTTTAAACACACTTGAATGAGATTTTGTTATTAGATCAATGAACATTCCCTCTATTCTTAGTGATTTAGTGCAACTGATGTTCCCTACCAATTCCGAATCAGTTAAATTTTGTTATATTCTGTGTATGTAATGAATTGTTTTTAACAGGATAATATTATTAATATAAATTAAATTACCCACTCCCTTCTTTTTTCTACTTACCTTTCTTCTTCAGTAATTTGTTGAATAGGTTTAAAGAGATTGCAACCTTGAGTGCCTATGGGGACCAGTCAGGTGATGTAAGGAGTTAACCAGGCATGGACGGAGGAGCCTGGTAGGCTGCAGCCCATACGGTCTCTAAGAGTCCAATGCATGAAAGTCTGCCGCGACTGAGCAACTTCACTCTCACTTTCATGCATTGGAGAAGGAAATGGCAACCCACTCCAGTGTTCTTGCCTGGAGAGTCCCAGGGACAGAGGAGCCTGGTAGGCTGCCGTCTATAGGTTCGCACAGAGTAAGACATGACCAAAGCGACTTAGCAGCAGCAGCGGCATCAAAGTAGATCAGTGTGCGAAAGACCACTCACAGCAGAGTCTCCAGGGAGGGTCTCTCTGTCCTGAGTGCTCACTGTTATTCAATCAAATGGAACCTTATAGTCTTAAAAATTTGAAAGCGATGAGGAGAACTAGTCATTCTTTTCTCACCAAGATCTTTAAAATGTTAACAAGTTTGGTTCCATTCCTCTGGATAATTTAGACCTGTTTTTGGACGCCTGGTTCTCTGGGTATATGGGTTTTGAAGATGTGCCCTGAAGTCCAAGTGGTAATAGCCTTTTTCTTCATGACCCAGTAGCCCTGGGGAATAGAGCCAGAAAATAACTGACATAGTACTGTTTGAAATGAATAAAGTGAATTTTTCATAAAGCTATAAGTTTGTAAAGTGTATTCCGATAATGGAATGACCCTTGTCTTAGTCCATCTAGGCTGCTGAAACAAAACTTATACCATAGAGTAGCTTAGACAGCAGATATTTATTTATCACAGTCCTAAAGACTAAGAAGCTGAAAATAAAGGCATTGACAGATTCCACCTCTGGTGAGAGCTCATTTCTGGTTTATACTTGGCTGTCTTCTCATTATGTCTTCAGATGATGGAAGGTGCAAAGTTGTTCTCTGGAGTCTCTTTTAAAGGGTACTAATCCCCTTCATAACTGTCTTTGTGTTCTCATCACTTTCCAAAGGCCCCACCTTCAAATACCATTACATTGGGGATTAGGTTCACCATATGATTTGGGAGAGACACAAACATGCAGACTATGGCTGTGCTGTTCTTAAGAAGAGTGCTTGAATAACAATTTGAGATAGTAGCCAGTTAATTTTTTCTTCTTCGATTACTATCTGCATTTGAGTTTCCCAGGGGGATTTATTAGGGAAAAGGAAGAAAAAAGAAAAAAATGTCAAATTCTTAGTTTTAAAGTTCAAAAACCACTTTCTAGCTATAAGAGAGAAACAGTTAATAGGTAACAAGTGGAAGATTCCATGGACGGAGGAGCCTGGCAGGCTATAGTTCCTGGGGTCACAGAGAGTTGGGTGTGACTGCACACAGCACATACAGCATGTGTAATCTGGCAGAGTTATTATTATTATTATTTTTTAAATCCATACCATAAGCTGCAAAAGGTCATTTTTAAAGCTCAAAGCTTAATCAGGAGAGCAGATTTGACAGTGTGAGTTTGGGGGATAGTAGATGAAGTGCTTAATTTTTCAGCCTCATCCTTTGTGGCTAGAAATTTGTAGTAACAAGAAGGAAACTTTCTTTACATTGAAGAGCACAGAGTAGACAAGACCAGTGCTTGGCACTTACTACCAAGATCTCTAGCTACAGTTTTTTCTACCAGAGTTGGTTAAGGCCAATAGTGATATTAGGGCAGAGTGACTCCCTGCTTCTGGCTCTCAGTCTCCCTCAGGTTCATATAGGCTTGAAAGATCAGCCAAATATTCTAGGAGAGCCTGGATGAGCCCAGTTAGGGTGAGTGTATACAGAGGGATCCTGATTTGCTTATGTTAATGATCTTTTATGCAGCAGTAAATTCAGTCGACAGGTTCTGGTAGCGAAGTCTCTGTTGAGAAATCTGTTAATCCAGTATGTTCTGGAATGGAAATGAGTTTCACTTAAAAGTTCAGTTTTCATACTTCATGGTATGACAGATCAAGGCCCCCAAATAGAGCTCTGCCTCACAGGTACTAATGCTTTATGGAATTTAGCCTCTTTTCAATGGGTAGATGGATAAGCAGAGCTTGTGAAAGACTTATAATACCAGCTTTATACTGATGACTTCCTCATTCTTGACTCCATCTTTGACTTTCTCCTGATACCCAGACTTGTGTATCCAGCTGCCTGCTCAACATCTTTAAGTAGCTGCCTAATTGGAGCCTCAAACTTGACATTTCCAAAACAGGAATATTTTTCATCTGTAGAACTGGCTACATAATTTGCAGGGCCCAGTGCAAAATGAAAATGCAAAGCATCTTGTGCAAAAAGTAGGAAAAAGTGCCATTAAAATATTAAAACAGAAAGCTTCTTTCCTTTTTTCCTATGCTCTCTCTCAACTTGTCATAGTGGTTTTTCATTTGTTATTAACGTCATAGTTCCTAAAACATGAGAAATAATAATCGATGAGTACAGACCATCACAGGGCCAGGAGAGATGCCAGCATCAGAAGTTACAGGCAGTGCATGAGTCAGGACAGGATGGTTAAGCCAGGCATCTCTTATTCCTGTGGGTCACTGCCTTTTCAAAGGGTACTGAAACCTCCATACAGGGTGATGCTAGGTATCCAGAAGTGGGATGGCCTGGGGAAGTGTGGAATGAACATATATCCTGGAGTAGAAGGCCTCAGAGGTCACGGGTGGTGAAGGGAAGGCTGAGCAGGACACAAGATATCTGCTAAGAACTCATCCTAGGGAATAAAGGTGTCAGCAGAAGTCATAATCACATGTGGTTTGTGGCCTCACTGTTCCATTGGATTTCATTTACAAAATGCAAAATCAAAGATCCCTAAAATGTTCTCCTCCACAATTTTCTTCTCAAATGTCCCCTACTTGGAGAGAAGTTCTGACTATCCTACTTGAGATGCTTTTTCTCTGACACAAAACTGGTGTGTCTTTTCTCACATCAATAAGCAGTTCTCCAGTTCTCTGAGACCAGCTGATATGTGTCCAACAATTCATTTTAATTCTGACACAAACTCTCCAGAGCCAGCATAGAACCTATAGGTAGAAGGCTTGATTCCACAAGACTGCCTTTCACTTCAGATCCTGGTTGCAATCCAGGCCACCCGCAGTTTTGACTGATCAGCTATAAATTGGGGATTCTCATGACACAAAGCTAGAGGAGGTGATGGAATTCCAGCTGAGCTATTTCAAATCCTAAAAGATGATGCTGTGAAAGTGCTGCACTCAATATGTCAGCAAATTTGAAAAATTCTGCAGTGGCCACAGGACTGGAAAATGTCAGTTTTCATTCCAATCCCAAAGGAAAAACAATGCCAAAGAATATTCAAACCAGTGCACAATTGCAATCATCACATATGCTAGCAAAACAATGCTCAAAATTCTCCAAGCCAGGCTTCAACAGTACATGAACCATGAACTTCCAATTGCTCAAGCTGAATTTAGAAAAGGCAGAGGAACCAGAGATCAAATTGCCAACATCTGTTTGATCATCAAAAAATCAAGAGAGTTCCACAAAAACATCTATTTTTGCTTTATTGACTATACCAAAGCCCTTGACTGTGTGGATCACAATAAACTGTGGAAAATTCTTAAAAGAGGTGGGCATACCAGACCACCTGACTTGCCTCCTGAGAAATCTGTATGCAGATCAAGAAACAACAGTTAGAACTGGACATGGTACAACAGACTGGTTCCAAACTGGGGAAGGAGTACATTGATGCTGTATACTGTCACCCTGCTTATTTTGCTTATGTGCAGAGTACATCATGCAAAATACCAGGCTGGATGAAGTACAAGCTGGGATCATGATTTCTGGGAGAAATATAAATAACCCCAGATATGCTGACGATACCACCCTTATGGTAGAAAGTGAAGAAGAACTAGAGCCTCTGGAGAGAAAAAGAGGAGAGTGAAAAAGTTGGCTTGAAGCTCAACATTCAGAAAACTAAGATCATGGTATCCAATTCCATCAACAATGGAAACAGTGAGAGAGTTTATTTTTTTAAGCTCCAAAATCACTGCAGATGGTGACCGCAGCCATGAAACTAAAATATGCTTGCTGCTTGAAAGAAAACCTATGACCAACCTAGAGAACATATTAAAAAGGAGAGGCATTAGTTTGCCGACAAAGGTCCATCTAGTGAAAGCTATGCTTTTTCCAGTAGTCATGTTTGATTGTGAGAGTTGGACTATAAAGAAAGCTGAGCACCAAAGAATCGATTATTTTGAACTGTGGTGTTGGAAAAAGACTCTTGTGAGTCCCTTGGACTGCAAGGAGTTCAAACCAGTCAATCCTAAAGGAAATCAGTCCTGAATATTCTTTGGAAGGACAAAAGCTGAAGCTGAAGCTCCAATACTTTGGCCACCTGGTGCAAAGAACTGACGCATTTGAAAAGACCCTGATGCTGGGAAAGATTGAAGATAGGAGGAGAAGGGAATAACTGAAAACATGGTTGGATGGCATCACCGACTTGATGGACATGAGTTTGAGCAAGCTCTGGGAGTTGGTGAAGGACAGGGAAGCCTGGCATGCTGCAGTCCATGGGGTGGCAAAGAGTTGGACATGACTGAATGCCTGAACTGAACTGATGACTCTCCTTCTTAGATTCATAACTGCTAGAAGAGTTCACAGAACTCAGGAAAACATTTATGTTTACTACATTGTTGTAAAGCTGCAAATGAATAGCCAGTTGAAGATGTACATAGCACAAGGTCCAGAAAGATCCCAAGCACAGGAACTTCTTTTCCCATGGAGTTGAGGTGTGTTATCCTCCTGGTGTGTGGATATGTTCCCCAGCCTGGAAGCTCTCTGAACCTCTTTGTTCAAGAGGTTTTATGGAGTCCAATCTCCAGCTCCCCTTTCCCTTCCTGAAGGTAGGGAGTGGGTGGTTTCCAATCACTTGGTCTTTCCAGTGACCAACCCAACCTGAGGCTACCTAAGGGTCCTGTCTTCAGTTTTCTTATTGATACGAGCTCAGGTATGTCTGAAAGTTGCTCATGGTATATAATAAAAGATACTCCTATCACTTAGGAAATTCCAATGGTTTTATGAGCTCTGTGCCAGAAACCAGAGACAAAGACTAAATCTATTTTTAATTATACATAGAAACACATTATTCTCTTTCCCTTTCTCAGCTTTATTTTTCTTCCTCATGTTTAGCACAACTTTTAAATTAATAATTCATCTGTTTATTTATCAACCAGTTTCTTTTTTGTGTGTTATGACATTATTTGTAGTTAATTCACACCTGGTTACATGGAAAGAGTATGTATTGCTGAACAGATATTTTATTAAAACAATTTTGTCTTTATTTACTCACTGAAGAATATTTAATAGATAACTGTTGAACAAGTCCATAGCTATGTGAGGGATTATGGGGGGACTATGAAGGTAAATCAGCCAGAGTCCCCATTTTCACAGTACCCATCATTAAAAGCTGACAAGTTAAAATTTTAACAAAATTATTGAGCTTCACTGGGGGAAAAAAGTTACTTCTTTTGAGGAGATTGAGTCAAAGATTTGATATACCTAAGTTGAGCTTCAAAAAATGGATACTAAATATTCCAGTCTTTTTTTTCTTATGATTTTTTTTTTTCTTTCTGTATGTAACTTGAAAGTTGTCTTAAGGTGCTAGTCTTATCTGGACCTAGCTACATAATTATGTCTAGATAACTTAGAATGAATGCAATTTTTAAAGAGTGTACTAATAATGAAATATGAATAACTGATCAGAAAAATTAATCTTAACCCATATTTTTCTTATGAAGCTTTAAGAATGCCTAGATGGATGGAAAATATAGTGTATTGTCTTAGTATTCGAACCAAAAGTAAAAGAATAAGTGCTGGTGTAATGAGAAATGTTAAATGTGATGGACAAACCAGCTGAACAAACAGGCTGGGAATTTGTTTTATGAAACTCACCTTACAGAATTTCACCCAATAAAATACATGGGCATGCAGTATTAA
>ML660772.1:34071033-34191033 GCA_007570785.1 Antilocapra americana | reverse complement strand
TCAGATGAGTCAGCTCTTCACATTAGGTGGCCAAAATATGTAGTTTAGCTTCAAACTCAGTCTTTCCATGAACACTCAGGACTGACTTCCTTTAGGATGGAGTTGTTGGATCTCCTTGTAGTCCAAAGGACTCTCAAGAGTCTTCTCCAACACCACAGTTCACAAGCATCAGTTCTTCGGTGCTCAGCTCTCACATCCATACATGACTACTGGAAAAACCATAGGCTTGACCAGATGGACCTTTGTTGACAAACTAATGTCTCTGCTTTTAAATATGCTGTCTAGGTTGGTGATAACTTTTCTTCCAAGAGGTAAGCGTCTTTTCATTTCATGGCTGCAGTCACCATCTGCAGTGATTTTGGAGCCCAGAAAAATAAAGTCAGTCACTATTTCCGCTGTTTCCACATCTATCTGCCATGAAGTGATGGGACTGGATGCCATGGTCTTTGTTTTCTCAATGTTGAGCTTTAAGCCAACTTTTTCACTCTCTTCTTTCACTTTCATCAAGAGGCTCTTTAGTTCTTCTTCAGTTTCTGCCTTAAGAGTGGTGTCATCTGCATATCTGAGGTTACTGATACTTATCCTGGCACTCTTGATTCTATCTTGTGCTTCCTTCAGCTCAGCGTTTCTCATGGTGTACTCTGCATATAAGTTAAATAAGCAGGGTGGCAGTAAACAGCCTTGATGTACTCCTTTTCCTGTTTGGAACCAGTCTATTGTTTCATGTCCAATTCTAACTGTTGCTTCCTGACCTGCATACAAGTTTCTTAAGAGGCAGGTCAGGTGTTCCATTATTACCATGTGTTGAAAAATTTTCAACAGTTTGTTATGGTCCACTCAGTCAAAGGCTTTAGCATAGTCAGTAGAGAAGAAATAGATGTTTTTCTGGCATTTTCTTGCTTTTTCAATGATCCAGAAAATGTTGGCAATTTGATCTCTGGTTCCTCTGCCTCTTCTAAATCCAGCTTGAACATCTGGAAGTTCATGGTTCACGTATTGCTGAAGCCTGGCTAGAAGGATTTTGAGCATTACTTTACTAGTGTGTGAGGTGAGTGCAACTGTGCAGTAGTTTGAGCATTCTTTGGCATTGTCTTTCTTTGTGATTGGAATGAAAACTGACATTTTCCAGTCCTGTGGCCACTGCTGAGTTTTCCAAATTTGCTGACATATTGAGTGCTGCACTTTTACAGCATCATCTTTTAGGATTTGAAATAGCTCAACTGGAATTCCATCACCTCCACTAGCTTTGTTCATGGTGAGGCTTCCTAAGGCCCACTTGACTTCACATTCCAGGATGTCTGTCTCTAGTTGAGTAATCACACCATTGTGATTATCTGGGTCATGAAGATCTTTTTTGTATAGTTCTTCTGTGTATTCTTGCCACCTCTTCTTAATATCTTCTGTTTCTGTTAGGTCCATACCATTTCTGTCCTTTTTTGAGCCCATCTTTGCATGAAATGTTCCCTTGGTATCTCTAATTTTCTTGAAGAGATCTCTAGTCTTTCCCATTCTCTTGTCTTCCTCTATTTCTTTGCATTGATCACTGAGGAAGGCTTTCATATCTCCTTGCTATTCTTTGAAACTCTGGATTCAAATGGGTATATCTTTCCTTTTCTCCTTTGCCTTTCACTTCTCTTCTATTCATAGCTGTTTGTAAGGCCTTCTCAGACAGCCATTTTGCTTTTTTGCATTTCTTTTTCTTGGGGATGGTGTTGATCCCTGTCTCTTGTGTAATGTCATGAACCTCCATCCATAGTTCATCAGGCACTCTGTCTATCAGATCTAGTCCCTTAAATCTGTTTTTCACTTCCACTGTATAATCATTAGGGATTTGATTTAGGTCATACCTGAATGTTCTAGTGGTTTTCCCCACTTTTTTTCCCCAGTTGCTACTATTTGAGCTTTATTTCTTATGTAGAGGGATTCCCTGGTAGCTCAACTGGTAAAGAATCCACCTGCAATGCAGGAGACCCCAGTTCAAACCCTGTGTTGGGAAGATCTCCTGGAGCAGAATATATTCAAATCCTGAATGATAACAGATTAATGTTGTGATGCTTTCTTCTGAAAGAATTATGTTAGCTTCTTTTTTTTCCCCTTGTGGAACAGGGATTATTCATTCAACAAACATGTATTCAATGTATACCATTTGCCAGACACTCCCCCCAGTACATAAGATACATCAAGAGAACAAAACAAAGACCTCCACCCTCATGCAGCTAATGTTCCTGTGGGTAGAGACGGACACTAAATAATAAACATACTATGCAAATTATATTATATTTTTACAAAGAGCTAAGTGTTAAAGGAGAAAATAGAGCAAGGTTAAGGCAGTTGGGGGGTGCAGGGTGCAGAGTGGGGGTGGTAGGGAGCAAGGGAATGATTTTAATAATAAGAAAAATGAGGAAGTCACCCAAATGGCAGTCTAGAGGAGAAGCAGTCCAGGAAAAAAGGACAAAACCATTGCAGGGTTTATGTAGAAGAATAACATGGTCTAAGTTATATTTTTAAAGGATTAGTCAGGTTACTGTGTTGAGAAAAGATTGTAGATACAAGAGTAGTGACCAAGACAAGAAAGAACTTGACTGAACTTTCAATAGATCTCTACCTGACTATAGGCTCCCCACCTTCCTTTTCTTAGAGCATTAACTTTAGAAAACTTGCAGTTGTGAATTCTTCCTCAGACCTTTTGAGATATAAATCTTTTCCTGGCCTCTTATCAGTTTTACAACCCAGGAATGTCTTTCTCAAGGCTCTGGGAGCCATCTCTTTGAGATGTAATCATCAAGAAGAGAGTGACCCTATCTCCCAGGCTCTGTGGGAGGGCAGCAGCCTAACTTGGATAAGCACCAATTAGCAAACACAGATGATTTAATCACTTCAACAGCCACCCCCCTGAGCAAGACTTTTCCACTAGCTCATTCTAGTGCTTAGAAGTTTTTCTGCTTTTTGTTTCAGCAGAGTTAAAATTGAATTCAGTATACTTCCATATGGAAATAGTCTTGAATACAAGTCTTGTCTTTTTCAATAGTTTTCAGTGAAAGTTTTCTTTTTATAATTCAAACAGATCTATTAGGAGGCTCTTAGGTTATCTAGGCAAGGGATGGTGGTGATATAGATGTGGGTGATAGTAGTCAGAATACACTTTAAAGCTAGTCTTTACTCATAGAATTGGCTGGAGAAAGGAATCTGAAGTCAGGTACATCTCCAAGGTTTTTGACCTCAATAACTGGAAGGAAAGAATTGCTGTCTGTGTGATGAGGTGAGTTATGGATTAAGCATGTTTTCTGAACTCACCTTGAGTCCTTGTACAATTGAAAGAAAGCATTTAAATCTTCGTATCTTCAAAGCAACAGTTTCTCATTGGAGTCACTTGTTCATGCAAACCGTTCTTACTATTTTTGTTCTAAAAGAAGAAATGTATTGCTTTGAATGATTCAAAATGCTTATTTTCATTAGTGCCAGGAATAGTTTTATTTAGTTAATTTTTATTGTGGATAATCATCATGTATAAGTCAGCTATGTTCCAAAGGTAAGTTTAAAGAATCACCTTTTTACTAAAGCCATAAAGAATGTGCTTGTCAGAGAACTATAATCACTATCCTGTGATAAACTTTAATGGAAAGTTATGAAATATATATATATATATAATATGAAAAAGAATATTTATACATGTAAAACTGAGTCATTTTGCTTTACCACGGTAATTAACACAACATTGCAATTCAACTTTACCTCAGTAAAAAAATAAAAAGAATGTGCTTGTGACAGGAGTAATAGAATTAAAACAGAGAGTCTTGGAGAATGATCTCTGGAGGCAGGGCTGATGGTAGAGTTGATATTACAGAACTGGGCTTTCTGATAATAGTGGAGATGTTAGCATGTCATTACCAGAAGGAAAGGTAAAAGCTGGGAGCAATTGTTGCGAGGTGTAGAAAGGCTGGAGTAGTAACTAGAACAATATAACATGCAGAGAGCCCAGTGCTCTTAGGGTCAAGGTTGATGAACCACCAACAAGAATGAAGCTCAATTTATATAACTGAGAGAAATCAAGAATAGGTGATCAGGAGACTGAAAACCTATCTCCAAATACAGGAGTTAGGCCTTCAAAATAGGGATTGGAGGAGGACACAATTCATCTCACAGTAGTACCCATTTATGGTCTTCCCTAGGGCTGTATATTGCTTCCATCCTCTGTTGTAAGATAGTCTGATAGGTTCTGAATGGTCTTCATATTCTACAGAGAAAAATGCCAGTTCACTGTATCAAGTCCATCCTATTAAGTAGACCTGATTATCAAGAAATCTTGAGTACATTGGAGGCTCATGCATGATAAGTACATGCTCAAAAGGTTAGGAGATAAACTCAACAAAAGGATCCACACCATAAGTGAGATCTTTAGAGATCCATAGTATAGAGCATGACACAATATACCTTTTTAATAAGGTTTAAAAGTTTCTCTTGATAAAATTTACATTCAGTAAATGTTTTAATTATCCCAATTAGCCATATTTTTAAAGAAACCTAGAAAGAAATAATACTAATTAATCTGTTAATAACTAATAATTTTGTGTAAATTTTAACCCAATATTGTTTTTAGTGTACACTATACATTCCTAACCCTTGGAATACAAGAAAATAAAACTAAAAAGTTTGAGAACAATAATGGCAGATGCCAACTGATGTCTACTAGAAAAAACAAACAGACTTTTGCAAATTCCAGAGACTTTCGTAGTAAATACACTTTTTAGGCACACAAATACAACCAAATGTGTGGAAGAAGTTGCATGTCTCTCACAGTTTTATAAAGAGCTGTTCATATCTCTTTCTTCTGGTACTGGCCACAGGCAAATTTCTCTGAGCCCAAACTAAAGCGTTTATTATTCTGTTGGAGTCTCAGAAGGTATGTATTCTGAGATCCAAATAAGATTTAGAAAACTCCTCCTGGTTTATTCTTCAAATGTCAATTATTTGTAGTAAGCCAATTTTATTTTTATTCTCAGTGGAAAAAAAGCAAATAAAACTCTTTACATTTAACCAAAGAAATGTTTGCATCATATACTGCTAAGAGCAGAGGAAGTAATAAACAGAAACTCTACTTACAAATTGTATGCTTCTGCCTTCTTACATGACCTTTAGAACAGTTGATTTATCGGTTAACAAAAACAGTTCACCCAAACTAATGTTTTGAAATTATTTTTAAAAGAGAAGCACTAACATTTTTTGACCCTTGAATATAAAAATATATTGTGAAAGAATTCAGGTTAGTAGCTTACAGATAGACATTCTTAGTATGCATGTGTTACTTTGCTTGTCCTTCCCTCATTATCCATATAAGAATGATATGTAATGAAGTTATGAAAAAGACTTGATACATGGGATACCATATTTCCTAGATTTCTAGAAAACAGCAAACTCAATGCCTATTAGGACTGGTTCTTACATTTTAAATGTATTTTCTAGGAGAACTGGTTTTAGAAATCTTTATTGGGTAAATTACTGAATGATTTAGTTAGATCTTATGACTAGTGAAATTGTAGTATCAAGGGACTTATTAAATCTGTATCTGTACATACATGAGAGAGAGTAATCTCTCATAAGTTGCCACTAAAGTATTTTGCAAGGGATATTTGGCAACTTGGATCAGTTTTTTTTTTTTTCAGTGACTGTCCTATGTTTATTCTAAAACTTCCCTTTTGTATATCAATTTCAAAAAAAGTCATTTCTAGTCTCCTGACTTACCAACAAATAATGTGGCAAAATCCAATTTTGTATCTATTGTCAACATTCACTATTTGTATTACAAAGTATGGAAGAGTGATCAGAGTGTGGGCAGTGAGAGTATGGGAGAGGATAAGGACCATAAGTATGTCGTGAATTGGTAGTGAAAAGTATCATGTGTAGAAAGACATCACTAACGAGATCCTGTTCATTCATTTGGCTTATTTAGTGCACTCCTGATTGAAGCCATGCATTGTCCTATGTCTGGGGTTATTGTGATGAGCTGAAGGAGGCAAATGTGGCTGTCATGTAGCTTACAGCTTAACAGAGGATCATTGCTTGAATGACCATACAGCACTCAGAAGCAGGATACTAGTAAACTTATGATGAAAGAATGTGACCTAGACTGTGGGTTCAGGGAACATTTTCATGAGAACATTAAACTTGAGCTAAGATTTGAATGATATATATGGATGCACAAGGGGAAATTTGTTGGATGAAAGAGAGAACTTCTAAGAAAAGGAAAAAATACATGGAAAGAGCCTATGGTATGCAAGGCACTGATGGAAGATTTTAATTTAAGGCTAGAACAGGGTGGGCAAAAAGGAGAGTGCCTTAAGATAAGGCTTGAGAAACAGGCAGGAACTACACAGGGTCTTGTGATCCAGGGAAAGATTTTAGCCATTCCTAAGACCAGTAGTAAGTTGGTGAAGACTTTTACTTTATCTTCATGTAATAATTTCGTGTACAGGCCATGTTGCTGTAGCAACAAAACCCTAATATATTGGTTCAAGTAAAATTGAAGTGTTTTTTGCGTTTTTTTTTTCCTTCTTTTTCTCTTGTCTATAAGAGTCCAAGGCGTATGTATAGGCAGTTTTATTCCAAGGAACCTTACACTGACCCAAGCTGGTGAGCCACTCTGCCAGCCTTGTATTTACGCTTCCTTGGATCCTCCAGATTTCTATTTCTATAGAGTAGGAAGGGAGAAGAGAAAGTTAAGGACAAAAGTCTTTGTCTTTAACAAGCACATAATAATTTCATTATATTATATTGACCTGAACCAAATCACGTGGGTGAAATATTAATTTTATGTAAAGATTATTTCCTTTCAGATTGTTTAATGGACACAATATAGGCATTTATTTAAGGATGGCTAGGAGCAGGGGAGATATAGTAAACATTTTTCAAATATTCTGAAGCTCAGTTTAAAAATGGGTAACATAAATGTGAGTTAATCAGAAAACATAGGAAGTCAGGTGTTGACAAACTCCAATAATTTGCAGTGTCTTTTCTGAATAAAGCCTTTACTGTCAAATCTGATTTGACTAAAGTTCAATTACTATCTTATACATGCAACTTAGAAAAAGTGTGCATCCAAAACTGACATATCAATGAAGACTTGACATAGAGAGTTATCAACAAGACAGCAACTAAATAAGATTTGGGGTGGGACTACAGGGAAAAGTTCAATTTTTCTTATCAGTTTGATTGAAAAATATCTTGGCTCCAGTGAAAGCATATTTGGGAGAAAAGATAATGAGTTCAGTTCAGTTACCAAATTCAACGAACAATTCTTACATCCCTATTCTGAGTTACTGGAAGAACAATGATGAAAAACACATAATTTCTGGAAAGATAATTGTATAATTAATTGTCATGGTAGGTAGTTATAGTAAGCTATATTCATGATATGGTGGCTGAGTAAAACAGAATAATAAACTGTATTAAAGAAGAAAATTTATATTGCAAGGAGGAGAATTTCAATGGTTAATTTGAATCATGAAATATGAATTACAACTTCTCCAACAGACAATGAAAAAGCATTTTATCAAAAGAGAATTACATGTGTTACGTTGGCAAGATTAGAAGAAAGAAATATCATTTGTTCAAATGGCAAATATCCAGGAACTCTTTTAGTTCTCTGGAGATATAATTAATACAGTTTAAAAAAATCCCTAACTTCATGGAGCTTATTGTCTAGTGGGGGAGATATAGAATAAGCAAATAAACTAATTAAATATGAGATGTGCTATGGAGAAAAAGAAAACATGAAAGGGAAACATTACTGTGTGCTGCTTGCATGAAAAGAAAATGATGATGTTTTGAATTAGGGCATTTGAATTGAGTAAGTGTAACTGATAAGATGATATTAGAGTAGATACCTGAAGGAAGGGAGGAAGCAAGCCATGCAGTTATGGGATATGTGTATGTATGCGTGCACATTCATAGTTGTTTGTAGGGTTCACAGGAAGAGGTAGTATTAAGTGCAAAAAAATGGCTTTGATGATATTTGATGAATAACAAAAACAGTTTCATTGAAATGGAATGAACAAGAATGAGAATGTAAATGTTGAGAAAGGTGGACCAGAAGGAGTAATAACACGTAGGGCCTTGTAGGTAACTGTTCAAACTTTGCCTTTTGCTCTGAAGAGTGACAAGTTTATTTTAGGATTGAAAGGGTTCTCTATGGCTGCTATGATAAAAATATATGCAGAAAGTAAGGATAGAAGCAGATAAATTAGTTAGAAGGCTACAAGAACAATCCAATATGGCTTAATTGATAAACTTCATGTTGAAATACATAAAAAGAACAGATGAAAATTGAACTTAGAAGGGTAGCTGAAGCCAAATAACAATGTCTCTTGCATACCAGGTATAAGAATTAGATCTGGCCTAGTACAGTGAGGAACTATTCAAGCATTCTAAAAAAGAAAAATCTGATCAGCTGGCACCAAGTGCAAATTAATCCAAGTCCTATACCATCACCCATACTCTAAGCATCTTGGTTTATCTCTTTATGTAAACCTCTTTTTCACATATCTTCATTCACCAAGAAGCATTGCTGCCAACAGACCCTGGCCTCATATTTCACACTTTCAAAATTAGTGTAACTATTCTCTATCTTCCAAATTAAAAAGGAATAATGGAGTATGTATGCATTGATCTTAGACCATGGAGCAGAGTCTATTAATGGGAAGGCTCTGCTATAACCCTGTTAGGAGTTCTATGACTTCTTAAGAGATAATAAGCAGGAAGGAATGTCACATCTACCCTCAACAGTGAGAAAAAGCTAGATAAGCTACAAAGAATAGTTTTTAAAAATTTCTTAGTGATCTGAATTACAGGGAAACTGAGTAGCCTGAAATCTGAGGATGAATATGCTCTTTTAAGAAGAGAGAATGCACAGATGATCTTACCTTTGCTGAAATATTAGAAGACATATAATAACTGTCATACAAATTGTTAAGAAGAAATCAGTTAAATTGTTAACAAATTTCTGAAGACAGAGTGTGGCTAGAGTGACAATATAGAATCTTTGTGAATCTCAGACACAAGGAAGGTTTTGTGCAAACTCACAGGCTCTCTTCTATGACCCCCACTAGGTGTTCATGGGAAAGACTGGGAGCAGGCAAGACACTAGAGAAAGTTCCCTTCAGTATTGTTGGCAATGAGAAAAGATTATCTATTTCTGCGGGAAAGGAACAAAACTTCACTCCTCACCTCAAAACTCCTCTTTAACAGAAAATTTTAAAAAAAGTTTTAAGGGTTTAAGATAGACTAAGAAGGAGAAGAGGAGAAAGATTAGAAGAAGAAAAAAAAAATTCCTTGGATAGACAGTAGCTAGAATTACCCCCAAATAATGAAAGATATCAAACCACATACTCAAAAAGTTTGAGCACCTCTAGCAGGATAAATATGATCATACACACACACACACACACAAACACATGAACAGACACACACACACACACACACACACACACATACATACATCTATTAACTCACAGCATATTCAAGCTACTAAAAATAAGAGATATTGTAGAAAGGAACTAATGAAGGCTGACAGAGTAAAACTCACACAGCATATAAAGAGAGAATTGTATTATATATTAGAACTCGTCATAAAATGCAAGCTGAAAGAATAGTAGAGTGACTTTTTTTTTAAATGTTGAAGGAATGAAGAGAACTACCTGGAATGCAATACTAGGTAAAAATTTCTTTCAAAATAAAAGCTACATAAAGAATCATATATCAAAGTTTGTCATACTGTATTAAAAGCAAGATCCAGCTGTTGGCTATCTACAAAACAGTTTATTTTCAAACACAAATAGATTGAAACTGAAAATATGGAAAAAGACATATGACATAAATGATAATGATAATGGTGGTGACCATACTTATATTGGATAAAAATAGACTTTAATATGAGAAATGTTACAGGAGTCAAAGATAGTGTTTAATAATGATAAAAAGGTCAATATATCAAGGAGATGTAACATTCATATACACACATATATATACACCTTATAAAAATATATACTTCATATGTTTTATAAAAAGCATAAAATGAGTATAATTTAAGAGACAAACAATGATTACAGTTGGTGATTTTAATACTCACTTCTCAGTAATTGACAGCATCACTAAATTGAAGACTAATAAGAATACAGAAGAATTAAGTAACCCTATTAACAACTTTATAGAACAGTCCACCCCATATTCCATGAAAGAAAAACTATATATATATATATATATATATACACACACTGTGGGTTTCATCAAAGTGTAAATCCTTTCCTTCAAAGGTGGTCATTAATAAAGGGAACAGACAAGCCACATACTGAGAAACTATTTGTAAATCATCTATCTGATAAGTACTGTATCCAGAATATGCACAAATTTTGTGACTTAATAAAAAGACAAACAATCCAATAAAAATTGGTCAAAACATGTGAATAAATACCAAAGATGATATATGTATGGGGAATAAGACAAACGAAAAGATGCTCCACATTGTTATTAAATAAGGAAATGCAAATTATGACATAAGATAACACTACATACCCACTAGCTGCTCCAGGAGGTAGACATCATTGTTGTTGAAGATACAGAGAAAGTGGATTCTCAACTTTATTGTCAAGAAAGTAAAAGGAGACCTAACTTTGGAAAGAACTTGATACTGTCATACAAAGTTTAGCATGCTCTTTTATAAAAGCTAATAATTCTACTCCCATGTCCATGAGAAATGAAACCATATGTTCACACACAGATTTGTATTTGCATATTCATAGCAACTTTATTTTTATTGAGCATAAACTGGAAAAAATCTAAATGGACATCAACTGGTGACTAGCTAAGCAAAATGTGATATATTCATAAAATGACATACAAGTTAATAAAAAGGAAACACCTACTGATAGAAAACAGCAACATTATATCCTCATTAATATTATGCTAAGTGAAAAAAGCCAAAATTAGGTGACTCCATATTTGCATGATTACATCTTTATGAAATTTCTTAGAAAAGATGATGTTATAGACACAGAATACAGGTTAGTGGTTTACTGGGAATAGTGGTGGAGTGGGGCAATTGATTGCAGTTGGTCATGGGAAGGAATGTTTTGGACAATCGAAGTGTTCTTAAGCCAGATTGTGCTTATAGTTGATGACTGTATAAAGTTACTGACATTTATTGAACTGAACACTTAAGATGAACTTTAAAGTACATTAGTTAACACCTAATGGGAAAGTGAAGAGGAGCTAAAAAGTCTCTAAATGATGGTGAAAGAGGAAAGTGAAAAAGCTGTGTTAAAACTCAACATTCAAAAAATTAAGATCAAGACATCCAGTCCCATCACTTCATGGCGAGTAGGGAAAAAATGGAAACAGTGACAGACTATTTTTCCTTTGGCTCTAAAATCACTGTGGACAGTGATTGCAGCCATGAGAATAAAAGATGCTTGCTCCTTGGAAGGAAAGCTGGGTTAAACTTAGCGTGTTAAAAAGCAGAGACATCACTTTGTCAACAAAGGTCCATATAGTCAAAGGTATGGTTTTTCCAGTAGCTATGTACAGATGAGAGAGTTGGGCCATAAAGAAAGGTGAGCACCAAAGAATTAATGCTCTCGAACTCTGGTGCTAGAGAAGAGTCTTGAGAGTCCCTTGGACAGCAAGGAGATTAAACCAGTCAATTCTAAAGAAAATCAACCCTAAATATTCATAGGAAGGACTGATGTTGAAGCTGAATCTCCAGTACTTTGGCCACCTGATGCGAAGAACTGACTCATTAGAAAAGACACTGATGCTGGGAAAGATTGAAGGCAGAGGAAGAAGGGGATGACAGAGGACTAAATAGTTGGGTGGCATCACCAACTCAATAGACATGAGTTTGAGCAAACTCCAGGAGACATTTTACAGAAATACATGCCTTGACAGGCATTTATATGCCTATAATATATTTAGTTCAGTTCAATTCAGTCACTCAGTAGTGTCCAAATCTTTGTGACTCCATGGACTACAGCACGCCAGACTCCCCTGTCCATCACCAACACCTGGAGCTTGCTCAAACTCATGTCCATCTAGTTAGTGATGACATCCAACCATCTCATTCTCTGTTGTCCCCTTTTCCTCCTGCCTTCAGTCTTGCCCAGAATCAAGGTCTTTTCCCATGAATCCATTCTTCGCATCAGGTGGCCAAAGAACTGGAGTTTCAGCTTCAACATCAGTCCATCCAATGAATATTCAGGACTGATTTCCTTTAGGATTGATTGGTTTGATCTCCTTGAAGTCCAAGGGACTCTCAACCTTCTCTAACACCACAGTTCAAAAGCATCAATTCTTTGGCTCTCAGCTTTCTTTATGGTCTAACTCTGTACATGACTACTAGAGAAAACATAGCTTTGGCTAGACAGACCTTTGTTGGCAAACTAATGTCTCTGTTTTTTAATATGCTGTCTAGGTTGGTCATAGCTTTCCTTCCAAGGAGCAAGCGCCTTTTAATTTTGTGGCTGCACTCACCATCTGCAGTGATTTTGGAGCCCCCTCAAATAAAGTCTCTCACTGTTTCCATTCTTTCCCCATCTACTTGCCATAAAGTGACAGGTCCAGATGCCATGATCTTAGTTTTCTGAATGTTGAGTTTTAAGCCAACCTTTTCACTCTCCTCTTTCACTTTCATCAAGAGGCTCTTTAGGTCTTCTTCAGTTTCTGCCATAAGAGTGGTGTCATCTGCATTTCTGAGGTTACTGATATTTCTCCCTGCAGTCTTGATTCCAGCTTATGCGGTATGCATAATGTACTCAGTATATAGGTTAAATAAGCAGGGTGACAATATACAGCCTTGACATACTCCTTTCCCGATTTGGAACCAGTCTGTTGTTCCATGTCCGGTTCTAACTGTTGCCTCTTGACCTGAATACAGATTTCTCATGGGCCTATAACATGGGTAAAACTCAAATAGGGCTGTAAGTTAAGTCACAGTGACAAATTAAATTAAATCTGATAGTTCTTATCTCCCTTTGTCCAGCATTTGAGACAACAGTATGTATGTTCAGGAGGAGTCCAAGAACAGGATAAACTTCTATCGTGTAAAAGACATTTCTATCAAATAAATGATAAATGTATTATTTCTATACAAGTAGAAGGGTACACAGTTTGAAAATGTGAGATGAAATTGATAATCAGAAGTTGATCCAGTTAGGATAGAGAACAGGTTACAGAGGGAAATGACAGAAGTTTGGCTATAAAATTTTTGGAGCCAAGTAATAGAAACTTTTGAGTTCTAGAACTTTATTTAAGAGCTTTAGTCTACTTTTAATGGGCTTCCTGGGTGGCTCAGCAGTAAAGGACCTGCCTGACCAATGCAGGAGATTCGGGTTAGATCTCTGTGTTGAGAAGATCGCTTGGAGGAGGAAATGGTAACCCGCTCCAGTATACTTGTCTAGAAAATCCCGTGGACTGAGGAGCCCGGCAGTGTACAGTCCATGAGGTCACAAAAGTCAGACATGACTTAGTGACTAAACAGCAACAACTACTTTGAATAGGAAAGTAATAGGGACTCCCCTGGTGGCCCAGGGGTTAAGAACCTGCCTTATAATGCCGGGAATGCCGGTTCAGTCCCTGGTGGGGGAACTAAGATGCCACATGCCTTGTGCCACAGCTAAGGAATCTGCACCACAATGAAAGGTCTGGCATGACACAGTGAAGATAAACTAAATAAATTAAAAATAAACAATAGGGAAGTAGCAAAATGGAAACAATATTTTATAAACAGTGCTGTTGTGTAAGAGAACTGAAGTGATTAGAAAATGAAGAATGAAACATTTAGATGTTTTTATTACAATAAACCAAGCATAGTGTTTAGCTAGGAAAGTGACATTGATGATGAAAAGAGCATTAAACCCAGTTGTCAGTTGTTGAAAATTTCCTGTGTAGCAAGCACTGTATTAAAGTTTTACATTAACTATTTTAATGTGTATTTTACATGAATTTTTAAATTTTTATATTAATCATTTTATTTGCATTAGTTAATTTATCTTAGATTAATTATTTTCTCCTAAATCCCATTTTACAGTAATAAGTCCAGGACATTCAGTGTTTTGATTTGGAATCTGTGACTTAGATAAGCAAAGAATTTTCTCAGTGTTCTTTCGTTGGAAAATGGTTGAAAAAAGGTACAAACTGAAGTCTTTCTTCCTAACCATAAACCAAGAGCAAGGATTATTTAATGGTGTATGTTGGACTGAGGAAACCACTTCAGAAATCCTATTAAGGATTATTTGTTGGCTCTGGAGTTTAGCTTGCCATTTAGGAATCAGGAAAAACCACACTGAGAACAGCAGACCTATGTAGCAGGATAGGTATTGACACCCATAATGTTCAGAGTAACTGTGCAACCCATCCAGTATGAATTACGTAATTCCATTTACCTTTGTATATGATGTACACAATTATACAAAGGTAAATTGAATGTCTAAAAATGATTTTCTAAAGTAGGGATATGGCTGAGGTTTTAGTTTCCATTGCATCAGTAATAAAGACTTTAATTATGGAGAATATTATGTTGAGATTAACCTTGCAAAGAGGGCTGAGATCCCAAAGCACTGAACCATTTAGTTTCCTTTAAATGGTTCCTTCTGAGTTAGAGTCTTGAATTGACGTTACATACACCTTAAACCTCAATGATATTTAAAATTTTGTCAGTTTTTCACATAGCAGTATTTGATGCAAAGCAAGCCAACCATAATTCTTTGTCAGTAATTCTCTCAAACATCAAATATTAAACAAATTATTTTATAATTACACTAATGGGAAAGTCCATGTGATACCAGAATACTTTAAAACATAAGTTAAAATTATATCCATATATTTTACCACTTAAAAGTGATTATTCTATCAATAATAAGCCTGTGGTTTTTAAGGCGCCACTGATTAATTCTCAGTTTCGTGGATTTAGAGGCATACAGAAAAAGAACATCCTAGGAACTCATCAATCAGCTCAGTCACATGGTCAGGAGACTCATTTAATTAATAATACCACTTCATATTCATATAGCATTTTGTAAATCTGCTATCTTTAAATTTGGCAGACACGCTTTATCTGCAACAAAGAAAACAATCAGCATCAAGAATAAGATTTAGTGTGTAGTGCTTTAATATATGAGATCAAAGACAGCCATCATTTTTTTTTTTCAGAAAAAGGGAAATTTGATTACCAAGCTTAAGTGTGCTGTATATTAAATGGAATTCTGATCATAAAGAAAGGTACTATCTACTCAAAAGTATAATTTCTGTACTTTGAAAATCATCTCAGCAAGAATTATCTTCCTCTATCAAATTGTAGCACTTGTCAAAATCAACTGTAAAGCATCTCAAGTGCTCTTCTGAATCAACAAAACAGATGTATAGCTATGTGAGGTTGCAAGGAGAAGGAAATAACAGTGAACTGGATGCCCGTCAGTGCCCTTAATCTCTTGAACCCACACTTAATGTGGTTGACATGGCAGGTCTTTAGGACTTTCCTCACACAAGGGAAATGCAAGGCTGATTCTTAATAATATGTAAAAATATGTAAAAATAATTTTCTTTCTTCTTTGCTGCTAGACTTTTATTCTTTCTTTATATTCTTAAATAGGCCTTAGACATGCAACAGGGCATTATTTTTTTCCTTTGGTCTACTAGTAATTATGAGAAATTTTTTATGATGCACTTGGAGAAACTAGAAGATCAAACTCTAGAAGTCCAAAAGGAAATAACTCTTTTATCACAGGTACAATTTTTGCTTTAATCAAATTATTTTTCTCCCTTACTAATAAGCAGGACTTTATAGCATGTAAGGCCAGAAGCTCTAGAGTGAGGCTTGAGGCCAGCTCTTGGTGTGAGACCAGGCAAGGTTAGTTAATTTCTTTGTGCCTTCGATGAAAAATGGATATGATAATGTACCGACCTTATGAAGTAGTTTTGAAGATTACCTGAGATGCATCCTGGTGAGGCATTGAAAATACTGCCTGGTACTTAGCACTCAAATGTGATTCTTATATTTTTATCTCTTATTCTTCCTTTTATTAATATTCAGATGCTGTGGTTCTCTCTTTGTCAAATGATAGTGACCAAATAATAATGTACCCTAATGTACTGTAAGAAACTACTACAAACCTGAATCTTAGAGATTATGTTTATGATTTATATGCATATTTTAACAGCTAAAAATGGAAAAGATCTTATTAAGCTAGCTAAATATAGACTGTTTGTTTTCAGAGAGTGTCATCGAAGTACAGGACAAACATTGCTATTGATATAGACATAAACCACGTGGCTGATGTTATGACTTTTGTGGTCCCATCATAGGCACATTTAGCTTATGTGTTGACTTCAGAATCTAACCACTGTGTCAGGCCCATTATGGTGAGTCAACCATCTAGTGGAATGAAAGTAGAAGGTTTTCTGTGGGCCACTACAGATAACCACCAAATTTGAAACTCAGAACACTGGCTGGATTCCTCTAATCTTCTACACTATTTCTCTGAGGATTTTAGTAACGGGGTGATGAGAACAGAATGGGAAATAGATCCATAGCTCCAGACTATGAAGATACCACTTAGAAAGTAGGTTTTGAAAAATCTGCCACTGAGAAGTAAGGAAGTAAAAACAAGACATCACCTAGGGAATCATATCCCACTACAACTATGTATGACTTTTTTTCTCTACATTGCATTGTCCTAACCAACATTTAAGATTCAATCAGTGTATGTATAAATGAGCACTTTTCCTGTTTTTCTTACCATCCCTAGTATCTCTAATTATGTTACGGACTGAATGTTTGTGTCACCTCAAAATTCATATGTTGACATTTTAGCCCCCATTCCCTCAGTGTGGCTGTATTTGGATTAAGGAAGTAATAGAAGTTAAATGAGAATCTTAAGGGTGAGGCCCTGATCTAACATAATTAGTGTTCTTATAAGAGACATCAGTGTGTTCTCTCTCTGTTTCTGCAAAGTCACATAGGAAAGGCTGTATGAATGTATAGGGAGAAAGTAGCCATCTGCAACCGAAGGGAAGAGGTTGCACCAGACACTGAGCCTGCTGACACTTTGACCTTGGACTTCTAGTCTCCAGAACTATAAGAAATTTCTCCCGCTTAAACCACCCAGTCTATAGTATTTTGTTATGGCAGTATAAACAGATTAATACAAACTATTGCATGTAACCTTGATTGCTTTTATTGTAATTATCAAAGTATTTTCTGTAGTCTCTCTTGTAAATCATCTTGAGATTGTGTCTTTGTTTGTTTCAGGATTAGAGTTTGCCAATGACTTGCTGAAAAAAATAGACAAATGGATGAAGCTTCTTTATTAGCTGAACTTATGTAACTATTGATATTGGGCTTCCCGGGTGGCTCGATGGTAAAGAGTCTGCCTGCAGGAGACACAGGTTTGACACCTGGGTCAGTAAGATCCCCTGGAGAAGGGAATGGCTACCCATACCAATATTCTTGCCTGGAAAATTTCATGGACAGAGGAGCCTGGCAGGCTACAGTTCATGGGGTCGCAAAGAATTGGACATGACTGAGCGACTAGCAATTTCACTTTTTTTTTCTTTGAACTATTGCTAAAATTCACTGAATATCTTTTGATAGAAGTGAGTTAACCACATTTAACAGAACATTATATATATATCTTTGCGTTTATCAGAAACAAGTAAAAAAATAATACTAAAACCTGACAGCAAATAATGTAAACAGATATATCACAAAAATGTAAATATAAATGGATACTGAGAAAAATAAACCCTTTGACTTCAATAAAACAAATAGATGAAACTTGTAATATTATACTCTTTTAAAAAATTAGATTAATTTCTGAAAGATCATTAATATTAAACTTTATAGAGATTGCCTTTCCTATTTATTTTAGAAAATAGCCTAACAATATACATTTAGATACTTTGTTATTTATACAAGTTTGCCTATTATTTCCAATTCTAGATTCCATCCTTAAGAAAATAATCTTCAAAGTAGAAAAAGTTTTGTGCTAAAATATTTGATTTCTCTGAATTTATGTAATTTTAGAAAAGAGCATCATGAAACTTTGTGCTCAAAGTGTGCATAACTGTCACTCATTTAAATTATAGAAATCAAACACAGTTTATCTTGAGATCTTATTCTCTTAACTCAGTTGCACTTTGAGGTGCTCATTTTCGCCTCTTGGGTAATACATATTCTTGGAAGTCTGCTGCCTAGAAAATGTGATAAAAACCCTCAGTCTATATTCCCTGTGGTCACACTCAGGTGTCCACTGACCTGTTCCAAAGCCATCACTCTGGTGATTCTCACACACCATGACCTTTGGAAATGTTCTACTATCTCCAAGGTCTCAACGAATCATACTTCAGTGTTCAAGCAAACACGAACTTTCCCTATTTGTGGTCCTTCAACCATTCTTAGGATAAAAAGAAGCAGGGCACAGATTTCCATTATTTCTATAATCTAACATTTCCTTTATTAGTTTCCCAACTCTCTCTGGAATTAGATCATTTTAGACTCTTTCCAAACCTGTGGTTCTCTCTCCAAAAATCAGTCTAGTGCCTTGTTCTCTGGAGGAAAAGAATCAATCAATCAGTCAACCTGCCAAACTATATACCTACCCATCTACCTGTATCTATCCATCTATCAACCTTCTGTCTATGTGTCTGTCTATCCATCTATCTCCCTTCTACTTTCCTGATAGTCTCAAGGGAAAATAAGAGACTCAGGAAAGAGAGGTAAAAGGTGAGCAAGTGAAACCAACTTAACAATGATGACTCCAGAATATGGATGTGGCTTATGAGTAATTTTCTTCTTCTGAAGTTTGGCAACAAGTACAATTTTACTTAGACTGCATATTTATTTCATTTAGATTGTATATTTTTATTTGGTGAAACTAGTGGGATTTAGGACTGATGGAGAATAGAGGAGTACCTTTCTCAATTAGCTCAATCCATTCTTCAGCTTGTCCACTGCTAGTATAATTACAGAATTTGAGAAATTTCATTGGATAAGCTATCCTGAGGTAAGATGCTAACAGAGAGTGGGGCTCAAGAACTTGACATTTGTTCAGAGGGAGCAAATTTTAATAATCTTTTCCCCATCTCCCACGACTATGGCCAGTACATTTTATAGGCAATACATTTTAAAATTTATATTAAATCCAATGTATTACATTTTCAAATAATATATCTATATTCAATTATCTTGGGACAAAATGACTTACAAATACATAAAATATTTCAGTCTTCTTGTTTTTGTTGTTCAGTCTCTAAGTTGTGTCTGACTCTGCGATCTCATGGACTGCAGCACGCCAGGCTCCTCTGTCCTCCACTATCTCCCAGAGTTTACTCAAATTCATGTCCACTGAGTTGGTGATCCTCTGCTGCTCCCTTCTCCTTTTGCCTTTAGTCTTTCTCAGCATCAGGATATTTTCCAGTGAGACAGCTCTTCACATCAGGTAGGCAAAATGTTGAAGCTTCCACTTTAGCATCAGTCCTTCTGGTAAATATTCAGTGCTGATTTCCTTTAGAATTGACTGGTTTGATCTCCTTGCAGTCCAAGGGACTCTCAAGAGTCTTCTCTAGCACCACAATTTGAAAGTATCAGTTCTTTGGCACTCAGTCTTCTTTATGGTCCAAATCTCACATCTGTATATGACTGCTGGAAAAACCATAGCTCTGAGCATACAGACCTTTATTGGCAAAGTGAGGTCTCTGCTTTTTAACACGCTGTCTAGGTTTAGTAACAGAGGTTAAAAATCATAAAACTTGTTGCAAGAACTAAATAAGAGCAATAAACCACATTTGGTGGGAGATGGTAATGAGTATCAATGTTCTATTCAAGTATATTGATATCACACTTTTACCTGTATTATAATTCTTCATCATTATCTCTCATAGTGCTTTTAGTTAGGTTATTGAGAATTTAAGCTTACTTTTAAGTGATTAAAAATAACACAGGTATAACATAGGTATGATCAGATAAGAGAATGGGCTAAACTCAGTGGTGATTCAAACAAGAAATAAATTTAGTATTCTCCAGTAAATCCCTATGATCATGCTGTTAAATTCCCTTTCTGCACTGACTCACACCTTGAACAGACATCACAGAATTCTCTTAACTATAAAGGAACAGTCTTAGCTTGGTAAATAAGCATTAGGGTCACCTCTCTAAATATGTTCAGTTCAGTCAAATGTAAAAAATGTTCAGTTTCACACACAGCTCAAGTTTTTTCTCATTCTTAAGACTCAAGTCTGACTCATTATTCCTGCCACAAGAATAGTCTTTTACTCCATTCAGTTTCCCATCTCCATCCACTATCTCTATCTATTCATTTCCCTTTGTTACTTCTGAGTTTTCCAGAGTTAACACAGGAGGCCTTTTAGACTTGAGTGGTTCTGAGAATGTCACACACTCAAATTCTGTTCTTTCCATGGAACACAGATGGGTTCTCAGTTCCCATGGCACTTCTGTACTGGGTAGTTCTCTAGATAACATCTCAACTCCTGCTCATATAGGTTCATCTTTGCTTCTTAGTGCTGATGTCCCCCTCCCATGGCAAGGAGCCCTCCTACTCAGCAGCCCATCAGGATGGCTTGTTTTGGTCGCTTTCTTTAGTATCTACTTGCCCTGTAGGAAGCCAGTACATTTTTTCTATTACATCCAGAGGGGGAGAGCTGATGCTTGCTGCACTCTCTGTAGTCAAACTCTTGCCTGGAGAAGACTCTGGAACACATCCCAAATTTTGGAGGGTATAAGTTGAAGCTCTTAAGACTTTTCTTACCGTATTCCACTCATGTGTGGGTGGGCCTGTGAACAAATGCAGCTCAGTAAGCCTACAGCCAGGGTAATAATGCCAGTTTTCCTTTTTATTGTCATTATTAATTTCTAAGAGCATTTCTTTTTGGAGCAGAAAAATCACTTAAAGGAATGCCATCTCCTGTCTTTTCCCCATATATGAAATTGAGTGGAAAATATTCCAGAATGCCACTCTTTCTGCCAACTTTCCTTTTCAACAAAATTATGATTTTTGTTTTGTAGGCTGAGTAGAATGATGGGAATGACAGAGAAAAACCAATTTGACTACCTCTTAGAAAACTCAAGAGTAGGGTAACTGACAGCTTTTTGGCTGTTCTTTTCGGAATATTAGAAATACTACTTGTTTTCCTCTGTATGGGGCTTTGGCCACAATGCTAAGACAAAGGAAAAGTCTCATTCAATATATTATGACACATGGTCTTTGATTTTTTTCAGAGAAGCACAAAGAAGAAAATTTGAATCACCACTCATTTCTTCACTGCTTAAGGTTTTGTGTCAGTGCCTACCATCCTTCTTAGCTAAATGTATGCAGCTATATATGGTCAGAATCTTATTTTATAAATCCTTTTGATTCTTGCTTTTCTACTTAAATACATTTAAATATAATTCATTGTTCTCATAGAGCATAATTTTCATTGGTACATAGTTTGATATTATTTTATAAAATTTGTAATCACAGAGCACTTGCATTGTTTCTGGTGGTCCTTTCTGTATATAATGCTTTGATGAATATTTTTGCTCATTAATTAATGTTTCAAATATATTTTGAGTGCCACCATGTGCCTCTCTCTGATGTATGCCTGGAATACACCAGGTAGCAAGATAAATGCAGCATAAACCTTTGAGAACCAAGGGGCAAAAGGAAGCTTTGGGGTATATATTATGTATGTTCACTGTCTTGGTTATGGTCTAGTTTCATGGGTATGTTTGCATGTCAAAATTTAACAGATTTTATACTTTTAGTACATATGATTTATTGTATTTTAGTTATACCTCTATGAAAGTCAAAAAGTGAAAATATTTGTTGCTTAGTCATGTGCGACTCTTTGTGACCCCACGGACTGTAGCCCACCAGACTCCTCTGTCCATGGAATTTTCCAGGCAAGAATACTGGAGTGGCTTGCCATTGCCATTCCTTTTTCCAGAGGATCTTCCTAACCCAGGGACCAAACTCAGGATTCCCACACTGCAGGCAGATTCTTTACCATCTGAGGCACCTTACCTCTATAAAGCTGTTAAATGGCAAAAGAAATCTTAAGGAGAGAAGATAATTTTCCTAAATATATTTAAACATTATGGGAAATATTTGAGAAGACTGAGCCAAAAGTCTGTTAGAAACTAGTGGTATCTAAGGAGCCAAGAGGTTGCTACTTGAAAAGTCAAATGGAAGGAAGACTGAAAATTGTCTAGTATTTGATATAGTGCATAGGGCTAAACTTTCTTATAATTGTTGTCACAAAATTACCAAACATGGTGACTTAGAGCAACACAAATTTATTCTTTTTCAATTTTAGAGACTATAGCTTTGAAATAAATTTCACTGGGTTAAAATGAAGGTGTCAGTGGGCCTGATTCTTTCTGAAGGTTTTGGAGGGAATGACTGTGTTTCCTTGCCTCTTCTGGAATCTAGAGAGGGGCTCCATTTCTTGCTCATGACAGTTTCTCAAACCAGTCCAAATCTCCCATTGCTTACATTATCCTGTCTGCTGCTACTGACCTGTAGTAGTTTCTTCCTCTGTCTTGATCTTATAAGGACACTTCTGATACAGCATTTGCTCCCTTCCCCCATTACCGCCAGATAATCCAGGTGATTTCCTAATTTTAGAAGAGTTTCTGTAATCACATTGGCCAAATCCCTTTTGCTATCTGAGGTGATATATTCACAGAACCCTAGGATAAGGACATGAACATGTTGTGGGCAGGTAAGGGGAGGATATTATTTAGCCTACCATGGAGATTATTGCTGAAATATTAAATAATGTCTTGCAAGTTAAAGAGAGTTGAGAAGTGAGTGTGAGGTGAGAACAACGGAGGCGGTGAGTATAAATTATTTTGTAAGAGTTTTATTGTAAATGCAGAGGAGAGAGAAATTGGAAGTGAAAAGATAAGTGGGTCGGGAGAAGAATTTGATTATATAGTAGGAAAAATTGAACATGTTTAAATGCTGATGGGAGAGTCTAAAGGGCAGTAGAGGGTGAAGATGGAAGATCACAGGTGTTCAAGTTTTCTGAGGATGCCAAGGGGCTCCTGTGAGGAGCCGAGAAGGACTGGACATCTCCATTTACTCAAAAGCATTTGTGAAAAGATTTGGGGGTAGAATACTAAAACCATGGAAGACACTTTCTTTTTTTCTAATTTATTATGTATTAATTTTTTAAAGATATTATGTAACTTTTTTATGCTTAGTTTTTAAATTCAAGTTATTATACTGTTTCCTTTCTGAGAAAATATTAAAACCCCCAAACTGTGTTTCCTAGAAACTTAAAAGGAACAACAAAATTGCTGCTGAAGAAAGCTGTAGCATTGTAGATCTGCATGATTGCTTTCCTTCATATTTTGAATTTCAATTTTTTTGTAACTTTGCATTGGCTTGAATTTTTTGTCAGACTTTACTAAACTGCACCATCAAGTGAACTGTACCAAATGTGTTATTGTTCCCCAAGGTTTACCCTTAACATTTCACATCACTATTTTTTCTCTCTCTCTTCACATTGTCATTTCTGTACATCCCAAATACAACAGATCATGGCTTCCACTGGGATCTCCAGGTAGAGCATTTCCAAGGTTTCCTATAATTGGTGTCTGCTATTCCTGCTCACTGAACATTATGTAAATGATGGCAGGGACCAAGAACCCAAAGGTGTGTGTGTGTGATTCTGTATGAATGGAGTGTGTGAGTGAATGTGACTGTGTGAATGATCTCTGTGTGTATGTCGATGTAAAGGGGATAACTGAAAGATTATAGTAACAATTTTCAAATAAGTATCCTCCTTACCCTGTCTAGTATAGTGATAAAATTTTCAGTTTGTAATGCAATTTTATACATTTATTGATAATTTATTGTTTAAAAGATGTACAGTGCTAGCAGCTGTTAAGGAAACTAGTTCTGTCCCTGATAAGTAGAAAACCTATTGGGAGAGCGATTGAAAACAGAAGGGGGAAGAGCTAAGTAGCTGGAAATAGAAGGAAATATGATCATGGCCTAGGGCCTATTTTAGATTGCACAGTCAAAGATGGTCTCTCTGAGGAGGTTCCTGTTGAAGCTAAACCCTGAATATCAGTTATCCAACCAGGATGCTGAATCGAAGGTTATATGTCATTAAGGATATTAGTATTATGGCATTTTTAGAGAAGATAGGAATCTGATTTGGGATCCAGAAAGTTTTCAGTTAAGATGAGGAATTTCAGAAAGATAGAGCAGAGGCATAAACGTAGCTGTGGGAACAAACTAAATGATGGCATACACAGAGGGGAACAGAGGGGTGAGTTCATGAAATAGAAACAGCTTCAACTTGGTTGCAGCTGAGAGTGGAGTTTTGTGAAAAGTAGTCGAAAAGGTGCTTGAGATCATATTGTGTAGGGTCTTAAACAGTTGCATGGAGAATCTATATTTAAAAATTCCAATGTAGCAGCGTTAAAAGTCCTAAAGAAGGACACAATTGAAAGTATAATAATGAGAGCTGCCGTTTGTTGAAGTTACTGTGTGCCAAGTGCTTCATATATATTATCCCTTTTTATATACTCCTCATAAAGTTTTTGAAGTTTATTATTACAGACCAGTTAATCTGATGCTCAGTGATGGGAATTAATCTGCCTGTAAGTCCTCATACAAGAAAGGATTTGAACTGAGGTAGAGAAGCACCTCAAATCATGAGGCCTATTGAGTCTAGTATAATGGATGAGGTGTAAGGTGTAAGGGGATTTGAATTAGGATCATGGACAATTGCCCAGAAAAGAGAAGATGTAGTCTTCTCTATAGGCAAAGTCTATGAGCTAGAGGATCATATTTGATGTAAAGAAAAAAGAAAGGAATACATATTTTAGATACTTAATTCAAGAATGCTACCATGCACCGAGATGTCCCAGGGGGAGGGAATCTGGAGGGAGGCGGGAAGGGGGTTCTGGAGGGGGAGCATATGTAAACCCATGGCAGTTTCATGTCATTGTTTGGCAAAACCAACACAATAAAAAAAAATTAAAAAAAAATTTAAAAAAAAGAATATAGAGAACTAAAATAGAATAAAACAATGCCTTTAGCAGCAATAAGGATGGACCTAGAGATTTTCATACAGAAGGAAGTAAGTCAGACAGAGAAGGAGAAATATTAAAAAAAAAATAATGCTACCATGGTTGTTATTTCCAATTTTAATGCTTTTCTTATTTTTTCCTAATTATTGTTTCAGCATTTTTACCAAAATATATACTCAGTAGATAAAATTTTATAAATGCATAGTAATAGGAAAGAGGGAAAACTTTCCTAGTCTTCTAACACCTATTGATGGTTAACTGCTAATGCCTTGGTACCATTCTGAACTTTCAAAAATACATGCAGAGATATCTGAAGGATTCTTTTAGGAACACTTAACATGACTTATTTTACTAAAGGTGGAATTTTTCAACCTTTTACATTTAACATTGAATTATTATTTCCTTTTTGTTTTACCATATAAACTTCAAAAATATTTTACTATCTGTGTAATATGTCATTGGCTTTCCATAACATAAATAAAGTAATGGATTCCATTACTTTATTTAACCACTTACTGTTTTCATGTAGATTGTTTCTGGTATATTTTTAAAAATAGCTGGTATATGCAGTTTTTCTTTTTTTACATTCAAGAGTGTATACTTAGAATGTTATCTCAGAAATGAAGTTATGAAATCAAAGAATTTGGTCATTACGAATTGAATGAAACATCCTGCTAACATGTTTTTCAGAGCTTTGCTAATTTAAATTCATGTTAGTAGTTTTTGAGAAGCACATGTCTCTACACTCTAAAAAGCAAGGACTATTATATTTATAACATTATATTAAAAAGGAAGTTTAGGCCAATGTTTTAAAATAATAAATGCCAGTGAGATATAGGTCAGATCACCCCGTAGAAGTTGCAAAAAATAGGTTGCCAAGACATGGTTAAATGACTCCTAAATATCTTACTACCAGGGACCAGCCCCACTTGGATCCAGGGGTCTTGAGGGAGTGGAGGTGTCGGCAAAGTCCTGAGCTGAGTCAATATGTTGATGAGGCAGTCTCTTTATTCTTTTTGGTTTACAATTTTATATCCCAAAAAACATTTCCATTACATCACATATTATTCTATACAATCTTTTGTTTTCTATCTTCCATAGCAACCTTATCATAGCTTATTCCCCAATCTATTGAAACATTCCCCTTGCAGAAGTCAGATTTCTGCGCAGATTTAACAATAATATGGTTATTACTTTATTGTCTTCAGGATACTTCGTTCAATCATGGTATGCATATCAGTCTGAGCAGAAAGGTTACATTTTTCTCTTTTCAGGTGCAGCTGTGTAGAGGCTTGAGGGAAGGGCTAAGCTTTAAACTGTTTTTATTCTAGTAACCTCAACCACTACCTGTCTCATTCTGTGCTGACACTCCAGTTCTTATGAGGAAAGAGGACAATGAGACGGTCTTGTAGCACTGCTTTAACAGTAAAACCCTATTAACCTTATATATCTATTATAATGAATTCCTATGTCTACACTATCCTAAAGCAATCAATGTCTCCAACTATACTGGCTACAGTTATGAGCATTACTAAATCCCCTCCCTGCTGGTCTCTTCAAAGAAGGGAGCTTCCACTGTGGAGTGGTCGGGGCAGTGGAAGGTGGAAAGCTGACCCAAGTACGAACCCGTCTGGTGGTGGCTTTGCCATGACCTCAGGACGAATTCTTTCTAACTGGAACTGACCTACTGAGATGAACTACTGTTCCGAGCATGAACAGAACTCCCAAGAAAAATACCAGAAGGGGCCTTGCCTGGGATGCCCCAATAAGGAAAGTCCACTTTGCAGTTTTTTTCTTAGTTTTGTGACCTTGTCATCCGAGCAAGGGGACATCCGGACGGCTCCTGGCATCTTACTACACAGCAAAAAAGAATGTGAAAAGGATACATGGAGAGGAGCTTATTAGGATTTTGATTTGGGAGGGAGCTGTTAGTTTGCTGTATATTGGACACCTTTTCCACATGAGGTAGGGCTAGGGTACCTGTTCCTTTGAATTTTATAAAATAAGTTTTCACAGTATTTATGGGAAACCCAGAATTGTGTCCTGTTC
Source organism: Antilocapra americana (assembly GCA_007570785.1). Lineage (NCBI taxonomy): Eukaryota > Metazoa > Chordata > Mammalia > Artiodactyla > Antilocapridae > Antilocapra > Antilocapra americana. The sequence continues at coordinate 34,163,897 of ML660772.1, read as the reverse complement.
TGCTGGAAGACTTAATGGGCTAGAGTCTGCTTCCTTCCTGAGAAATCTCAAGTTTGAGACGTCAACTGACTATTGAAGATGTGGCTCTACTCTCTGAGTTTGTTGTGGGAATTAGACGGATGACATAAGAGAGAATGAGACGAGGTGGTTTTAGGCCCGAGCCTTTGGCAGGTGTACACACTCCATCAGAGACAACTCAGAGGTGAGGCTGTCTTTGTGGGCCGGTAAGTGAAGGAGGCCCTCAGATGCGGAAAGATGTGTACTTGCAGGCCTTAGTTGTGCAGGAGAGAGAACCCGAGCCTGGGTGTGGGTCTTAACATCGGAAAGGGCTGCCGGAAGAAAGGTCCGCTTTAAGGAAGATTCAGTCATTTGCTAGCACCAGAGAACCAGCCAAACAGAGTATTTTGGTTACTTCATGCATTCAATGTTTTGGGGGCTCTTCCCTTTTCATCTATGGGCAGAGCAGAAGTTCACTCCACTCAGCAAATTTATGGGATAATGAGAGATAAAAGAAAAGAGGAGTCTTGCAACTTTGTTTTCATTTGTATTTATTTGGTCATTTGTGAAGTTTAAGATTTTGAATTTAATTACACAACCATATTTCTCTATTAAAGTAACAATAAGCATAAATAATTTTTTCAGTAGTAGTCTCATTTAATTTTTTAAAAGAAAAAAGAAAACATGATTATGGTTTCTCTGATGTGAGTAGGGTTATGCAGGAACTCATGACCATCTGTTCTTGAACATCCTTCATGCAATAGGCAAAACTTCTGATGAAAATAATTATAAATTTGAATGTTAAATCTTTGTATTCTAATAAAATACATAAAATATTATTTCCTACACTTTCTATTTGATGACTGTGTAGTTTCTGTAAATATATCAAAGTTACGTTTCATCCCACTTATAGCAAAAAAAAGCAGATTGCTATTAGAAGAGTGGGTGGTGGTACAGGAGTCAGACAGTGTGGTGTCATGGAAAATACACCAAAATTTAACTGCAGAAGACCATCATTCAGTTCAGCCCCAATTTGTCTATTACTAATTATGTGACATTGGAAGAGTAATTTAGTCTTAGGTTTGAAATATATGAAGACAGAGAGAGTTGTGGTATAGTATAAGACAAGACAGTGTGTGTGAGGCAAAATGGAGTATTTTGTCTCTTGGCCTCCTACTCCCTTCTTCCCACCGCACTCCCCTCTTCACTCCTGTTTGTAGGGAGGACGTCTTTGTTAAGTCACAGACAGATAATTTGTCAGAGACAGTCAACATAAGCAAGAGAAAAATTTGTTGATATTTCCTCCTGAAGCACCTTAGTAGGATTAGCTGGGGAAATCTTTCAAATTTTCAGTTTTCCCAAACTTAACACATTACCAGCAAGAAAAATAAACAATGATTTCCTAAATGTGAACACTCTCTTTCTGCTCTCCTCCACCTACCACGTGGAAAGCAATGTGGAACTAATAATTATTTCTTCAGCAGTGCAAATCACCTTTGCCTTTTATTCCCATCCTACCTTAAACACAGGGTTCCCTTTCATGTTATAGCCAGAAGGGTTAGCTTGTTAAAAACTTGTCCCATCATTCTCCAAAGTGCCATTCAGGGATCCACTCGTGCGCCTCTCATTAATTACAAAGACCTGTGTCTAAAGGAGTGTGCAAAACCCCAGAGAGTGTAAAGATTCAAAGTGTTATTGAGGCCAAACCATCTTATCTATAGGTGAGCCTTCCGGGTCATGGTAGATTCACCCTGATGAAATAAAATGTAGAATTTTCCAAGTGCCTGGGCCTCCTGTGCAATCACTGAATGCAAAGCTTATATCACCTCCTCCATACTGAATACAAATTACCCAATAAAACAAATAAAAGCTCTCCAAGGCTCTATCATACATCACATAAATTGTTTAGCTTCATTCAAAAAACAAGTATTATGTGGATAAAGTAGCAAAGTTAAATAACTGCATTTATAAAATTTAGAAGTAATTGTTTAAAATCAAATTGCAAATTAATTCCTTTTCTCCTTTCAAAAGCTACATCACAAAATTAAAAGTACACCTCAGAAAGCCAAATATGTGTCCATTTTCTGTATATAACTTTCATGTGTATATAGCTTTTGGTAATGTAGTTATATAGGTATCAGGAAGCTAAAGAAAACGTTTCTATTAACTTAGGTATTGCAGAACTACAAGGGCTGGCTTATTCAGACCCTTGATTAAAACAATGCTTCCAGGTTTGAGGATTTTTATCCTCTACTGGAGAACTGAAAAAACCACTGTAATTTAGTTATGCAACATTACTCAGTTTAACTGGCACTTTATGTTCTCCATGTTCAAACACAAATGGGGAAAGAACATTCCTCATCCATCGGAGGACACGGACTGTATTTTGTTAGGATAGTCATCTTGTTATGTCCCATTCAGCTCAGCCCCATTAAGTTTTTGGGCCTAGAATTGCTGCCTACTGCCAGGATTAATATCTCAGTATTTTTTCCCCTTAGTTTATGGTTACTTTTCAAGAATTAAATGATCATTCAGAAAGTTGGCTTCAGTTTATGAGCTGTTAAACCTATGGTAGATATGATACAGCAAAAGGGAAAGCAGAAAAGTTCTTAGTAGCAACTTTGCAGATATCTTAGGGTCCCCCCTCCTCCTTTTTTTTTCTTTAAGCCTGAAGATCCATATTCCTTCCTAAGCCTTCCTCCTCTGTGATTCCAGGTTTTATATTAATATGGATCAGGCTTCCCCAGATAGTAAAAGGAAGCTTATCCAATAACCATCAATATTTCTTCCTTTAAAATGGTAGTTTCCCATATATGTTAATTTTCTCTTTTTCCCACTCCAATCATATTTATTCCCCAAGAAAGGTAAAATACTAAATACTATAAGCCGTGGTAATAAATTCTAAATAAATGAACAAATGTAATGAAAACGTTTTTTTTTTTTTTTTTTGGTTCATAAGATTCTCTATATGATTGTTGATATAAAGTGTCAAATTGACTGTTCTGGAAGCTAAAATCTGTTGTCTACAGAATGTATCAGCAATCGATGGGAACAGGAATCATCGTCATCAGTAACCAGTGTTTGTTGAACTACACTTGACCTATCAGCTAGTTCAGACATAAAACTCTGCCTTGAGTTAATTCTCCACAATCAAAGTGTGGTTGCATTAAGTGGAAATTTATGAGTGAATATTTGAATCACCATAGATGCCCAAAATGTGTAATTTGTTTGCTTTCCTGTGGTCATGTGCTTTGCCAGTTTCTAATTTTTAGTGGACTTAGGAAACTATTGTTTTTTTCTCAGTTCATTTCATTTCAGTGCAGGCACACAGTCGTAACCGACTCTTTGCGACCCCATGTACTGCAGCATGCCAGGCCTCCCTATCCATCACCAGCTCCCAGAGTTGACTCAAACTCGTGTCCATTGAGTCAATGATGCCATCCGACCATCCCATCCTCTGTCGTCCCCTTCTCCTCCTGCCATCAATCTTTCACAGCATCAGGATCTTTTCAGATGAGTCAGTTCTTCACATCAGGTGGTCACACTACTGGCGTTTCAGCTTCAACATCAGTGTTTCCAATGAATATTCAGGACTGATTACCTTTAGGATGGACTGGTTGGATCTCATTGCAGTCCAAGGGAGTCTTCTCCAACACCACAGTTCAAAAGCATCAATTCTTCAATGCTCAGTTTTCTTTATAGTCCAACTCTCACATCCATACAGGACTACTGGGAAAACTGTAGCCTTGACTAGATGGACCTTTGTTGGCAAAGTAATGTCTCTGCTTTTTAGTATGCTCTCTGGGTTGGTCATAACTTTTCTTCCAAGGAGCAAGTGTCTTTTAATTTCATGGCTGCAGTCACCATCTGCAGTGATTTTGGAGCTCCTCAAAATAAAGTCTGCCACTGTTTCTACTGTTTCAGGGAACTACATATTCTGATGATACTTGCCTGCTCTGTCATTCACAAATGTAAATAGATGCTTAAAAAAAAAAAAAAAGAAAAGAAACAAGCCAAACCTGCTCTGTTACACCTTCATCCTGAAACAGAGTAAGTGTGAAGCACACAAAGTTTTTTCAAAGGATAAATTTACCATGCTTACTATGTGTAAATAAGGTACGTAACTGACAGCTTTTTTCTCCATTTCAACACATGGTTTTCTATATTTGGTTTCCTTAAAGAATGTCTTTTTGTCTCTCTCTCTCTCTTTTAAAATTCAAATTGAGTTAAGGCCTGCAAATTGGGGAAGAGTTTGAGAAACAAGCAGTAAGAAATTAAGCAGATAACTACAAATCCTGTTAATCTCAAAAATATACAAGCAACTCCTGCAGCTCCATTCTAGAAAAATAAACGACCCAATTAAAAAGTGGGCCAAAGAACTTAACAGTCATTTCTCCAAAGAAGACATAAAAATGGCTAACAAACACATGAAAAGATGCTCAACATCACTCATTATCAGAGAAATGCAAATCAAAACCACAATGAGGTACCACTTTACACCAGTCAGAATGGCTGCCATCCAAAAATCTACAAGCAATAAATGCTGGAGAGAATGTGGAGAAAAGGGAACCCTCTTACACTGTTGATGGGAATGCAAACTAGTACAGCCACTATGGAAAACAGTGTGGAGATTCCTTAAAAAACTGCAAATAGAACTGCCATATGACCCAGCAATCCCACTGCTGGGCATACACACCAAGGAAACCAGAATTGAAAGAGACACATGTACCCCAATGTTCATCACCACGTTGTTTACAATAGCCAGGACATGGAAGCAACCCAGATGCCCATCAACTGACGAATGGATAAGAAAGCTGTGGTACATATACACAATGGAATATTACTCAGCATTAAAAAAAAAATTCATTTGAATCAGTTCTACTCAGGTGGACGGAACTGGAGCCTATTATACAGAGTGAAGTAAGCTAGAAGGAAAAACAACAATACAGTATACTAACACATATATATGGAATTTAGAAAGATGGTAACGAGAACCCAGCATGCGAGACAGCAAAAGGAATGCAGATGTATAGAACAGACTCGTGGACTCTGTGGAAGAGGGCAAGGGTGAGATGATATGGGAGAATGGCATTGAAACATGTTAATTATCATATGTGAAATCAATCGCCAGCCCAGGGTTGATGCTCGGGGCTGGTGCACTGAGATGTCCCAGGGGGAGGGAATCGGGAGAGAGGAGGGAGGGGGGTTCTGGAGGGGGAGCATATGTAAACCCATGGCGGTTTCATGTCATTGTATGGCGAAACCAACACAATAAAATAAAGAAAATTAAAAAAAAAAAAAAAGAACCTCTTTATCCTTTGCCTTTTTCAAACTCACCTCTAGTTACCAGCTCAATGATATCTCCAAACCTTCTGTCATACCCAATCCCCACACCACACTCCCATCTTAGCACTTGTCTGCTCCTGAGCCTGTTGGCCTTCCTCCTTTTCTTTTTTTTTTTTTTTTGGTACCACTCTAAATATTCATATATTCCAGTGTCAGGAAATCGGTTGTTTGTATATGTTTCTCCCATTAGACTGAGAGTTTATTGAAGAAAGGGTCTCAGTTGGTGGCATCTTTGTAAACTCATCCTTGTCGCCTCACTGAGGACCTGGCACACTCTGGACCCTCAGTCAATATGCATAGAGTAAATATATGTCTTATGACAACATCTGTTCCTTCCAGTCATTACTGCCACTCATATTTCATCCTGTGCTTACTTGCTGGAAAAAGTCTAAAACTTTGGATTGTTTTGAGGAATATCTTAGAAGTTTTCTCTGAACTGATATTTTCAGGTCCTGGGTGCACTGGGCCTAAATCCCTTAAATAAGCAAATAGTTTTTGGGGAAGCAGGCCACCATCCAGCCCTCCCTGGCAGGATCTAAACTTCCCTAATGAGGATTGGATGCTATTCTGAGCCAAGAACCCTGTCTGTCTGTTTCTGTTTAGCAGCAAAGTCCTTAATCTTCATCGTTCTCAAACCCTCATTTGTTTTCCAATTTTTCTCACATTCTTGACATAAGCCAAATAAAGTAGTTCCATTTCCTGTCCATTTTAATATCATATTTTTACAGGATTCTCATGAATATCAGGTTTTTCTGCATCTTTCCCACTAGCTAAACCATTCTTTCTGCCTTCAATCTGTACAGAAAACTCTTGTCCCACTGCCTTTTGATTCTGATTAAGAGTAGCCTTCTCTGTCACCGAGAACTGATAGTTTGGGTCAGTAGAAGGATGAGCACACACATAACCATACTGCTGTCCTGATAAGGGCAGGATGTGAAATATGTCCAAGGACCAAGGAATATAGAGGAAAGAGCGATAACCTCTGCTTGGAGGTGACTGACTCTAGAGTGTATCAGACAAACCACAGGGCCAAGGGCATTTCAGAAAAGTCTGCAGCACATGGAAAGACCTAGAGGCAGGACAGAGCATGGCATGGGGGACTGCTTAAGTTCCGTGTCTCTGAAGCATATGGCATAACTTTGGAAGTTGTGTGAGATATGGTTACAACATGGAAAGGGGTTCAAAATGATAGAGATGGTACAATTAGATGTCCATTTTAGAAAGTTAATCCCAGTATCAAGGTAAAACCTAAATTAAAAGCAATGAGAATCATCAGTAAATCCAAGGGTTCTAACATGAACACTAAGGCGCTTAAAGACAGAATAATAGAATCACAGGGTTAAGGGGTTAACCATTGTCCTAGAAATGACCTGGAAAAAGGAAACTATTTTAAAGAAGTTACTAATTGTAAGGATGGGTAAGAACTCTAAGGAATAACTGTTCATAGTATTGGAGATGTTGGAAATTTGAATTCTGAGCACTGAGTTATGTGTACATAAGTGAGAATCCTCTGGTTGTTTGTGTATAATAAAAGGCTTGCAGAATTGAATAATATACATGAGCATCTGTGAGTACTCTGAGCTCTGCTACATGTTGATACACACGAAGAGTAGAAAAGAAGAAAAACTCCCAGATTTTCAGGGGTTGGGGTCTTAATATAAAACTAAAACAAGTTTCAAGTAAGTTGTGAATTTCAGGTTTTAATATTGTGGGACTTCAGAAATAAGTTAGATCACTGTCTTCATACCAAATGTATAGAGTTGGGAGGAAGTGAGTGTATAGCATTTAAACTGAGGGAATCGTGGGCGTGAAAGTAGAGAGAAAGGATGGAGCCTAATTCACTTGTAGAATTGGAGACTGGCTGGAACATAATCAGTTTAAAATCAAGTGAATGTGTTAAGGAATAATAAGAAAAATTTCGCATAAATGCAGTGGAAACAGATCACAGAGACAAACGTCCTCAGCACTCAAACAAGGAGATTAAATGGTGGAGTTGCACATTGGAAAGCTCTAAAGCTTTAGCCTGACATGGCACAGGGGAGAGACGTAATGAGGATGTTGCAGGAACACTGGTCTGGGAGAGATGTGCACGATGGGGTCACGGAAGACTCAGGGTAGCTTCCAGAAAGAGTCCTACTGCTGCTAAGTCACTTAATTCACTTCCGACCCTTTGCAATCCCATGGACTGTAACCCACCAGGCTCCTCTGTCCATGAGCTTCTCCAGGCTAGAATACTGGAGTGGGTTGCCATTTCCTTCTCCAGGGGATCTTCCAGAAAGAGTTACCAATCACCCAGTTGTCTTGGCAACATGAGACCTCTATGTGCTTCCTTTTGTGCTCTTCTTGGGAGCATTACACATATTTTCTGCATAATATTATACAAAAAGAAAAAGAAAAACCTCTTGATAGAGAAACCCCCTCATTGTGGAAGCCGTAAACCTCTTTTATTTGTTTTGTTTTGTTTTCTGGAAATTTGGCCAAATCTGCAGATTGACACAGTAAATCCTGCTATCCTTCTGTTCTAACCCGTACTGTAACTACAAACAACAGAGACTGATTTCAACATTAGAAAAGTCAGGCCTGCCGATTAGTTCTACCTTTGTAATACTTGGCTTTCATATAACAGTTTTTCAAGCTTCATTTAGTTGGTACTAAAGAGTCCACTGTTGCTATAATACATATGGAAAAATGATTCCAGTCAGGCACTCTAAATCCCTTGTGTAAATATATATAGTGGAAAAGAAGAAACACATTAGGTCTGGTACTAGTTAGAGGCCTGGCAAACAAAAGACTCTGAACTTCTAGTTTTAAAAAATGAATTGAATTCTGGAGATGCAAACTTTGTGGTGGCATCACCATAACCGGCTGCTGTTGGCGAGCCGACACACAGTTTTGATAACTCTGTGTTCATGTGGACCAGGTCTGTGAATTAGGAAGGAAAAAGGAGGAGCAAAGTCAAGGAGGCAATTACTGTCAATTACACCCCAAAGACCGTATGTGGAAAACATTAATAAATCATTGTAAAGAGCTGGGAAACTGCCATTTAAGTGGAAAACTTTTATATCAGAAGCAGCAAACCAGAAGCAGGTGGTCTGAATCTGGCTTGGGTGTGTGTTTTGTTTGGCCTTGGCATTTTAAAACCAACATAAACTTGTCTGCTTTATGTATGGCCTATGTTCTCTGCTTCTCCACTTTCCCATCACTCTCTACTCTCTTATACTCATCACTCTTAATTTTTTTATGCACCAGATGTTATTCAAGTTTGTGACACCTGGAATACTTTGTTTGTTTGTTTTTTCCTTATAGCAGTATTGTGGTAGAAAACTTTGGCGGCAAAAGACTTGAGATGAAATTTAAATTAAATGATTGGTTAACTGTGCAAGGCATCTCTGTAAACATCATTGTTCTCATCTTTAAAAGAAGAGGCTAAAAATCACACTATCTGCTATGCTTATCCCATGGGCTAGCCCAGACTAAATGTGAAATTACAAGTAAGATACACTAGGAGGATACTTTTCACCCAAAGTGTGATATAGTTAGCTATTATTCTGTTGAAAATGAAGAACTTTGTTTCTTGAATCTTTTAATTCACATACATTTCACAATGATTATAACTAACTTTGGGAATCATTAGTCTGGGCCCTTTCAAGTTTCTGCCCTATGTATACCATTAAATTTCAAACTTGACTACACAATGGAGTAAATGGTGGTTTATAAATGCTTATGACTGAGTCACTTCCCCAACAGTTCTGACTAAATGATCTGGTAGTGATCTGGGCTCTGGAGTTGAGGATGTTTTGTTTTGTTTTTTACACTCCTTGGATGATTATAATGAGCACTCAAAGCTTGATAATCATGATTTACACTGATTCAGTAAAACATCACTTAAAAAAAGAAAACATCACTGAATTATAAAATTTTTCCTAAACAGACTTTATCATGTTCAGACTATTTTGTAGTAAAACAAATTGCTAGTTATTCTGTCTTTTAATTCAGTGATTCTCAAACTGTGGGCAGTATCAGTACCACCTCATACGATAAACTAACTAAAGGTCCCCCAAAGATGGCCTAATCCCCAGAACTGGTAAATATTATTTTACATGGTTTTGAAGGTGTAATTAAGTGACATCTTCAGATGAAGACAATAGCCTGGATTATCTGGGTGAGCCCAGTGCAATCAAAGAAGTCCCTTCTAAAAGGAGGCAGACAAGTTCAAGTCAGAGAAAGCAAGTGAGGACTGAAGTGGGAGTCAGAGAGAGGTGAAGAGGTCACTGCTAGAAGTGCTGCTGGCCTTGAAGATGGAGAAAGGGGATACAGGAGGCTTTTAGGAGCTGCAAACGGTAAGGAAATGGACCCACTTCCCCAAGCAAATCTGTCAATACAGATTTTAGGCCTTTAAGACCCAATTTCAAATTTCTGACCTCCCAAACAGCAAGATAAAATCAGTGTTGTTTTTAGCCACTAAGTTTGCGGTGATTTTTAAATAGAAGCAATAGGAAACTGATAACCTGGAAATTCATTAAAAATATGAATTATTAAAGCCTCTCTTGGGCCTATCATATCAGGATATCTAGAGGCTGCATTCAGTAATTCAAGCTTTCATGAACCAGGTGATTCTGATGCACAGTAAAATTTGAAAATTGTTGCTTTAGATTATGGTGTTTAATTAAGTTTCTTTTCTTTCTAAAAATATATGGTTTGAACAGCTTTGGAGTGAAAGAGTATGTACAAACGCTCAATTTGTCTGATCATAGATAGTTTTATATCATGAAATATATTAAAAATAATCCTTTAAAGAAGGCATTTAAGGTGAAGATAGTTTGGGGAAGATTCTTAGTGTCTGCCATGATTGCTGGGCTTGTAAAAATGTGTGTTTTAACAGAGTTCTGATCCTTAGTACAGAAATTACAGACTTCAACTTAACACATCCTTATTTGATGGGCACAAAATTGATAATATCAATCGGCATCCCTTCCTGTTAAAGGAGGCTTTGAGGAAGAGGCAAAGTCAACCTAGGAATCCCAAATCCTCTCTTCTTTTCAGTTTCAGAGCTATTCTCACAAGAAGTTTAATTTAAACCTGAAGTGGAACAGCTAGCATAGATTTACTTGCTTTCAACATCCATGCATTGTCAGAGAAAGTGAAGAAGAGGGGAAGAATTTACATTTTAACAGAATGTTTGTAATTTCAAAATATCTTGATTGACTACCGCCCAGTGAGTGAAAACCATATGCAATTGGTAAACGTGGAAATACTCTGCTGCTTTGATTCTCATAATGAAAACTTCAAGCAGTCCCACATCTGTTCCCTTAGGTCCATCTAATCCCATCGTGTCTGTTTAAACCATTGGTATGTGTGCACATGGTTTTGAAGACGAGGCGCCTCTCTGTGGGGAGCAGCATAGAGACTACTGATTTATATCCCTAAGGTTCCGATGTAGTGAAAGCCAAAAATTTCCACTTTGACATTGAATGGTGACTAGTTTAGCTACTATAATATTGCCAGTCCGGCAGCTCTTGAAGCTGTCTGTATGTGAACTTTTCATTTGACCTAACTGGGTACTCTACATTTGTCACTTGAACCTCAGAACAATCTTCTAAAAACATCGAAGTCACTTCTTCTGTTATTTATAGCATGGCCGGTAATTTCTTCGTCAAACTACTTAACTGTATTTTATCATACTTTAAAAAATATGGAATGAGTATCTAAAGTTCAGGGAAGTATAACAGTCGGTTGAAAAATACTCACCAGACAAGTAATCATACAGTCTTGTGTCACCTGACATGTAGTGAACAAGCTGATGAATGAGTCAGGATTTAAATGGTAATTATCATTCATCATTATAATAGACTTATTAATTCATAAATTCTTGGTAAGCCAATTTTCTATAAAAAGGTTAATAATAAAAGTGGAAAAGAAAAAAATAGCCTCAATGTGATAAAAAATGTAAGAGCTAAAATATCTTTACTGCCACATATCCCTCCTAATTATCCAATAGTTTTATATTAAAAGGTTTCTTAATACAAGACTGTATCTTCTTAGTATTTTGAAAGAACAAAAATACAATTTCTTTTATAACTCATTCTCTCATATCCCCTGTAAGAATCAACATAAATATAATAATGAAACTTAGATAATATTTGAATACTCTAAATTAATCCCAAGTAAACTAAGATGCTTGTAAACAGTGATTCTTATTATTAGTAAATGCCAAAGTATCACATTTCAAGTTGCTTACTGGACTAAATCTTACATTCTATACAACAGTAGTATACATATATCTGCTTCAGATGTATGTATATAAAAATGACAAATTGAGCCAAACATAAGATGATTAAGTCTTTTTTAGTTTGAAAATGCCAATCAGCCATCTTGAAATCAATCAACTGGTAAAAAAAAAAAAACAAACATTTTATCAATAATTATACTCTGTCCCTTAATAGAGCTACAAAAGGAAAAGAAACAACTTCAGAAAAAAGAAAGTCAGCTCTAAAAGTTTAACTCTAATAGGCCAAAGATAAAAATTCTTGAAATTATTTCTTGAAACTCTTTAAACAGTCATTTAAAGTTGTTAGTATTGATTATATTCAGGGAAATAAGACTATTATTCTATTTGCATAACTTGTTCTCAGTTTGGAATATGTACAACCAAATGCCATGAATAATGATTTTTATTATAATCTTGTTCTCCTGGAGATAGATGGTATAAAAATAGGGTATCAACCATGTCAAATTGAAGTAAGTAGGAATAAGATAAATCAAAATCCTTAAGTTCAGTCAACTATGATATTCAGAGTCAGAATATGATATTCCACTGGACAAATTTATATCCAGTTTGTTTGGGAAGTTCTTGATCATCAAAATGGAGCATTTCCCTTTAAGTTGGCAACACAATTTGAGGAAGAAAGATCACATTGTTTACTGTAAAACTGATAGCATAAAGATTGCATGAGATCACATGTATAGGTACAGATATGTAAGCTATAAGGGGATTTCAGATAGCAGAATAATTGTTCTATGAATTTAAACTTTTCCTTTATATTCAATAAAAGTTACTAATATAGTACAGATCCAAATCTCTAAGTCATAGGCAGATAATCTGCTGCTAGCATTAATGATTGGAATTTTGTTTAAACAATAGCTGTATAATTAGGACCACATTGCCTGACATATGTTTGGCACATACAGCTTCCAAGGTTTCATACACCTTGGAAAGAAAGAAGGAAACATCTAACAAAAGTTAATAATAGCCAAAAACAACATGGAACAATAAGACTGTCCTCCCTCCCTCCCTTCTTTTTGTCTATTCTTTCATCTGTTTTTGTTTGTTTGTTTGATGTTGGAGAATATGTGTGTTAGGTAAACTCTCTGATGTCGTGCCTTGAGGCTTATTTTATGTTTCTATAACCGAATAATGGAATGGCACATCAACTGCAGTGGAGAATTTTCCTTTGTAGTCAAAGTTCTAACTAGATAGGTTACCCCATTGTAGTCGTATCACATTAGAAAAATTAAACAGATCATCCATATCTTTCCTGACTTTTCTGTTCTTTCTCTTAGTTGGCAAGAGTAGAATTTCCTGAAGAAGGATGCTCCCTGGCAGACAGAAAACCCAAAGCCCAACCAAATTAAATGAATAAATAGATTAGTTAATTAATTAAAAATAAGGAAATAAGTCAAAGACTCAACATTACTACTTTATCACAGACTGCCATCCAATCTTCAGCATCAGGCTGTGCCTGGGGAATCTCAAACCCCTTTTAGGTGGTTTCTGCAAGAGCTTCTTCAATAACACTCAGGCCGACTTTTAAGTATTATGTGGCTGTTTAGAGACTGTAAAGCCATCAACCTATAAAAGTTTTTGTTATTTCTGAGACTCTGGAAGACTAAGGTGTGTTTGATAATAAACTCAAGTTGTATGAGAACTGGAACATTATAGACAGAGCAGTGTAATACATAAGTCTTAATTTATTTGAATCAATACGTATATGACTATCAACAACATAGCTTCTCTAGTGAGTGTTACCTTGTTCTTATAAACATTCTGTAGACCTCTGGAATCATTCTGATGTAGAAAGTACATAGGTGTGATGTACAAAGATTATTTGTGCTGGTGTTGGGACTGTTTACCTATTACTTAGTCTCATCACATTTTCCACGTACATTTTTGTAGACATAAATGTAATGTTCATGTATTCTCAAAATTGTCAAAATTTATATATTTTTTCTTCATACATGAACTTTACATTACCAATTTCAGGTGTTTCCAATTTTTTCAAAAGGGACTTTATTTATTTGTTCAACTCAGACCAAGAAAGATCTGAAAGTTCTGAGTGCTGGGTGTGGGTGTCTATGTGTGTAGAGTAACAGAAGTGCTGACCAAGAGAGGGAAATGAATTTGCACTGCAAGCTCAATTTCCAGGATTCTGCCTTCCACCTAGAGACTGAAGCAATCAATCATGACTGACATGATAAGATGCAAAGAGTGAAGATAGTAAGACATGATCACCTACAGAAACTGTTATATTTATCCCATCTGTAACTCATTCATTGTTGTTCCAGTTTTCCTAACATTCTCCCACTCACCTCTGAGAAATTGGCAGAAGATTTGGATGAGTTTATTTTTATGACCTTGTGGTTTCATTCTATTCAATATTTTTGGGGAAATACCAACTCTCATGCTGACTTCTTTCATTAAATATATATTTTAAAAATATACATAGTCTGAAAACTGAGTATTATATATTTATCTACCTAGTTGATTTAGTGCATAAGATACCTAATCTCCTAGCATTTAACAGCCAGGCACCCCATCAGGTTCCTTGGAAAAGAGAGCTTGCTTATCATGGTAAAAATGAAACACTGTTTCTAGCATAGATTTCCTCTCATCTGCTGGCATAGCACATGAAATCCCAAACTCAACTGTTGGGACACCTCTCCTTCAAGTTCCCTAACTATTAGTCACTTCTTTTGGGGCTGACTTTCGGGGTCCGTATGAAAAAGTAGAACCTGAATGCCCACTCTCCCACCTAGTTTTGACTCTCTTCCTGGACGAAATCAAACTGATAATGAATTCTTCCATTACCAAAGGAATTTCAGAGTCCTGGAAGGAAATGGAATCTCAAGATAGCGAGAAATGGACAAACATCCCTCAGTTTTTTGCTCACAATGATCTCCCTTCGCCTTAATACGTACATTAGGTAGTATGTGCTACGGAATATTGAAGCATTTATTGGAAATTTATAGCACTGCCTTTATACCTAACAGTATTTTATATATACTTTATGTTTTGGCAAACAGTATTTAAGCATTTCCCTATAAAAGGCCATTTCTTTTTTTTTTCTCTGTATGCCTTCACAGCTCATAACGTTTCTATTTTTCTTTCTCTGTAAGACATACAAACTTACACACACATGCACATTCATGCATGACATACTCATTGAAGCAGATTTGGCACATAAAAAACTGGTATGCTAAAGAACACAGTATGTACAATTAAATGCACATTACATGTGAATTATCTTATAATGCACAATTCTAACATTTAAAGTTTTACATTAAAAACTCCTGGTTAGAATATTGGCTCCTTGCAGGCAAGAATTATTTGCATATTCACCACAATATTCTCAATTATTGGAACATAGTAGGCACACATTATTTGTTGAATAAATTAGAAATATGCCTTTGACCCTAAAACTTTAGCAAACAAGAAGAAGATAATTTATAATTAAAAAACCTATGATTTGTGATCAGTCATTCATGAAGAGTAAACAATGTTGATTCAAAGGAATATAAGTTCTCATGTGGTTTCCTGACAGTGTTTTCAACCTTGACAATTTTTAAACAGACATTTGGTTTAATTTCAAGAAACCAGAATTCAATGCAGCATTTCCTTTTGCAGAGAAATGGTTTTCTTGAAGATCTGATATGAAGCTGGCTCACAGATGTATCTCTATCTGTTGTACAGATACTGAAATATTTCCATGCTGGCTGATAACTGCTCAGCCCTCAAGTACCTTCTGTAGCCCCACGTGTTTGATTCTCCTTAAGAATTCTCTAGACCTTCCTGCAGTCCCACAGAGAAAGGATTAGTGCCCTGCATTAGCAGGGGACCTCCTGCACTGTGGTCAGAGATCAGTCAGACTGACCAGTGCCTCTGCTGTACAGCTTGCTAAGTATTTTGAATATCATTTTTGTCTTCCTATTAGAGTTTTGATAGGAAGCCAGTCCTTGCCCTTCTATCAAATGTTTCATGAGAGGGGAAAAGCTGTCCTACCCACTGTGCAGAAGGTCATTCAAAGGTTCATAGAAAATGAAGGAAAGAATATGGATAACTTGAACAGAAATCAGCAGCATAGAACAAAGAGCAGTGAGATGGGTAGGACTTCTGAAAGGAACATGCAGATTTAGAGTAGAAGTTGGAATGGAAAAGAGCAGTGCCTTGTCCTGGGTTCCAATGGCTAGGCACAAGGCGAACGGAGAACAGAACAGACTGAATAATCATGGGATGAACCTGGAGGAGGGAGGCCATGGACTCTAGACACCCAGGCAGACTAATGCTGGCATGGGGCACATATGTGTCAGCCAAAGACATAGACCTGAAATCTATCAATCTAATGGGTAAGTAGGGTAGTAGAAATCCAGGCAATAACATGAAGTAAGGCAGTCCTGCTAACCCTATTGACTAAATAAGAAATATAAGTTGATACTGGAATCCGAGAAGTGAAGGGAACTGGGAAAAAAGGTTCTTGTGGCTTGTTTGTATGTGTTTCCTGACACATTAAGCTAGCCAGACTTAGTGAATGAAGCACATCGTAGATTTCAACTTTAAAGTTGTCATGTAAGGCAGTCACTTGAAATTGCTCCCCTTCTTACAACCTATTTTCCCTTTGATTTCTTCCATCTATGATCTTTTGACTCCATAACTTTGTCTCTTATTTTCTCATATTCTCCCTTCAGGTTTGTTTTTCTGTATTCCTTCCATTGCAGGGATCTGGGCTTTACCAAGCTATAGTACATGCTCTTATCAAGTATATACTCTGGTTTTCTCCAGCCCCCTCTGTCACATGTCCACTAGCAGTCCTCTTTGCCCTACAGTTCTGGTAAGTTTCAAATGGAGAGACCCTAGTAACCTCAGTCTTAACGTCTTTACCTTGGCCTCAAAACCGCAACCCAGCTGAGCACTGGCCCTCCCTTGGACAAAGATGTAGGAATTTTTATATGAACCAGTAAAGCAGTGGAAGAGGACACAGAATTAATCCAAGTGTAAAACTTAAGTAAAAGATAAACTGAGAGAAAAGCCCAAATTTTTATAGTCTAGACCAAATTAGAAAGCATGCAACCAGTGCTGCCACTCAAAGAACCCATTATCTGGTGGTGGACTTACGAGTGATAAGATAACTTATATCATGTGTACTGGTAATGCTGTGGGTTCTGGTCAGCTTCTCCAAGGTCAGCTGGGCCTGCAGCTGGTGGCCCCCATCTGCTGCATGCTGAAGAATGCAGAATCAGCTGGCTGCTCAGGAGAAGGAACCACACACACTCACACTCACACACACACACACACACACACACACACACACACACACACACAAAAGCATCCAGCATGAAGGGTGGAGATAGTAGAGCGGAAGGAAGAGTGACATGTGTAGCAAGAAGAATTCTTCAATAGATTCCGACCACTCGACATAATGAGAGAGTCAGTAGCCTTCTTTCTACACACACGAGAACAAGAAATCCATTGCGAATGCAGGACCAAAATGCTGGCTTGGTGGTTCCCAGCAAGAGAATTACTACAACTCCTTACTGAGGAAGAGTTGGTAATAAATACTAAATTCATACACCTGTAGTATAAGTTTAACTCATAATTCATACCTAACTTAATCTAGTTAATATTTTATAAGTTTATTCACACAATGATCAAATTATGAAAGAACTTTCTGGATTTAAATGCCCAATTAAAACTCCACATCCAGGTGCTGAGAGAAGCTTCCAGTTATTTTATCAATAGACCAATGCCTTTAAAAATCTGACTTACTTGTTAATTGAGCTTTTTACATTTATTCCTTCTTGAGGAGAGAAAACAGTGGAGACAGTGAGAAGAGGACTGCATGATTGGTACCCCCGAATGTTTTAAAAACAAATAAAAATATGTGGAGGTCAATTTTTAGAAGTGGTGATTAATAGTTAATTCCTGATTTGACACGTGAACACCAAGAATAGATTTTCATAGATCTACTCATAAGAATTTTTTAATCTTATTTTTTGGATAGCAAGGAATGTTTTTAGTAGCAATATTATATATTTATGAAATAAATGTGGATTCATTTAATAAACTATACTCATACTCAGTCTGTCAAATTCCTATTTTTAAACAGTTGGGTTCACTGAGCAAGCTAATTTAATGCCTTACTAAAAAGAAAAAAGAATGATCATTTTCTCTAGTCAAAGATACATGTGGATAGAATTTAAGCAAGTAAGTCTTTTCTTTGTGGAATACAAAAATAAAACTGAGTATATATTTTAAACATATACACACAATGAAAGAAATCAAACTAAACGTGTGTGTTTAACCTCTTCAAGTTGAAAGTTTTCTCTTTATATATATATATTTAACCCTTCTCTGTTCAGAATCTAAATAGAAACAGATTTCTTCAGCAGTGTTTAGCCATTTTTCTTCAAAAAATTTTGTCAGTTTCACAAAGATTAATAAAATGGTGATTATGCCAATAATTGATCATTTAAAAATGAGATTGGAAAAATTAAACTATATTTGCTAGTGAATGTTCAGTTATATCTGCTTCTTACTCTTTTCTCACATATGATCATCATTTGGAATAATAATAACCATACACCCCAAGAAATGAGGGCAAAGAGGAGTACATTATCATATTTTCTACTGCATATTTAATGCATTTAGTTTTTGTACAACAATACAGTGTAAAGTTTATTGTAAGAACAGACTAGAAGAGATACTATAATTATCATCCTTTACACCAAATAGCCAAGGGAAATTAAATTTTATTCATGTTACCTTGATTCTCGAGATTTTGTGAGCATGTTGTAGGAGTTTATACAATCTTATTATTGTACTTTTATCCCTTCCAGGTAGGGTGGAAACAATGGACATATCATAAGCTCTACATAACTTTCAAATCTCACCCCTCACCTGAGCCTAATGATCACCAGTGGAGCTCAGAAATCGTTTTAGGCAAAATTAAGTAGATGGCTTTGGCCTTTCTGTCTCTAGTGCCTATCCTTTTAGCATTTTTTCCTTCTTTCATTTCTTCAGAACCCACTGTTCATAAATGGTTCCATGCTGAGGTCAGCTAAACATTAGTGATCTAATAGGCTATCTCATTCAAAAATTAATTGCATTCACACCTGTTTTGATGGGGAAAAAATCTTATTTCATGGGGTAAATTATGAAAATTCAGTCACTCTGTATCATAGAAAGGGAAGAAAGGGAATATTCTTGGTAAAGAGATACCCTTAGCATCACTGTAAAGAAAAAAAAAAAATTAAAACTTCTTTCTTCATCCTTAAGACTTTGCTTAAAGGGGTGTCTGTTGGGGGAAAAGGAGAGAGGGGGAGAGAGACTATATTTTCCTAGCAATAAAAATAACCAAAATCCTGCAAACATACTCATAAATCTCTAAAGGGATTTCTTATATATGCTATAATTTTGAGTGCTGCATGAATGAAATGATCATACTCAGATTAGCAAGAAATAACTAAGCCAGTGAGTAATCAGAATAATTGACAGCCGTTCTTCAAGACTCAAATTTCTGATGGGCATGACACTTGGACAAACAATTGTTAGCAAATTATGGTCGTATGAAAATCAATTTATAATCACTGAAATTTTAGGACATGCCAACAGTTACCAGAATATGCTTTATGTGTTGTATAACTTTCTTTAGAAGAAGAATCTGCAAAAAGATATCTGAAGCTATAACTGCATGATTAATTTTTGCCGCAAGAACTATCAATCACTAAATACCAAACATTTTCCTCAAAGCTACTGGAGACATTAAATCAATATGTAAAATGCCAGCAAGACATTGCAGAATACATTCCTTATGCTGTCAAAGAGCACTCTCCAGAAGAGTCACACTGTCGAGTGTGACTGTCTACCAAGAATGCCACCATCCTAGCAATCAATGGGCCACCATCTATAAAAATTAAGAACTTGCTTAAATCTGGAAGTTTTGCAGTCATGGCAAGGAAGTTACCAGACTAGAAAAATGCAGACAATTCTGAGGCATTCATGAAGTTGTCTCATTAATTGTCCAGTGGCCCACAACATTAAATAAGTGTTGGGGGTCGAAGAGGAAAATCAGCAAACAGAAGATATCAAATAACCAAGGCCAGTCCTTCAGAAAGCCCCAAGTAAGCTAATTTTTTTTCTCATGTCTCATTGCCACTGTCCTGACTCCCTCCTCACTCTGATACCCTTCTTCTTGATTTCCTACCCTTTGCTCTTGAATTAAAACTATCTTCTTTACTATCCTATATTCTTTAAAACTATGCTTTAGAAGATAGTTTCTTTCATTGACTTTAGTATTTTTAAATATCTCCTCCTAACAAATGATACTATAGGTGCTGGTGATACAAAGATGAAAGTGAAAATAGTTCCCTTTCATCAAGGAGTTTCCCTAGTATTTCCCTAGATGAAAATACTCCTGCAAAAGGGCTAAAAAATATATATATTGTAAGGCCTGTGCAGGTTTTCATTTTAGTAGAGTGTTCCTATGTAGAACTAATAACCTTAAAAAGGCAGTTTTAATGGAAAGAACTTTAGCTTCTGCCTGGGGAGTGGGGAGGTAGTTAAGATGTGGATAAGAAGATGAAAAAGACCTTTAAGTAATAATCACGTTACATGTTGGCTCATTAAGCATTATTTTCATGAAAAAGCAACACCATTAATAAGTAAATATAATACCTTTAAATGTTAAAATTATTTGATCAGTGTGGAATAGTAATGTATGTTTATCCTGCAAGTCCTACACTGGTAAAGTAAAACTGTTGTTGAGAATATAGTCTCACCTGAGAAGTGAGGTCATTCCCATTGTAAGTCAACTCTGTAAGGATCAAGCAAAGGAACATCCAAAGGTAGAGGAGTGCTCCTCACACAAGTGACTTTTCCCTCCAAGGGATTTTTGACAGTGTCTGGAGACATTTTTGGTTGTCAAAACTGGGAGAGGTGCTAATGGCATTCAGTGCATAGGGACCAGGGTTTGCTTCAAAACTTTCTGCAGTGCACAGAACAGTCCCCCACAACTGAGAACTATCCAGCCCCAAATATCAATAGCTAAGGTTGAAAAGCCCTCATATGGATGGTGTTGGTGCATCTCTTTTCCTGAAGTTATCATATCTTTCCCATTGTGTAATCCTTTCTTCTTGCAACCACCATGGTCTAGGGGCAAGCTCACCATGATAGGATTAAAAATGTGATATTGTTACAACTTTATCTAAAAGTATTCAATGCATTCTTCAAACTGAGTGAACATTAAAATAAAATATCTGGGATACTTCTTTAAATACATACTGCCAAGTCTGTGTCTAGGGATTCTTAGTCGATTTAAGAGTCAGGAATCTTAGTTTTTCTAGTGATCATGGTATGAACAATTGGAAGGCTATACAAAAGGAAACGCTGATCTGTTGGCTAAAAACCTGGTTCTTTAACTTTCAAACAAGCCTCCACGATGATTCAATCCATATTCTGATACATACATTGTCCTTCTCCTCTAATAATCTCTCTTCCAATAATATTGATCTATTTGACATTCACAAAAACCTTGTACTGTTTCAGGAAGTCTCTGCCATTTGTATGTTTCTTCTACCTGGATCCCCTTTCCTTCTTAGTCCTACTAGTGCTAGGAAATGTTGAGTGGCTATTCAAAGAAAAAAATAAAAATTCTCTGATTTGTAGTATTTGCCAATACTCCCACAGTGGCAGATTTCAAGCTACCAATGTGACATTTCTGGAAACTGAACTGGAAAGAAACATGTACGATCAGCTCTTGAGAACTGGTGTGAGCTAACGCTGGCACAGTGTTGCGAATAATCATTATCTCTCATCCTTCCTGGAAGCCCTTCACAATAACATGACTGTTTCTTGCATGTTTAATATTACAATTACTCTATTCCTTCACTCGTTATTTTTCAAAGGGCACATTACTAACTAGACGGTGAATTCTTTGAGATGAGGTCCTGTTTTGATAAAGATTGTGTTTAGAGTACATTTTAGCTCAAAAGTTTCTGTGTTTATGGTTTGGGGGGTATTTTTTCCTTTGTATACCAACTTATTAAATAAAGTGTTTTAATCTTTTAAGTGTTTTAGAAGTTTCAACTTCAGTCATGTTAAAATATGTCAAAGCCAAAGGATTTTTGTTCATGTTTAGGCCAGTATATTAAAGGGGGAAAGTGTATCTTCTGGGAGCCAGCCTGAGCACTAAAAGCAGTGAGATGTGTGACCTGGGGAAGTTAACTGTGGGCTTCTCTTCTTAAGAATCTAGGTTCTGAGTTGTATTAGTCAGAGGAAGTTGTATGTACTTATAGAGCGCCTCATCTATAGTCAACTTGGCTGGGTTGAGCTATTTCTCTTTTTAAATTATTGGGGACTTCTTAGCCTGAACTACTTTTTCTCAAAAAGGATCCCCTTGCTCATTCATTCCTAAGTAATTACCTTCCTGAGCTGGAACACATTTCTGAGGGCAGAAATATTTTAAACTCTAGTACCCAAAGACAATAGAGGAAGACATTTTATTCTTCCATAAGAAAGAATCATCCTTAAATATGCAGGTACATTGTTTCATTTAATCTGAAAAGATACATAGTTAGCTCCCTGAATCCTTAAAAAAAATCACTGTGTGTATATATTACCCAGTCATGTGCCTTCTCTCTATATATATTAGAAAGGGTATTTGTTTTACCTAAAGATCAATTCTAAAATGTTTAACACACATCAGCATTTTCTCTCTGTCTCATGTCTTGCACGAGTGTAGTGATAGATTCAGATAGATTTAACTAATCGTGATACAGTGTAAGCAGAGGAAATGATCTTTCTTTAAGCACATAAGGATAAATTAAACAAACTATAGTATTCTACGGCATAGTATATGTTTTCAATATTTTATGGAATTCTAAGTTGAAATCTGAAGAATAATGTCTCTTCTGGGAGATAATGGTAATTATAAATAGAAGATATGGGGAAGTTCTTTTTAAATTTAATTCTTAGTTATAAAATATATTTGTTTGGTGCCCATACCAATTTTTTGCTAATTTGCCTGTCAGTGGTTTATGGCAAGATGCAAGAAAACAAGAACTCTTCTAGATCTGAATCATAAGAGTAGAAAAGAAAATGATCATGGGGCCAACTAAACAGTTCCAACTCAAAAGCAAATCCAAATAATTTTTCTGACTTAAATTACTCATTTGGAAAGTAAGTTTAAATTGGCAGCGAGAACAATTCCATTAGCTACTAGGGAAGAAACTTCAGAACAATGATATTTAAACTTGGATTGTCAAATACTTGATAAGATGAAAAATAACTGAAGAAGATCATTTTCTTTTTGATCATTTGTCATTTCAGATTTATTTATTTATTTTCCATTGAAAAACAACTTGCTTCCAAGGTTGTATCTCAAAGAGAGCAAAAAAAAAAAAAAATGTGAAAGACTAATATTATATTAGGCAGGCATCCCAAAAGTTGATAGGACACAACTGTGCAATAGAACTTGGTGATGTAAATGGCATATGTTTTTTAAGAAACGGACTTTATAACTTTCTTAAAACTTTACTCCCTTTGAATGATGGGCCTTTTTGCCTAGGAGTGAAATAATTATATAGGGTACTCTATTGCAGCACACTCTTAAAAATATATTGCATCAGGGTCAAGATGTCGTAATTTAGAATTTTAAAAGTAAGAGAGTGAGCTTTTAAATTTAATATCTCAGGGACTTTGGATCCTTTCCACCCAAAACTTGGCTTGCAATTTGTCTCCACAGATGATTTTAATGGTTTAAATTAGTTATGGCTTTTCAAACTGTGAAGTAGCCAATAATTTATCTTTGACCAAAGTTTAAACAATTAGTTCTAACC
Source organism: Antilocapra americana (assembly GCA_007570785.1). Classification (NCBI taxonomy): domain Eukaryota; kingdom Metazoa; phylum Chordata; class Mammalia; order Artiodactyla; family Antilocapridae; genus Antilocapra; species Antilocapra americana. The sequence goes on along the minus strand of ML660772.1, from coordinate 34,140,449 downwards.
AGCACCAGTTATTTTAAAAATCAGATTTTAGAGGGTAAAAAAGTAAATGTGGTTAGTTAATTTCTTATTGCTCAGAGACTTATATATTTAAAAATAAACCTCCAGAGATTTTAGTTTGAGGGGGAACTCCCCATTTCTATGGCTAGTTGCCCAACATATTGCTGTATGTCAGTGAAAATTTAAAAATGTAGAGAGTTTCAAGACATAAACCTCTCTATTCTCTTTCATATACATGTGGAGAATATTTCTGTGGCCTACATAGGACTTCCCAGGTGGTGCAGTGGTAAAGAATCTGCCTGCCACTGCAGGAGACACAAGAGACTCAGATTCGATGATTCCCCTGGAGGAGGAAATAGCAACCTACTCCTGTGTTTTTGCCTACAAAATTCCAGGAACAAAGGAGACCGGCAGGTTACAAGCCTTTGCAACCTTGGCGTTGCAGAGTTGGACATGACTGACATGCACACTTGGGTTTTAGGTTTTAGAATTTGTAGTTTAATTTTGACATCAGCTGTCATTTGCAAATTGTAGAAAAGAAGGAAGTGTCCCCATGATGGCATAGGTTTCCTGACTTCACCTCGTGGCAAAGTTTAGAGTCTTTGGAATTGCCTTGATTCAGACTCTGAAAAAGCCTTCAGTGGCACATTGCCAGTTTTAGTTATACTTACACGGTCTTCATCTTACTTGAGCATATTTGGATCACTGTTAAATAACTCAGCAGACAGAGGGACATAATGCCTGTTTTGTATTGCCTGGATCAACAAGTGTACTCGAAGGCTGTTAACAGAGAGCTAAGAAAGGAACTGCACACGGAGGTACAGACTCCTAAGTACCTTCTCATGGTTAACTATGATTTGTACTTGTGTCCTTTTGTGGGCAATTATGATAATTGTGCTCTTCTATTATTCCTCTTTATTTATAAAATCACTCAGATTAACATTAGTAGCAACATAGGCAAATAGGATGGCTTTGGAAGGGCAGAGGAAATTTAAAACAGAAATCACTTCTCCACATACCCTGTTCTTGCTTAGATGTTCTCACCTTTGAACAAATGTAGCAAGAACCAAGAAAAATGATCTGAATTCTCTGGGATTAAACAGGAATATGACTTTTAAGAAAGGGAACTGCAACCAATTCAAGGCCTCTCAGCTTGTCTGTTTTTTTGGTTGTTGTTGTTATTTGTTTGTTTCTATGACAAAGCCTGGTTTATCTCTAGAACAAGAGTCCATCCATCTACAAATGTTTACGTTTAATAAAGATCAGAGTTGAATTTAGTCATTACTATATTTTTGTAGTAATTGTGGAAGGAAATGAGAACAGTGGACTGGTTGCTGAGTGGTTTACTACTGTCATTGTGATCTAAACTAGTCACACTATTTAACTTCCTTTTTTAGATCTGTCAGATGGGGAGAAGTTAGTTAGTCCTGTTCTAAATTCCCTTCTTGTCACAAGACTGTCATGACATTAAAGACTAGGGCCAGAACAGGATGAAAAAGGGAACAAAAAAGAGGTACTGACTTTTGTCTCAAGACAATTAAATCAAGAGATTTCTGCAGCTAAATTTAGTAATGGAAGTGGAAAATAGAACAAAACAAATATAATGTTGACGTTCTTATATCATCAATTGATCCTCATGCTCCTAACTGCCACAGTCACCCCTCAAAATATCTAAGAATGATGGATGAGAAACGGCTTCCTCGTGTGTCAACTTATGAATTGTCAGGAATGCCGGTGCTTGTCAGTTAGTAGTTTCCCAATGCAAACTCCTGGGAGGGAAGCTGGGTTTGGACTCTTGCAGATTTCCTACATTCCCTTCACCTTTTCTTACAATTTTGGTAGCACCTGTAGGTCAACTCTGGCAGACAGAAATGGAGAGTAGTTATGTCAGCATAGCTTAAGAGACTGGACATCATGAAAAAGAGTCTAGATTGAAGTGAAATTAAGACAGTGACTGCTAATTTATATCAACTCTGTTCATATTTTGAAAGCACCATCAGAATAAATGCCAGATAGGGTAAATGAAACTGCAAAGTAAAATTCTATTAGAAATTTTGGATTGGATCTGGTGTAATCTTATTGATGTAGAAGCACTTAGTACTGATTTTTTAGGTAAGTGGAGAAAATAGACGTGGTGGAGTATGCTCTGAAAAACATGTAATTTTCCTTATTTTTAATCTAAAAACCATCGTGTCAGTCAATTTAATTTTTTTTTACAATGTTTTAAAGATGCCCTTGATTTATGTAAAGTATTATTTCTCATGTTCATTTGTTAATTTACACATTGAAATTGTGGTTGAGCACAAGCTATGTGCCAAGCATCAAGCCTGCACAAGGACACGTGATGAATAAGACCCTTTCCCCATCTCCCAGGAGCATGCTCTATAGTCAAATAACATGAATTGTAATCCTTTGTTACAGTTGCAAATATTAGCAGTCCATGACATAATTATAATCTGACAGAAAAATGAAATATTCTATAATCAACTTCTTTTCGTGCATATCCACTCCATGGTGCTCTGTATCTATGTAAAATTATACTCACAAATGTTCTTTAGTAACATTTTTAAAAGATGAAAAAGGCCTATATGCTAAAAATTAATCCCTGTTCATTCTAGAGGCTTATGTAGAATTAGGATATGAAGGTATTAGCCAAGAGACTAAGAAATGAGTATACCTGCACACAACTGTGTGTTCCATTGTTCAGGCTTCACAGCTTAGCTGTAACATTTGTACATTAGCTAAATAACATCTCAAGGGGAGATGGAGATAGAACCTTGATGTCTACTGATTGTACACGTGTGAGTTTGTGCTCTCAGAGGATGGTCCTTAGAAAACTCCCTGCTGGAAGCTATTGTGCATATTGCAAAAGGACCATTGCTAAGTGGCAATTGAGCTAGTACTGTATATTTGCCATTTAAAAAGAAGATTTCATACCACTTGATTATGTTAAATAGAAATGTTTGAAATTTATACAGAATTACATCAAAATGGCACAGCAGCTATATGTCTAAAGGGCTGTGACTACTCTATCCCATAACTAATGTCAACACTTCTGGTAGATGGCTTAATGTAAGACTGTCACAGAATATATTACATGAGAAGTATAGGAAATCTTAGAATACTGAAGTCATAAATATATATTGTAATAGAACATAAACCCATGTTTGCATTGAAATATACCTACATAAGTATATACATATACACACATATATATTACATTGAATATTTCAAGTAGCACAAATGGAACTCTTTATTTTTAAGTATACAGAGGTACAGATGAATCGAGCAAGGTTGTTCCATGTATATAATAAAGTATCATTCTTGGTACTGTGCAGGTTCTTGTGATATAGCAGTGTGTTGTGTTACCTTTAACAGTTCCTTCTGTCTTTTCTTCAGAGACACCTAATTTCCCTCCCCCCAAAACACAGGGGGGATGCTTACCATCTTTTAAGTGAATCCTCTCTATCAACCAAATTGTATTTTCAGTGGGTATGTGTTCTAAGTCCCTTATTAGTAAATTATACATATCATAAATGCAGTAATAAGCTACTTAATGTATAAAAATATGAAACTAGGAAGGAAATAGACTAAATCCCATGGAAATGACAAAAAAAGAGAGACACTTTAAAAGAATGAAACTAAGCTATGTATAGAAAATTTTAAAAACTCCTTTTTTAAAGGAGTGATCCAAAAATTTGAGAAAATCTTGAAAGATAGAATGGAGATAACAGGGGAGAATGAGAGAAGAAAGGCATAGCTCAGGTCCCCAGGTAAAAACAAATAAAATTAGTCCTGGGAAATAGTATCCTTAGATTTAAGAAAGTATCTTGCAAACTGCTATAATAAAAGTGCTAATCAGAGAATGAAATTTGTCTCTTGGAATTTAAAATAGGATTGAAAAATTGGAAAAGTAAATCCCTGAATGACTGAAAAAAAAGAAAAAAAATTCCAAACAAGTAATTTGAGAAAGATGCTTAAATGTCTTGAAAGTGAGAGCAAAAGACAAATGAAAATTAAGGAGCAAAAGTGAAGAGATACAGAGATTTGTTTCAGGAGATTCAAAATTCATCATCTAAAGTTTTAGAAGCAGAGGATAAAGATAATAAAGGAACACGAAAGAGGAAATGGAAAAAAGAATTCCTGTCGCATCCGATAAGTATAATAAAACTTAACTTTGATAATATTCATTGTTGACAAGAACATGGGAAGTAGGTAATTTCACAAACTATTTAGGGAGAAAATAATTTGTGTAACTTCTTTGAGGAAAAATTAATTGACCCAGCATTTTACTTCTAATAATTTTTCTTTTGAGTAGATTGCTCATGTGAACAAGAACATTTATTCAAGTATTCACTTAAGTATGACTTTTAATAAGTAAAACCTAAAAAAATGTGTCTACAGTGATACATCTATATAAAAAAATTATGTGCTGATATGGAGACATATGAGATATAAACAAAATTAAATGTCAGTCAGAAAAATTCAGGAAAAAATATATGTTAAAAAAGAAACACATAGATATAGCTATAGTTTCTTTCATGGCCTTAGAGTTAGTTACTCCATTGTGTCCGACTCTTGGTGACCCCATGGACTGTAGCCTCCCAGGCTCCTCTGTCCATGGAATTCTCCAGGCAAGAATACTGGAGTGGGCTGCCATTCCCTTCTCCAGGGGATCTTCCCAACAAAGGGATCAAATGCAGGTCTCCTGCATTGTAGGCAGATTCTTTACCACCTGAGACACTAGGGAAGCACTTCATGGCCTTGAAATTTCTTTTTAAAAAAGTCTAATGTGTAGAATTCATGTTGTATTTTTGGTTCTAGTTAGCTAAGTTAATAAATCACAGTAGTCCCAAAGATATGAGAAAATAATTGAATCATAAAATTTTAACCTTAAAAAATCTTGGTTCATTTGATAACAATCAAAAATACTAATTCAACATATAAGTAATATTTAATAAAGATAGTGACTCAATAATAAAGCCTTAAAATGGATGAAAAGAGGAAATTCATACATTCTCTTTCAGAACAGACTGTGCATATACCTGGCTTATTCATAACTCTTTATCAATTATATAGTGAATATATGAAATATTTCTATGTATTTTCTGATTTCATCATGCGTAAATTGAGGAATACTTACCTTAGAAATCAATTTTTAAACTCATTTAAGGAAAAAAATACTTAAATGAATACTAATGTCTCATATTCATCTAAAATAACAGATATTATGTTATGGACCATCCAAGCTATTAATCACTTTCTCTTGCTATTCGACTACCAGCTTTTGGTCAGTATTCATAGTCATCAGAGAAAAATTGTATAGATTTGAAACTCAGACATGTACTTTTTCTATTTTCTACTCAAAGAAAAAGATTGATAGAAGAGAACATTGAGTCAGATAAAATATATGCAGAGATATGTATTTAATAGAGGAATTAATTGAAATAACAATGACCTCATAGTGGATGAATGGTAAAAAGATTAGAACTTAAGAACCATTAGACTGGTAAAATCATTACTCTGAAATGTAATCCAGGATTTTTGGCATTTTATTAGTTCTCAAGCTGTGGACCTTAAACTAGTATCCCCCAAATGTTAATGCATTTTACTACTGAAAATATTGGGGTTTCCAAGGTGTCTCAATGGTAAAGAATCTGCTTGCCAATGCAGGGACTGCAGGAGATTTGGGTTCAATCCCTGGTTGGGAAGATCCCCTGGAGAAGAGCATGGCAACACACTCCAGTATTCTTACCTACCTGGAGAATCTCATGGACAGAGGAGCCTCGCAGGCTGCATTCCATGGGTTTGCAAAGAGTTGGACATGACTGAGCAACTGAGCAAGCACACATGCACTGAAAAGGTTTCTGTACTTCTTTTTCTGGCATCCTGTCTGATTAGATGTTCATATGGACCCTCCAACAATAAAACAGCTATATTATGATAAAGTATACTTTGAGTTATTGCTAGTTTTGTAGATGTTCATTTCAGTTCAGTTCTGTTGCTCAGTTGTGTCTGACTCTTTGCTACCCCATGAGCTGCAGCACTCCAGGCATCCCTGTCCATCACCAACTCCCAGAGTCTACCCAAACCCATGACCATTGAGTCGGTGATGCCATCCAACCATCTCATCCTCTGTCGTCCCCTTCTCCTCCTGCCCCCAATCCTTCCCAGCATCAAGGTCTTTTCCAATGAGTCAGCTCTTTGCATGAGGTGGCCAAGGTACTGGAGTTTCAGTTTCAACATCAGTCCTTCCAATGAACACCCAGGACTGATCTCCTTTAGGATGGACTGGTTGGATCTCCTTGCAATCCAAGCGACCCTCAAGAGTCTTCCCCAACACCACAGTTCAAAAGCATCAGTTCTTTGGTGCTCAGCTTTCTTCACAGTCCAGCTCTCACATCCATACATGACTACTGGAAAAACCATAGCCTTGACTAGACCTTTGTTGGCAAATTAGTGTCTCTGCTTTTTAATATGCTATCTAGGTTGGTCATAACTTTCCTTCCAAGGAGTAAGCATCTTTTAATTTCATGGCTGCAATCACCATCTGCAGTGATTTTGGAGCCCCCCAAAATAAGGTCTGACACTGTTTCCCCATCTATTTCCTATGAAGTGATGGGACCAGATGCCATGATCTGAATGTTGAGCTTTAAGCCAACTTTTTCACTCTCCTCTTTCACTTTCATCAAGAGGCTTTTTAGTTCCTCTTCACTTTCTGCCATAAAGATGGTGTCATCTAAATATCTGAGGTTATTGATATTTCTCCTGGCAATCTTGATTCCAGCTTGTGCTTCTTCCAGCTCAGCATTTCTCATGATGTACTCTGCATATAAGTTAAATAAGCAGAGTGACAATATACAGCCTTGATGTACTCCTTTTCCTATTTGGAACCAGTCTGTTGTTTCATGTCCAGTTCTAACTGTTGCTTCCTGACCTGCATACAGGTTTCTCAAGAGACAGGTCAGGTGGTCTGATGAAGATGTAGGGAGTGTCTTTAAAACAAAAGCATGCATTGACAGTGAACAGGAACTTTATCAGTGGAGTGGAGCTGGGGCCAAAGAGATCAGAAGTCAGAATGCCACTAGCAGCGTTAACTCTCTGGACATTTAGGCTCCTCTGGTAAGGTGGTGAATTTGCGACTGGGATTCCCTTGAGAAATCAAGAAAAGGACTGAAGTTATTTCAGATTAGGCTTCCCACATGGCACAGTTGTAAAGAATCTGCCTGACAGTGCAGTAGATGCAAGAGATGGGATTCCATCCCTGGGTTGGGAAAATCCCCTGGAGTAGGAAATGGCCTTCTTGGCTGGATAATCCCATGAACAGTGGAGCCTGGTGGGCTACAGTCCTTGGGGTTGCAAAGAGTTAGACCTGACTGAGCATGCACAGTATACTACTACTACCCCTCCCCATGACACACAAAATAAAATACTTTTTAGAGGAAAGTTTTCCCAATTTAGGCACACAGGGCCAATAAGATAGATAAATTTTTTAATAAATGAAGACTATCAAGTTCATAAGAAGACTACCATGATAAGAAAAAGTTAAACAGTGAACAAAAGATTGAGACATCAAGGAAAACTGATGTTGGGATTGCCAGGTAATTCATATAATTGTATATGAAATGTTTAAAGAAACAAAAGAAGCATTAAGAAAGATGAGCATGGAAGAAAAACTATCAGGAATGAACTGATAGATTTGAAAAAAACAAAAAGGCACTTCCAGAATGAAAAACTCATTTGTGTGAAGAGGGTTTGGGGGGAAGCCTCAATGAACATTTTAAATAGCAGAAAATACAAAGTGAAGTGGGCTTCTCTGACAGCTTAGTTGGTAAAGAGTCTGCCTGCAATGCAGGAGATCCTGGGTTGATTCCTGGGTCCAGAAGATTCACTGGCAAAGGGATAGTCCATCCACTCTAGTATTCCTGGGCTTCGCTTGTGGCTCAGATGGTAAAGAATCCACCTGCAATGTGGGAGACCTGGGTTTGATCCCTGGGTTGGGAAGATCCCCTGGAGAAAGGAAAGGCTACCCGTTCCGATATTCTCGCCTGGAGAATTCCATGGGGACCAAATCGTCCATGGGCTCACAGAGTTGGACATGACTGAGCGAATTTCACTTTCAGGTCAAAGAGAAATGCAGATCAAAATGAGATAGTATCTCATACTTCTTAGGATTATATGCACACACACACATATAAAAAGGTAAGTTTTGGTGAGGATGTCGAGAAATAGGAATCCTTCTACATTGTTCAGTTCAGTTCAGTCACTCAGTCATGTCTAGCTCTTTGTGACCCCATGGACTGCATCACACCAGGCTTTCCTGTCCAGCACCAACTTCTGGAGCTTACTCAAACTCATGTCCATCGAGTCGGTAATGCCATACAACCATCTCATCCTCTGTCATCCCATTCTCCTCCTGCCTTCAATTTCGCCCAGGCTCAAGGTCTTTTCCATTGAGTCAGTTCTTCACATCAGGTGGCCAAAGTATTGGAGTTTCAGCTTCAGAATCAGTCCTTCCAGTGCATATTCAAGACTGATTTCCTTTAGGATGGACTGGTTTGATCTCCTTGCAGTCCAAGGGACTCTCAAAAGTGTTCTCCAAATCCACAGTTCAAAAGCATCAATTCTTCTGCACTCAGCTTTCTTTATAGTCCAACTCTGAAATCCATAGATGACTACTGGAAAAACCATAGCCTTGACTAGGTGTACATTTGTTGGCAAAGTAATATCTCTGCTTTTAAATATTCCATCTGGATTGACCATAGCTTTTCTTCCAGGGTGCAAGAGTCTTAACTTCATGGTTATAGTCACCATCTGCAGTGATTTTGGAGCCCCTCAAAAAATAAAGTCTCTCACTGTTTCCATTGTTTCCCTGTCTATTTGCCATGAGGTGATGAGACTGGATACCATGATCTTAGTTTTGTGAATGCTGAGTTTTAAGACAACTTTTTCCAAGAAACTCTTTAGTTCTTCTTAACTTTCTGCCATAAGAGTGATGTCATTTGCATATCTGAGGCTAGATATTTCTCCTGGTAATCTTGATTCCAGCTTGTGCTTCATCCAGCCCAGCATTTCGCATGATGTACTCAGCACATAAAGTAAATAAGCAGGGTGATAATATACAGCCTTGTCATACTCCTTTCCCTATTTGGAACCAGTCTGTTGTTCCATATCCAGTACTAACTGTTGCTTTTTGACCTGCATACAGACTTCTCAGGAGGCAGGTCAGGTGATCTGATATTTCAATCTCTTTAAAAATTTTCCAGTTTGTTGTGACCCATACAGTCAAAAGCTTTGGCGTACTCAATAAAGCAGAAATAGGTGTTTTTCTGGAACTCTCTTGCTTTTTTGATGATCCAACAGATGTTGGCAATTTGATCTCTGGTTCCTCTGCCTTTTCTATATCCAGCTTGAACATCTGGAATTTCACAGTTGTCCTGGTCATCAAGTATATCATCCCAATATTGATAAAAATATACCTTTGCAAAGATAAATATATCAATTCTAATGGCCTGGCTACTTGTTCAGATAAGCTACCTACTCATGTGTCACTACAAAGCTATACCAATTTGGAATAATTTTACAGAAAAATATAAATATATTTGTTACATAAATATATGTTCCTTTGAGATTACCACTAGTCAAAGAAATAGTCCCTGGGACTGAAACAGTCAATGAAGCACAAGTAGGTAGTAGAACCACCTACCAAATGGATGTCCACATACAGTGCTACATGCAGAGAGCCCACTGTTACCTGGAAAACTATCACTTGCCAATAATACAGCTTTTCTAATGATAATCTCTAACAGGGCTGTTTGCTCCCTCTCTCTTCAGCTGTTTACAAATTGCATATAACATGCTTCTGCATTGGCTGAGCTTCAAATTACCCAAAAGCTGTGGGAGAAGAACACAGAAGAGTCCCAGGAGAGTTTGAGAATGAATAATATAGTTGTCTCTTTTTCTGAGCAGCACCCTTATGAAAGGAAAAATAAGTTCCTTCACTCCTGTGTGTGTGTGTAAAATACCTGTTTTTTTTTTTTTCCTTTAAGAATACCTAAATGCAATTGAGATTGAACACTGACTTTCCTTAAAGAGGTTACCATCTCCTCTTTGAGGCTGCTTACAACAACAAAATGTGACTTCTGAATTCTGGTGAAACTCAGCATGCTAGGAAAAGTGAGGACAGATTCATTCAGACCATGTTCTTCTGAAAACAGTGTTCATTGTTTTTCGAAGTTGAACATTTTCATATATAGGTACATCTTGGCATATAAATAATCCTTTGCCCATTTAGATACCTACTTTTATGTATATGCATAGGATTCCCTGGTGGCTCAGATGGTAGTCTGCCTGCAATGCCGTAGATCTTAGTTTGATCCCTGGGTCGGGAAGATCCCCTAGAGAAGGAAATGGCAACCCACTCCAGTATTCCTGCCTGGAAAATCCCATGGATAGAGGAGACTGGTGGGCTATAGTCCATGGGGTCACAAAAGAGTCAGACACAACTGAACAACCCCACCTTAGGTATATACACCAGGAAGTAAGTATAAGAATATAGGAAAGTTGCTTAAAAGATCAAAAAGACTGAAAACAGCTCCAGGGTATGTCAATAGCATTCTGGATATACAAATAGAAGTATATTCACAATGGAAATGTATATGGTAGTGAAAAGGAATGCTCGGCAGCTACAGATTACATGTAGCCATATGGATGAATCTTAGGAATGGAACATTGAAGAATAAAGTTTGAAAAACTGCAAGTCCCAGAATGCTACATATTGTGCTGTAATAAATGTCACGAACAAGCAGGACTAGCCAATATATTACTAATTAATCTATTATATAATGAAATCTTTTTAAAGAAAAAGTAATGACAAATGCAGGATTTAAGATAGGGGTTGGTTACTTTTTGGGGTGAGATAAGAGGTCTGTATAGATATATGCCAAGTTATCAGTGAATTTTTCATTCTAGGATTATGGTGAGTTTAGAGGTATTTTGATACGTTATTGTGTTTATATGTATATATATATATAAGCATGAATTCATATATGTCAAATATTGTATTTTAAAAGGTAATGAAGAGAATAAGTCAAGCATTGTTTAAATGATTCTTTAGTAAACTATGTGAGGAACAAATAATTTACATAATAAATAGGTATATTTAAAGCCAGACTCAGAGAGTTCAATATAACATTAATCTCTATGAATCTCTAAATGGGGGTATATTTCTTAATTGAAACCTTTAGGGAAATAAAATCTCATAAGTAAATAAGAGTGCCCCATCCCTTCAAATTCTCATACCATTTATCTGCCATTTTATCTAAAAGTGCACTGTCATTTATCCACTTGATGAATTAAGTATCATTAGTCCACTGACAAATTATAAATATCTTTGGGTAAGATAATATGTTAGTCAACAACTTTTTAGTCCATGGAAGTTTATCTGGTAATGATATGTCACTTTTGAAAGCAGAAAATATCTCTGAGGAAATGGGCAACAGAACATGTATGTTTCACAAGAGAAGTAGGAGGCCAGGCCTGGGGAATGGAGAAATGGGTCGGATTTGTGGGTCTTGGTAGGACTCATGGGCAAGATATGTGGAAATTTACTGTCAGATTAGGGAATCTTTCAGAAAGGAGAGAAGCAGCAAGAGAAGGAGGGGTAGAGGGGAGGCATGTTATATGGCTTATTTAGTAACTGCCATCATTTCCTTTGCATGCTTGGCCCTTGTTTTTTGACTCCTTCCAATGTTGAGCCACTCCTGCTTGAACTGGGTGTGTTATAACAGACACTGTAAGCGCTTCATATCCTCTTGGCCCACTCAGGTTCACCTGAAGCTTTGATGCACAGTTATTATACGTACCAAAGGCTTCCTGTGTTAAGAATCAGCATCTGTGTCTCTCTCCTAGACAGGATGTTCACCTAGAATACAGGGCAAGTCCATTGTGTCTTGTTTATACATCACCAAGAGCTGACTCTCAAACACTGATGGAAGAGAGATAACTAAGTACCCCAGTTATCTCCTACCTTAGAGGTGTGTTTACATTGTCTTTGGATGATTCCAAGAGCACAGATTTCTAGTCGCTCACAGTGGTAATTTAACCATTAACACTTACTTTTTATGGCCCTCCTCTATTCCCTTCTCATCCTGTCATTCTCACACTGTGCTTCCTGGGATCATCCCCAAAATAAACTACTTGACCTAAATCTTTATCTCAGGGTCAGCTTTCAGAGGATGGAAGATTGACATGCATGCACTCAGATTTTTAAACTCCTTCTCCTTCCTTTGTAATTTGCTCAGGAGCATTTCTTGAGGACACAGACAATGGCAATAAATGTTAGATGCTGCAACATTTTAAATATGGTGTATGATTGTGGTATTCATGCTGAAGTATATTTACATAAAATTCTTTTAATCAATACTGTTTCTCTTGCTCCTTCTACTATCAGGGCAAAGGCTTACCATACTGCACAAAATAAAGTTATTTTTGCTGTAGGCAGGTAACTTATCATTAAGCCTCAACTGTCAAACTCAATACAGAAAAATCTAGAAGCCAGTCCCTCAATGACTGTTTTTGAAGCTGTTGTACATGGTGGGGAGGGTGAAAGTAGGAAAATGAAAAGGAGGAGGAGGCTCATGCCTTTCTAATCAAGAGCTGATGCTTTCCAGCATTGTCACTTTCCCCACATGTCAGTAGAGGAGGGGTTTTCTAATCACCAATGATCTTTGAAGAGTTCAACAGGCAATTCTATCTTGTATTTTGAGAATTTGAAGCACTAATACCTCACATCAGAACCAGATTTGTGGATAACCAGTTAGACCCTGCTAAGTCAGTCTGATCCATAGCTAAATATATGTTGAGGGCACTGGAAGTATAGTCTTTTGAATATTTCCTTTCAGTAAATGCAAATAGTACAATGGTACTTAGGATAATAATAAGGCAAGCAACTTTTACCAGTGGTTCAAGCTGGGAACCAGGATTATTCAGATATCCATTTGTGTTTGTAAAGAAGCTGGGAGCTCTTGGCCTGCCATTTCTGAATTAATTGTGCTGACAGTTTTATAAGACAAATCAGAAAGTAATCAGATTTCTCTCAAGCTCTCTTGAACCAGGTAGTGAGTTCAAGCTGAATATACTGTGTTTTCACTGAGGTGATAGGGGAACCGGAGGAAAATGCCTTCCTCTGACCTCCCAGCAATGTCAGGCTACTCAGGCAGGCAAGGACCCAGAGCCCTGGAATGTAAAAGAATAAGAAAGACACCATTCTGAAAAAGTATGGTGTCTACATTTGATAAAGTCAGAGGAAGATCTCCACAGATCAACTGTGAAGCCCTTGGTATCCTTCCTTGACTTCCCTTGAAGACAAGCAACACTAACGAATGTGGCTTTCTTGATGACTTAGACGAGGTCCAATAAACATCTCAAAATACACAATACCTTCTTGTATGTGCATTGAAAACGAGAAATTGGCAAGCACCTCTGTATGGTTCAGGGTAACACTGAAACCCAGAAAGAAAAAGATGTGACCTGGGAGATTTTTATATCTCAACAGCTATTCTAATGTGAAGTGATTCTGAGGTCTTAGGTGAAAGCGAAGTGGGCGGGTTAGCAACAATTCCTAAGCAGTCCCTACTAGAGGAATGCTTCAATGTTAATTTAAGCTCTGAGACCAAACATGGGCAAAGTTTTACATTTGTGATCATTTGTTGCTTTTGTGTTCCTTGGTATATATTGGAACCAAGACCACATTGGTTAGACAGAGCTGCTGTGACCATCTCTTCCAAACTCTGTATTCACTGATGCCACATGGTAACTTGAAATTGTCCATCGTAGGAGTATTTATACCCCAGAAACAGGAAGTGGCCACATAAATATAAATCAGAGCTTCCTCCTACCCCAGCGTGTTGTTAAACATTTATAAGTGTCTGCCCATTTATATTGAAATAAGAAATGAAAACAAGTAGAGATCTTCGACTTTTTGCCTTTGGCCAGAGAATTCATCTCACTCAGATACTTTGGTCATGATGAGCCTGGGCCCTGGGGCAGCATTAGAATATTCATGAGCCAGTGTGTTTTATCTGGTAAATGTCTAATTTTCAAACTCTGGGCAAGTGACCCAGTCTCTGAGAGATTTTCACTTCTCATATGAAAAACAGTTGTAATACCTGCTCTAGTTCACAGACATGTGGTATGATTGCAAATGAATAATGTATGTGAAAAAAAACTAATTACAATGTATATAAAACTATATATTGTATGGTAAGATATTTAATATGCTAATACATAATATTATGGTGATAATAGTTAATAATTGACATTTATTTGGTGTTTGGTATGTACCCAACACTGTTCTAAGTGCTCTATGTGTTTTAGTCATTTTATCCTTATCAACTACATGAGGTAGGTGTAATTATTATTCCCATATTACACTTGTGAAAATTAAGGTGCATTGAAGTTAAATAACTCGTAGAAGATCACACCATTAGTAAGTGGCAGAGCTAGGGTGACAAACCCAGGCAGTCTAGCTTCAGATCTTGAGCTTTTAACCACTATAGAGATTAAATGTCTAAGGTAAATTATAGATAGTTTTAATAGATGATTTATTTGCTTTAAGAGTGTAAACCTTAATTTCTACATTGGCACCTTTTTAAATAAACCCCAAAATATCATGTGAAAAGAGAAAAAAAATTAAACCCAGTGGACAATTTCTGTTTGTTTAAGATTTTATATCATATCAAAGACAAAAATATTGGTATTAGTATAATGTCAAGAAAACTCCAAGATTTAAAGTTTCATGAATCTTTAAAAACAAGAAGAACTGTGCAATAGGAATGCATTATCAAATAATTGGAGAGGGGAAAAACAAAAATTCTTCATAAAATCAGTGTTACCAGTTTGGTTGTGTGTGCATATGTGTGTGTATGTGTATGTATTTATATTTTATCATAGATTTGATAATAGTTTATGTGCAATTTTATAATCTGTTTCAACATAAAATTCCAGCATAAATAGTTTCAATGTTGCTAAAAATATATGTAAAAGTTATTTAATGGATATTTAGAATAACTATATCGTACATTACTTAAAAGTTTCTCTACTTTTCACATCTACATGTGTTTGCTTATCCTCTTTTTTATTAGAAATGATGGCATATTCATCTCTTGTATATATAGCTATTACAATATTTTGAATTATATTTTATTTTTTACAGAGTTTCATAAATGAATTAATTCAAACAAGGTGAAAAATACTGACTTTGGTGTGTATGTTAAGTTGCTTCAGTTGTGTCCAACTCTGTGCTACTCTATGGACTGCAGCCCACTAGACTCCTCTCTCCATGGAATTCTCCAGGCAAGAATACTGGAGTGGATTGCCATTTCCTTCTCCAGGGATCTTCCTGACCCAGGGATAGAACCCAGGTATCTTACGTCTGTCTGCATTGGCAATCAGGTTCTTTACCACTAACACCACCTGGGAAGACTTTTGTTGTCAAAAGTATCTCTTTCTATATATAATGACATTTGTTTATGATGTCATTATCAGAGTAGCAGAGAGTCCATGATAGAGCTGTGTAGTGGGACTTGTATGTCATACTAAGATGCATTGTAGGTGATGAAGTTTTTAAGTTTTGGTTAAAATGGCAGCATTTGGTTTTTAGGATGACTGCTCAGAATGCAGATGGAAACTGATGAAAGGAAGTCTAGATTGGTGTCTGGGAGACCATGCAAGAGGGATTTAGAAGAGTTCAGATAAGATATAACAGATATGAATTAGGTCATTAGTGGTGGTAGTGGTGGTTTAGTCGCAAAGTCGTGTCCAACTTTTGTGATCCCATGGGCTGTAGCCTGCCAGGCTCCTCTGTCCATGGAAATCTCCAGGCAAGAATACTGGAGTGGGTTGCCATTTCCTTCTCCAAGGTCATTATTAGTAAACAGCAAAAGAAGAAAAAAGATTTGTAAAATAATTGGGAAATAAAATCAACAAGATCGATGACTGATTGAACGGGGTATATGAAAAAACTCTTTTGAGGGGAGAAAGTTTCTCAACAAAGTTTTGAATATGTTAAATTTGACAGGCCTGCTTTATACTCAAGCAGGTACATCCTGTAAGCAGTTTGATATATGAATGTATATAGATACATTCAAACCTCTGGGAGGAAGAATTATAAAGATATTAAATCAGGAGAGTAGATGAGATGTCTTAAAGATAGTGTTAAAAAAAAAGTAGAGGGCAAAAAACAGAAATCAAAGGACTGAGAAGTCCAAAACAAACAAACAAAACCAACCAATTAACCAAGAAAGACAGTCATCAAAGAGCTATTGGTAGAAATGGCAGAAAATAGTATATGGAGACTAAGGAAGGAGAAACTTTAATGAAAGGGAAAGTTGTAAGGAATGTCACCAGAAGCCAGAAAACATGATGCCTGAAAGGTGTCCTTTAGGATTTGAAAACCAGAGGCCACCAGAATGGAGTGTAGGGAGGTCAAGCTGCAGATGCCTTTGTATCAAAAGTGAATCAGTTTTAATTCTGCAT
Source organism: Antilocapra americana (assembly GCA_007570785.1). Taxonomy (NCBI): domain Eukaryota; kingdom Metazoa; phylum Chordata; class Mammalia; order Artiodactyla; family Antilocapridae; genus Antilocapra; species Antilocapra americana. Next base: position 34,123,916 of record ML660772.1, on the reverse strand, counting down.
CTTTACTTGTAATATCTTCTATTAGACAAATTTGGTCTTATTTTTTCAACTTCTTTTTGCATTTATTGGTGATTCATATTCATTTATTTATTGAAGTGAATGGTTCTTAATGAAAGATCTGGGACCCCCAGGGAGTTCCCAAGATCCTTTTAAGGGTTCACAAAGCCAAAAGTATTTTCATAATAATACTACGACATCATCTACCTTATTCAGGTCTCATTTTCTCATGCGCATACAGTGGAGTTATCAAAAACTCTGCAGTCTGCAAAAGCAACACCATCATCATTCTGACAGGTAATGAAATGTGTATTAGTTCATGAAATCTGTTTTTGATAATTGTGTTTTAGAAGTTGTCCAGTTTTAATTTGTCACTGTAGTAAGTGTCAACATATGTAACCCATAAAACAAAAACTCTTCTAGGTCGACAATAATTTTTAAGAACACAAAAAAGATTGATACCCCTAAAATTAAGAGCTATTGACTGAAACTGTCCTTTCTTTGCTTTCTCTTATGATTTTGAATTTATATGCCTGATTTTATTTCTTCACATGTTTGCTTTAAGAAAGAACAAATATGCATACTAGTTGTAAACACCAAGAACTGTCACACCTGTTGACATAACTAGGCTTCCTTGGTGGTTCAGAGGTAAAGAATCCTCCTGCCAATGCAGGAGACTCAGGTTCAATCCCTAGCTCAGAAAGATTGCCTGGAGAAGGAAATGGCAATCTACTCCAGTATTTTTGCCTGGAAAAATCCCATGGACAGAGGAGCCTGGCAGGGTACAGTCCAGGGGGTTGCAAAAATGTCAGATACACTTAGCAGCTAAAACAACAACGACATTGACATAACTAAAATAAAAGTGGAAATGTTAAATAGATAGTTTGTATTCTTCTTCAGTCCTCCTATGTCCACTTACTTGTTTTGGAAATTCAAATTCAAGGTATAATTAATTTAATTTTCTTGTATTATCAATCTGATTTTCTCAAGTCATATTTTTGACATGGCTGCCATTTTGTATGCAGTTTTTCATGATAATGTTTCAAAATTATTGAGCTTTATATCTTGATTAGTAACAGTAAATCTTTGGAGCCATTATATGATTGAAAATTTCTTCAAATTGTCTTCATACCGGAATTAAAACATGACTGGGTGTAGAGTTATCATATTAGGTACTTTTATACTTCCCACAAAATTCTGAATAAGTTGAACCATATCTTCTGGCTTTTAATATTGAATGAAACCCTGAGAAAAGCTTTATTTTTGAAAAAAAAATTTGGTAGTGTTATGTGATAAATCATGCCACTCACCAAAAAGTTCATATATTTAAGTCCTAACTTTTAATACAGAATATGACTGAATTTGGAGAGAAGATCTTTTAAAAGTTAAATAAATTAAAATTAGTCTACTGGGGTGAGCCTTAACCCAATATGACTGGTATCCTTATAAGAAATAAGGATTAGGACACAAACACACAGAGGGAAGACCATGTGAAAACACATAGAGAAGAAAGCCACCGACAAGCTCAGGGGGAGACAAACCCTGCCAACCTTTGATCTTGGACTTGTAGCCTCTAGGACTATGAGGAATAGATTTCTGTTGTGTAAACCTTCTAGTTTGTGATACTTTGTTATGGCAGCCCTAGCAACTACTACAGATAGGAAGCTTAAATTATTTTTTTCTACAACTCTACAAAGAAATTTGTGTGTGATATCATTATTCCAGATGTTCACAATATGATTACCTGGTGCTTTTGAAACTGCAGTACAGAATACTATAATATTTTTGCAGAATGTTAATTGGTGTTTTTTTTTTAAAAAAAGGCAATTCATGGTAATGTCAGAAAGCACCATATAATAGCATAATTTCTTATCGATGATAATATGTAGTTATTCATCTTAAATCTCTGAGATGGAGTTCTGATTTGTTACCATTTTCTGAAACCTGCCTCTTGTTAAATTGGAACAGCAATCCAATGAACAGTAAGAATACAAGAATTTTTAAAAATTACTTTTAATATTTGTTGCAGAAGGAGATCTTTCCTCTGTAGATTGTATCTTTTTCCAGATACAAAAAGGATTTTTCTACCAATTAAGGTTGAGGGTTATTGTTCTTTTCCCATTTGGTCTACTTCCTTTTTCTAAAATACCATTGGCCATGAATATAGTTTCATTTTTTCCTATTTCACATTCTAATCTTTTATCTTTTCATCTCTTGTCTTTATGCTCTATGCTCTGGGGGGTTTCTCAAGGTTTTCTTAATCACTGATTTGATTTTATGAAGTATTGATTTTGCTCCTTTTATTCCTAAAGCTGATGTATATTCAGATGTTTTATATTCAGTTTCCTTATAATCTGCTGCTGCAGCTAAGTCACTTCACTCATCCCCGACTCTTTGTGACTCCCAACCCATGGACTATAACCCGCCAGGCTCCTCTATCCATGGGATTCTCCAAGGAAAAATACTGGAGTAGGTTGCCGTACCCTGCTCCAGTGAAATTCCCAACCCAGGGATCAAACCTATGTCTCTTATGTTTCCTGCATTAGCAGGCAGGTTCTTTACCATCAGCACCATCTGGGAAGCCCAATTTCTTATATAGTTCCTTGTTTTATCCCTGCCTTCTCTTATATATTTCAGCTATTCATTAAGCATTCCTTTCATCTGAGATTATTTTGTCTTATTTAATATTTTGTTGCCATTTTCAGTGTTCATATTCCTCCCTTTAATAATAAGTACAAGATCTGCTTTTCCCAAGACATTTCTGGTTGCTGTAGTAAATAGTTCAAGTTTCCTTTTACTTTCATTCTTGAGAAAATTTGTTTTTCATCTTGGGTTATGGTATAGATTCTTTCTGTTGGCTTCATAGTGAGTGTGTGCATGTGTGTCATGAATGCACAGGGTTTACTCACGTGTTTGCAATGCACAAACTCATTAATAATAGGACTATTCAGCTTAGCTGTTTGCCAGTATTTGGGGTAGGAGGACTTTTCTTCATTGCTCTCATTGCTTACACAGATGCCCTCAGCATCTACTTCAAGTTTTTAAGTCAGACAGAATGGTCTGGTCTCCCCTACATGAATTTTTACTGTCCCATTATTATCTAATTGTTAATAGTGGATACATTTATGATTACTATGTGCCAGTTATTATTCTAAGTGCTTTAGGTGTTTCCACTCATTTCAGCCTCACAAAAACCATTGGGTAACCTGAGGCACAATTAAGTCAAGTAACTTTCCCATTTCAGTCAGTCATGTCGGAATCTTTGTGACCCCATGGACTGAGGCACGCCAGGCTTCCCTGTCTATCACCAACTTCCAGAGCTTACTCAAACTCATACCCATCGAGTCAGTGATGCCATCCAACCATCTCATCCTTTGTTGTCCCCTTCTCCTTCCACCTTCAATCTTTCCCAGCATCAGCATCTTTTCCAATGAGTCAGTTCTTTGCGTCAGGTGGCCAAAGTATTGGAGCTTCAGCTTCAGCATCAGTCCTTCTGATGAATATTAAGGACTTACTTCCTTTAGGATGGACTGGTTGGATCTCCTTGCAGTCCAAAGGACTCTCAAGAGTCTTCTCCAACACTACAGTTCAAAAGTATCAATTCTTTGGCACTTAGCTTTCTTGATAGTCCAATTTTCACATCCGTACATGACCACTGGAAAAACAGTAGCTTTGACTAGACGGAACTTTGTTGGCAATGTCTCTGCTTTTTAATATGCTGTCTAGGTTGGTCATAGCTTTAGTACAAGGAACAAGTGTCTATTAATTTAGGGCTGCACTCACCATCTGCAGTGATGTTGGAGCCCAAAAAAGTAAAGTGTGTCACTGTTTCCATTGTTTTCCCATCTATTTGCCATGAAGTAGTGGGACCAGAAGCCATGATATTCATTTTCTGAATGTTGAGTTTTAAACCAAGTTTTTCACTTTTCTCTTTCATTTTCATCAAGAGGCTCTTTAGTTCTTCTTCACTTTCTTCCATAGTATGGTGTCATCTGCATATGTGAGGTTATTGATATTTCTCCTGGCAATCTTGATTCCAGCTTGTTCTTCATCCAGCCCAGAATTTCATGTGATGTACTCTACAAAGGATGGAGAAGTTCTATATAGTCAGCAAAAAACAAGACCAGGTGCTGAATGTGGCACAGACCATGAATTCTTTATTGCCAAATTCAGACTTAAATTGAAGAAATTAGGGAAAACCACCAGGCTATTCAGGCATGACCTAAATCAAAACGCTTAACAATTATACAGTGGAAGGGACAAATAGATTCAAGGGATTAATTCTGATAGAAAGAGTGCTTGAAGAACTATGGGCAGAGGTTCGTGACATTGTACAGGAGGCAGGGATCAAGATCATCCCCAAGGAAGAGAAATGCAAAAAGGCAAAATGGTTGTCTGAGGAGACCTTACAAATAGCTGTGAATAGAAGAGAAGAGAAAGGCAAAGGAGAAAAGGAAATGTATACCCATTTGAATGCAGGGTTTCAAAGAATAGCAAGGAGAGATAAGAAAGCCATCCTCAGTGATCAGTGCAAAGAAATAGAGGAACACAATAGAATGGAAAAGACTAGAGATCTCTTCAAGAAAATTAGAGATACCAAGGGAACATTTTCTGCAAAGATAGGCTCAATAAAGGACAGAAATGGTAAGGACCTAACAGAAGCAGAAGATATTAAGAAGAGATGGTAAGCATATAAAAGAACTATACAAAAAATATCTTCATGACCCATATAATCACCAGGGTGTGATTACTCACCTAGATCCAGAAATCCTGGAGTGTGAAGTCCTGAGGGCCTTAGGAAGAATCACTATGAACAAAGCTAGTGGAGGTGATGGAATTCCAGTTGAGTTATTTCAACCCCTAAAGATGCTGCTGCAAAAGTGCTGCACTCAATATGCCAGCAAATTTGGAAAACTCAGCAGTGGCCACAACTGCCAGGCTTCAGTAGTATGTGAACCATGAACTTCCAGATGTTCAAGCTGGATTTAGAAGAGGCAGAGGAACTAGAGATCAAATTGCCAACATCCATTGTTTATCACTGAAAAAGCAAAAGAGTTTCAGGAAAACAACTACTTCTGCTTTATTGACTACATCAAAGCCTTTGACTGTGTGGATCACAACAAACTCTGGAAAATTCTTAAAGAGATGGGAGTACCAGACCACCTGACATGCCTCCTGAGAAATCTGTATGCAGGTCAAGAAGGAACAGTTAGAAATGGACATGGAACAACAGACTGGTTCCAAATAGGGAAAGGAATACATCAAGGCTGTATATTTTCACCTTGCTCATTTATCTTATATGCTGAGTACATCATGCAAAATGCTGGGCTGGATGAAGCACAAGCTGGAATCAAGATTTCCAGGAGAAATATCAATAACCTCAGATATGCTTGCAGATGACGCTACCCTTATGGCAGAAAGTGAAGAACTAAAGAGTCTCTTGATGAATGTAAAAGAGGAAAGTGAAAAACTTGGCTTATTCCTTGGAAGGAAAGTTATAACCAAGCTAGACAGCTTATTAAAAGCAAAGACATTATTTTGCCAACAAAAGTTCATCTAGTCAGAGCTATGGTTTTTCCAGTAGTCATGTATGGATGTGAGGGTTGGACTATAAAGAAAGCTGAGCACTGAAGATTTGATGTTTTTGAATTTTGAGGTTGGAGAAGACTCTTGAGAGTCCCTTGGACTGCAAGGAGATCCAATTAGTGCATTCTAAAGGAAATCAGTCCTGAATATTCTTTTCAAGGACTGATGCTGAAATTTGGCCACCTGAAGCGACAAACTGACTCCTTTGAAAAGACCCTGAAGCTGGGAAAGATTAAAGGCTGGAGGAGAAGGGGACAACAGAGGATGAGATAGTTGGATGGCATCACAGACTCAATGGACATGAGTTTTAGTAAACTCTGGGACTTGGTGATGCATAGGAGGCCTAGCGTGCTGCAGTTAATGGGGTCACAGAGTCAGGCATGACTGAGCGACTGAACTGAACTGAACTAACTCTGCATATACGTTAAATAAGAGTGACAATATACAGCCTTGATGTACTCCTTTCCCAATTTGGAACCAGTCTGTTGTTCCATGTCCAATTCTAACTATTTCTTCTTGTCCTGCATACAGATTTTTCAGGAGGCAGGTCAGGTGGTCTAGTATTCCCTCCCATCTCTTAAAGAATTTTCTACAGTTTGTTGTGATTTACACAGTCAAAGGCTTTGGCATAGTCAATAAAGCAGAAGTAGACCTTTTTCTGGAACTCTTTTGCTTTTTTGATGATCCAATGGATGTTAGCAATTTGGTCTCTGTTCCTCTGCCTCTTCTAAATCCAACTTGAACATCTGGAAGTTCGCAGTTCACATGGTGTTGAAGCTTGGCTTGGAGGATTCTGAGCATTACTTTACTAGTGTATAAAAGGAGTACAATTGTGTGGTAGTTTGAACATTCTTTGGCATTGCCTTTCTTTGGGATTGGAATGAAAACTGACCTTTTACAGTCCTGTGGCCATTGCTGAATTTTCCAAATTTTCTGGCCTATTGAGTACAGCACTTTCACAACATCATCTTTAAGGATTTGAAATAGCTCAACTTGAATTCTATCACCTTCCCTAGCTTTGTTCATAGTGATGCTTCCTAAGGCCCACTTGACTTTGCATTCCAGGATGTCTGGTTCTAGGTGAGTGATCACATCACCATGGTTATCTGTGTCATGAAGATCATTTTTGTATAATTCTTTTGTGTATTCTTGCCACTTTTTCTTAGTATCTTTTGTTTCTTTTAGGTCCATACCATTTCTGTCCTTTCTTGTGCCCATCTTTGCATGAAAATTTCCCTTGGTATCTCTAATTTTCTTGAAGAAATGTCTCATCTTTTCTATTCTATTGCTTTACTCTATTTCTTTGCACTGATCACTAAGGAAGGCCTTCTTATATCTCCTTGCTATTCTTTGGGACTCTGCATTCAAGTGGGTATATCTTTCCTTTTCTCCTTTGCCTTTAGCTTCTCTTCTTTTCTCAGTTACTTGTTAGCCCTCCTCAGACAACAATTTTGTCTTTTGCATTTCTTTTTCTTGGGGATGATCTTGATGACTGCCTCCTGTACAATGTCATGCCCAAGCTATGATATATTAAGAAGCAAAGCCTAGGTGCCTCACCACTGTGCAGTAACATCTCTCAGTATGGACTGAGATGAGATGTCCTTCTCCCACTGCCTTATCATCTGAACATACAAAATTATTTCATATGTTGTTGTTGTTCAGTCTCAGTCATTCTGACTCTTTTTTACCTCATGAATTTCAGCACACCAGGCTTCCCTGTCCTTCACTATCTCCTGGAGCTTTCTCAAGCTCATGTCCATTGAGTTGGCAATGCCATCCACCCATCTCGTCCTCTGTCATCCCTTTCTTCTCCTGCCTTCATTCTTTCCCAGCATGAGGGTCTTTTCCAATGGGTCAACTTTTTGCATCAGGTAGCCAAAGTATTGGAGCCTCAGCTTCAGCATCAGTCCTTCCAAAGAATATTCAGGGTTGATTTCCTTTAGGATTGACTACTTTGATCTCCCTGCAGTCCAAGGGACTCTCAAGAGTCTTCTCCAACACCACAGTTCAAAAGCATCAATTCTTTGGTGCTCAGCCTTCTTTATGGTCCAACTCTCACATCCTTACATGACTACTGGAAAAACCATAGCTTTGACTAGACAGATCTTTTTTGGCAAAGTAATGTCTCTGCTTTTTAATATGCTGTCTTGGTTTGTCCTAGCTTTTCTTCCAAGGAGCAAGCATCCTTTAATTTCATGGCTACAGTCTGTTTCTGCAGTGATTTTGGTGCTGAAGCAAATAAAACCTATCACCATTTCCATTGTTACCCCATCTATTTACCATGAAGTGATGGGCCCGGATGCCATGATCTTAGTTTTTTGTTGAGTTTTAAGTTTTTGAATGTTGAGTTTTAATTATTTCATAGCTTCACCCATTATTTTATAAAGTCCTATAATACTTTTCTTACTTAAAAAGATTACTTTGGAGTGCAGTGCATACTAATCTGTTCCTACCTTGCTACCCTTCTGTTGCCTTATAAAATTCCCATGAACATAGAGAACGTTGCACTGGCCATGCCTTTCTATGATTGACTTGATATTGTTCTTGGAAAATAGTCTTCAGTTAGATTCAGAAAGAGAGGTTCTGATGGGATAATGGTGTGTAATGGTCCTGTCCAGCTCAAACAGTATCTTTGACATAGCAGAGAGGTGCATGCAGAATTCTCTCTGTTAAGACATCAAGTTTTTGACACAAGCTCACAGTGGGATTCGATGGAAATGTCTTTCTTTGTTTCTGCCTAGCCCTGATAATCTGCCTTAGGGCGCCTATACTTTGGTCCTGGAAATTCCTCCTGGGATCACGCAAATTGTAAAGAACATTCCTAGTTACTAGCATTATCGAAACTGTGCTTGTCTTTGTTCATTTGCATGAATACATAAAAGGGAAAGCTTAACCTTATTACTTTCTACAAAGTGGCAAACCAGTCTGATGTTCTAACCAGGCAGTTTGGAGGATGGAGAATCAGATTTAGGTGTGTGAGTGAGGTCACAGAGGGCAAATGTTGACAATGTAGATGAGACAATTTCCAAAAAATAAAAAAAAATTTAACATCAAGGCCAGAGCTGTGATGGAAAGGAAGAAATTAACTAAAAAAGTAGCAGTCAGGTAAATGAGCCAGTAGAACTTTGAGAAAATATCCACTGTGGTTATGATCTACAATGAATATAATTCTTATATAGATATCTTATGTACATATCTTGGCTTTTTCACAGCTAGAAGTAAGTTATCAAGGCCAACTAATTTAATTTATTAAAAGTGAAAGCTGATCAGTCATATCCGACTCTTTGTGACCCAGTAGACTATACAGTCCATGTAATTCTCCAGGCCAAAATACTGGAGTGGGTAGCATTTCCCTTCTCCAGGGAATCTTCCCTACCCAGGGATTGGGTGTCCAGCATTGCAGGCGGATTCTTTACCAGCTGAGCCACAAGGGAAACCCATTTTTTAAATTATTATATGTTAATCTATGAGGACAAAATTCATTTAAATACAACCAAACCCCATCATCTAAGGTGCCAAAGACTGTAACTCTAAGGCATCCTAAGAAGAGGGAGACTCTTAACCAGATTATTTTTTCTATGGATTGGTTGCATTGGACTAGGTTTGTTGGGCTTTCACTGAAGTAAAACACAGTACCTGTGGGAGTATATAACATCTTGTATGAAATATTCAAATTTTCTGTTTTGAGTGAATAGGCAGATGAAGGAATAGACTGTGGAAGCTTAGTGAATAGCGATGAAGCTGGGACAGGTTCACCTGGACAAGCACAACAGGAGCCCCAAGGCTCAGACTTGATGCCCTCAGTCACTCTCAGTAGTTGACCTCTAGCAAAGTGGTCACTTAGAGAGCCAAACAGGAGAGTATTTTCCTCCTGAATGGTTTTCCCTTTGGCCTCATGCTGATTGGGATAATCAGGTTGCTAGGTTACTCTTTGATATAAAGAATAACGTCAGTGAATCACTAATGGAAGGTATGTATGGCACATGTCAGTGAGGGAATGAAATGCATCATCATCATGCTGAAGAACAGCCACCACTGAGACGGACTTAGGTTTATCAAAGGTGTTAGAAAAAGAATAAAATCCATGGCAGATTCATGTCAGTGTATGGCAAACCCAACACGATAATGTAAAGAAAATTAAAATAAATAAATTAAAATTTAAATAAAAGAAAAAGAATAAAATCCAGAGCAATTATATTCTGAAAATATTGGAAAATCAAGAAGATACAAAAAAATTCTTCAGTTTTTTAACCTGGTCCTTGATATAATCATATGTGTCATATGTAGGTGGTAGCATACTACAACAGATGATCCCAAAAATGAAGTCTATGAAATTCCCCATGGTCTACATTTAATACCATGAATTTTCCTCAGCATTCTCTGTCTTCCCAAATATTCACACATACTGACCTGTGTGTCAGGAACTCTTAAATTACTACTGCAATATAAGAGTTCTTAAATTACTACTGCAATTAAGTAACTAGATGGTTACTTATAATTTTTTTCAGGTTAAAATGAATGGCTAAAAAGTTCCTAACAGAGCTTATCCTACAGTGAGACTAAGCACATCATCATCTTGTACTGGCTTTGGAAGAAGCAACCTCCCTGTGATTTCGATTGTTTTCTTTTGAACCTGGAACTCAAAATGCCCTGAGCACCAGCACATATTAATACAGTATATTACACATTCTAGTACATGTATATATACATTCTATTACATGCAGTTTTTCAACCTCAGTGACTCAGCCTTGTTTAGAATCTTGACATTTACTTTGTGGGAGAAACTACTTTTTCAACAAGATGCATTTTCTGTTCCTTCTTAGGCTACTGAACTGAATACATTTCTTTTTTTTTTTTCATTTTTTAGTTTATATTGAAGTATAGTCGATTAAAAATGTTGTGTTAGTTTCAGGTGTGCAGAAATGTGATTGAGTTATACAAGGTTCTACTAATTTTCAAATTTTTGTTCTCTTTTAGGCTTTTACAAAATATTGAGCAGAGTTCATTGTGCTATACAATGGGTCCTTACTGGTAGTCTGTTTTAAGTACAGCGGTGTGTGCATGTCAATCCTAAATTCCCAATCTATACTTCCCCCTCACCCTTTCTCCTTGGTAACTGTAAGTTCATTTTCTAAGTCTGTGTATCTGTTTCTGTTTTAGAAATAAGTTCATTTATATCATTTTCCTTAGATTCTGCATATAAGCAATATCATGTGATTGTTTCTCTGTCTGACTTACTTCACTTAGTATGATAATTTCCAGGTCTACCTATGGTGCTGCAAATAGCATTATTTCATTCTTTATGATGACTGAGTAATATTCCATTGTGTATACATACACACACCACACCTTCTTTATTCATTTATCTGTCAGTGGACATTTATGTTGTTTCCATGTCTTGGCTCTTGTAAATAGAGTTGCTGTGAATACTGATGTGCATTTTTCTTTTCAAATTAGAGTTTTCTTTAGATATATGCCCCAAAGTGGAATTCCTGCATAATAGGGTAGCTCTATCTTTAGTTTTTTAAGAAACTTCCATACTGTTCTCCATAGTGGCTATACTAATTTACATTCTCACTAAGAGCATAAGAGGATTCTCTTTTCTCCACACCCATTCCAGCATTTGCTGTTTGTTGTTTGTAGCCTTTTTGATGATAGCCATTCTGACTTGTGTGAGATGATAACTCATTGTAGTTTTGATTTTCATTTCTCTAATAATTAGCAATCTTGAGCATCTTTTCATGTGCCTCTTGCCCATCTGTTTGTCTTCTTTGGAGAAAGTCTATCTAGGTCTTCTGCCCAGGTTTTGATTGGCAGAGTTGCTTTTGTATTGAGCCACATGAGTTGTTAGTAAATTTTGGAGATTAATCTCTTGTTGTTTGCGTCATTGCAAATATTTTCTCCTGTTCTGTGGATTGTCTTTTTGTTTTGCTAATGGTTTCCATTGCTGTACAAAAACTTTTGCATTTAATTAGGTTCCATTTGTTTCTTTTTGTTCAGTTTGTTATTTTGTTTATTTTTATAATTTTGTTTTCCTTATTTTTATTTCCATTACTGTAGGAGACAGATGAAAAAAAATTGTTGCAATTTATGTCAAAGAATGTTATATCTAGTTTTCTTCTATGAGATTTATTGTGTCTGAGCTCACATTTAGGCATTGAATTTATAAATTGCACTGAATAGTATAGTCATTTTCACAACATTCATTTTTTTCAATCCAAGAACATGATATGTATTTCCATATGTTTGTGTAATCTTCAATTTCATTTATCAAAGTCTTATAGTTTTTGGCATTTAGGCCTTTTGCCTCCTTAGATAGGTTTATTCCTGTTATTTTATTCTTTTTGATGCAATGGTAAATGAGACTTTCTTTAATTTTTCTTTCTTATCTTTTGTTGTTAGTGCATAGAAATGCAACAGATTCCTATGTATCAATTTTGTATCCTGCAACTTTACTGAATTCATTAATGAGCTCTCATAGTTTTCTGGTAGAGTCTTTAGAATTCTCTGTGTGTACAATCATGTCATCTGCAAACAGTAACTGTTTTTCTTATTTTGTTCCTATTTGGATTCCTTTTTTTTTTTTTTCCTTCTCTAATTGCCATGGTTAGAACTTCCAGAACTATGTTGAATTAAAGTGATGAGAGTAGGTACCCCTGTCTTGTTCCTGACCTTAGAAGAAATGCTTTCAGCTTTTCACCATTGAATATGATGTGACCTGTAAGTTTGTCAAGATGGCCTTTATTTGGTTGAGATATTTTCCCTCTACCCTCACTTTCTGGACTGTTTTTTAATCATAAATGGGTGTTGAATTATGTCAAAAGTTTTTTCTGCATCTTTTGAGATGATTGTATAGTCTTTTTATTTTTCAGCTTATTTGTTGTATTATATATCACACTAATTGATTTGCAGATATTAAAAAAGCCTTGCATCCCTCGGAATAAGTCCCATTTGATTATGGTGTTAAGCTTCCTTTTCAATGAGGGCTGGCCACATGTTGAAGGTTTAACCAAGGAAAACGAACAGAAGTGGTATGTGTCACTTGTAGGTGAGGCCCAGAAGACCTGCCTACATGAATTCCTCTCTGGTTTTCTGGAAACTCCTGTTATTTTTATGAGACTGCTTATTGAAGCTGGCAGAGAAACCATCAGCCTAAGTCCCGAGATGAAAATTTTGGGAGAATCTGTTATGTTCTCTCATTTGCCAACCTGAAGAGACATTGGAATGTTATGTAAACAAAGTTTTGGTTGCTTTGAGTCATTGTGTGTTGGGTCTGTGTATTATTGCAACATATGTTACAAAAGAGTATTTTTAAGTGATGTGCTCAGTTTTTCTCATGTACATACAGATTGTTATGCTAATTGAAAATATAGATACACAGTGGCTCAAGGAACAGTAATTAAGAGAATAAGTTTTCAAGGAATAGGAATTACCCTTAGTAGTATGATCCTGGCTCAAAAGGAATTCTTAATAACTCACTTGTATGACAAATAGGTGTAAAATGAAAATCTTTTAGTCTGTTGGAATGTTAAACTCCCAACACTCAATCTGAGTGGATGATGTGTTAAGAAACTTCTTTATACATGTAGTTGAGAGTGTTTATTCCTGTTTTCTCAAACAGAACTTCTAAATGTATTTTTATTACCTCTATGGTGGCAGAGTTCTAAGTTGTCCTTTAATGACCTCAGTTCCTTGAATTCTTATCCATGTGCAATTACCTTCTCCCTGAGTGTGGGCTGCATGTAGTGACTTGCTTCTAACCAGTAGGATACAGCAGAAGTAATGGCATGTCACGTCTATGATCAGGTTACAAAAACTTCTGACTTCCATCTTGCTAGCACACTTATTCTCTTATTTGACTTTCAAATCCCTCAAGGGATTAATTGAGAATATGCCCTAACCAAAATAAGCAGGGTACTGAGGCCCTAAGTCCAACATGTCTGAGAAATTGAATTTTGTAGAAAAGACCAAGTGAATGTAGTAGGTCCTTTCCCAGTCAAGGCTTCAGGTGAAACTTGAGACCCTGGACTGACCCCTTAGATGTGAGAGAATGTAAGTCAAAGGATCCATTTAAGCTCTACCTAGATTCCTGGTCCCCAGAAACAGATATAATAAATGTACATTGAAGTTACTTAATATGGGAGTAATTTCTTATGCAAAAAACAGATAATTAGTACACATGGGATATTAACAGGCCTCTGAACTAAATTTCATGAATCAGTCAAAATAGCTTGTCCCTCAGATAACTTTCTTCAACATTCACAGTTGAAATGATCATCTCTCTGGTTTTATTTTTTCCAGAGAAAGTGTATGAGTATTTATATATGACATTTTAATGTGTATTATAATAGTTTTCATGCCAGTTTTATGTTAGAATATAGGCCACTTGAAGGGAATGATGATATCTTACCTAAGGTCTTTGTGTCATCTGTGGTTTGGGTCTAATATGTAAATGTTTATGTTCTTAGCCACTCAGTTGTGTCCGACTCTTTGTGGCCCCATGGACTGTAGCCTGCCAGGCTTCTTTGTCCATGAGGATTCTCCAGGCAAGAGTACTGGAGTGGGTTGCCATGCCCTCCTCCAAGAGATCTTCCCAACCCAGGAATTGAACCTGGGTCTCCTGCATTGCAGGCAGATTCTTTACTAGCTAAGCTACCAGGGAAGCCCAATATGTCACTAGCATTCAGTAAATGCTGAGTACCAATGCTAAATAATAATAAATAAATACCAATAAATTCTGAAATAATTGAACTTTCTACTATTTTGGAAATGTGCATTTACAACTGATTTAGATACTACACATTTCCTCTTCTAATAAAAAGTACCTCATTTCTGTCAAATTATGGACAGTTTATTTTTCTTTTGCAGTTAAATTTATTTTCAAATATATTCTAGAATCATCAACTGTATATTTTTACAATTTTACTAAATTTGTGTTTAGCATAATTTTCTAGGAAAATATTCATGGAGCTTTTCCTTAGATTCAACAGATGATTAATTTAAAAAAACATGACTCAGATTTACTAATTAAATGCAATTTCTTTTTTCCCCAAAGTAGCAGTATAAAAAGCTTTATATGTATATATATATATACACACACACACACACACACACACACACACACACATACACACACACACATTTATCAAAATGTATAGAAATATTTAAGGATCTAGGAATTCAGTTTCAAGGTAAACTGAAATTTTTAAAAAATTATGGTGTATGTATATAAATAACCAAAGATAGTTAATAACAGAATTATGTATACCTATGTTTGTGCATGGCATATATTTTTATGAATATATATAATATACATAGGATGAGTTAGAAAAATTAAAATCTCACTTCTAAAAATAAAGGCATTCTTTTTTTATATTTGCTTTGCATTTCATGCTAAATTTTATTGAAACATATTTTAAAATCTTTCATTTTAGTATCCATTTTTGTCTAATTATAATCTTTTATCACTTAATAATAGAGGATAAGAAGCCTTTTAAGCACATAAAAATGATGACATTTTGATGAAATTCAGTTGAGCAATAATTTTATCAAATAATGTATTTCTTTTAAAAAATACTATTAAAGAAAATATACAAATTGGATAGCATAGAAAGAAAAATGTCATCTTAAATCACTTGTCCTTCCTTTCAGGTAACTGTGCAATTCTACACTTATACGCATGTTGATATAAGCTTGAAATACATACAATGTGGGAAGAATAAATTTATCAATACATTATGGCAGTTATGTTATGACAGATATTCATACTATTTCTGTAGATATAAAAATGTGTATAAATGATGTATAGATGCTAAAGCAGAGAATTTATGAAAGAAAAGGCTATAAATCATGCTTCAAAATGAATGATATTCTTTCTGTATTAATTCCCTTGGGAAAGCTCATTCATAGGCATCTTACCATAGTCCAAATTAGATGAATGCATAAGTTGCAAAAATGTTGCAAAACTGCAAAATGTCACTGTTGTAAAAATGTCACTGTTCAGAACAGTTTTGAAATACCTGTTTTGATATTACGTAAGAGTCACTCGTTCAGCACCATAAGACATTAGATCCTCCTTTGTGAGTAACCAAACCTACTTGGCATTGAGCAAATTTTTCCAAGATTAAGAAAGGTATTAACATAAAATGCCATAGCTTCTTAAGGCAATTTCAGAAGATAAGTTAAAAAGCTTTATTGAACAGTGGTATAATTATTGTAATAAAGTCTAATAGCCTTCCATGACAACTGCTCCATGGAAGACAGAATTACTTTTTTGATTGTATGCATATCAGTATTTTTTGTTTAAAACATTCTGACAATATTTTCCCAACTCTACTTGCTTGTGTAGAACTATATAATGGATACATGTAGGCATAAATTAGTTTATTTGGTTACTTCATAGATCAAATCTATCATACTCTATCCAAAACTTGTCTGAATACTAAATTTAAATATTAATAATAGAAATCATTAGAAGATGTTTAAATATATAACTTTTAAAAATAAAATTATTTAATATTATCCCTACTGCTAGAGGAAGAGAATCTTTAAATAAAGTGTCTTTGAAAGGCAATAAAGAAGAGAGAAAATTTAATAATATCTTATCTAATCCATTTTAGAAGATTAAGACATAGAGAAGTTAAAAGATTTTCACAGAGAAAATAAAATCTTCAGGATGTAGAAGATATCAAACTGACATGATCTTTTGGACCACAGAAATAGTATCTAAATTCTTTAGGTTTCTATTAGATTGTATAAGAAGGGTAAAAATCAATGCTAATGTTTTGGGACTTACATATATCAAGTTATCCTAAGATATTAACTTTGTCATTGCTTTGATGTTGAGAATATTTTACTGCATTTAGCAACTAGCACAAAATGAAAAGTGCTAAATGCTTACTCTTCACATTTTTATTGCTACAACCCTTATTTTTCCAAGCAGTCAGTCATTGTATACCTGGGCAGTCTGAGCTGACAGCCTTGTCACTAGGCTTTCTTTTTCCTCTACATGCTAAAGAAAACAGTAAGATGTCCTTTCTTTTAATGAAAAATTCCAAGGATCGAACTTTTCCATTTTCTGATGACATTTGGTAACTGCTCTCAGAACAAATAAATTTGAAGAGGTATTATTTATATAACAGGAATTCCAAACATATTTTAATTACCTTTTGAATTGCACAAAAGGTAATCACATACTCTTTCCTTTTCCTGTAAACTACTTTTAATTGACTGGGTACAGAACCAATAACTCAGAGCTTATTAGCAAATATAAACAAGCAATAGCACTAAGTGGGGAAGCACGAGATGGCATCTAGTGAGGGAAATAATTGCAATATTGGTTCGTGTTCATTTGGGCCCTTGCACAAAGGCTCACAAATAATGCATGATACAGGGAGCAGGATCAAATGTGTGTTGTAGATGGAATTCCTTCCTTTCATTTCCTTTTCTGATGCTTCTCTTCCGTTTTTACTTTTATACATGCAACCTATATTTTCTAGTCCAAGTCAGCTGGAATTACAATCAAAAGGCACAGTTCAAATAATAAGAAAATTATCTTGCTATACATTTTTTTTCAGCAGAATTCTGGGAATGCCAGCTCACTTCTGGGTTCCTTCCTCCATCAGGAATGCTTTCAACAATATGATAGGTGACTAAAGGTACAAACCCTACAGCTAGCTGCCTGAGTTAGTTTAGTTTCAGTCCTTAGCAAATGTGCATGTTCTAAACCTCTCTCTGTCACAGTCTCCTTATGTATACACCGATACAGTCTTAATAATAATAAAACAATCCTACATCATAGAATTCCTGTGAGGATGAGTTAAGGCACAGAAAGCACTTAGATTGATGCTTATGACAGAGTAAGAACCAGAAAATGTTAGCAATTGTCATAGTTGACATTTTTTCTGTATACTTACACATTCTGAGTGTGTTTCATGTCTGCTTCTGTTAGCTGTGCATCTCTCTGTTTTGGACTGTATCTCTTTAGGGGATTCCCTGATAGCTCAATTGGTAAAGAATCTGTCTGCAATGCAGGAGATCCTGGTTTGATTCCTGGGTTGGGGAGATCTGCTGGAGAAGGGATAGACTACCCACTCCAGTGCTCTTGGGCTTCCCTTGTGGCTCCGCTGGTAAAGAATCTGCCTGCAAAGTGAGAGACCTGGGTTTGATCCCTGGGTTGGGAGGATCCCCCGGAGAAAGGAAAGGCTATCTGCTCCAGTATTCTAGCCCAGAGAATTTCATGAACTGTACAGTCCATGGGGTCACAAAGAGTAGGACACAACTGAATGACTTTCATATCTCTCTTATACCATTAGTTTAACTTAATATCTATGATCCCTGCTACTGTGTCACATTCAGATTCCCCTTTGACATCTCATCAGCTAGGAGTCAGCTAATACACATCAACTTGTTTCTTCTCTCAAAGTAGTTTCTTCTTCTGGTTGGGGCGCTGCACAGTGTGTCAGGACTGAGCTGCGACTCCAGTATACTTAGCCATTACCTTTGTGAGATGTTAAGATGTTCTCATGGAGAGCTTGGTGGGACAGGTGTACAAATCCCTGATTTCCCATTTTGACTAAACTGAGTCTGACTACTAGTAAAGCCTTTAGAAGAAAAAACAAATAGAAGGTCATATGTGTGCACAATGCAGATCTGCTGACCACTCCTTCTGTAAGTCAGTTTTTTCCCTATATTTCTACTTGTAAATAAATTATATACAATTATCAGATCATTTCTTTTCACATGAAAAGTGTCTATGTGCTTAGTTTTAATACAGAGAACAGCTGGTCCTTCCTCATAGAAATGTTGTAAGAGCTCAACAGTTTAAGGTATTTAGAAGCCTCTATTATATCACTACTAGAACTCTTCAAGATGTCATTTCAGAAGTTTAAGATCTCTATATGGCAAAAAATATTTTGAAATGAAGGTTTGAAAATTCACATTCACAAGATTTTTTTTAATTAAAGTATGGTTGAATCACATCCATAAGGTTTTAAACAGTTCAGCCAATTAAGTTTGTAGTGAAGTGCCCTAATTACAATTTGGAATGATCAGATTATGAAATATATACCCAAATAATAGCATTTACATGGAAGTTATATTTTTTAAAAATACTTAACTTTCTTCACTTTTGCTTTCACTTTGGAGCTTTGACTCTTGAAAAATATTTTTCAAAGACATGTGACAATGAGCTGTTCTTCTGACCTTTATAAATTTATTTTATTATTACAATCTCTAGCTTATCTCCCATCCATATATATACAAAGGTGAACACACATTCTAACATAGAGCTGTGCTATTATTCTGTATTATTATTAGCTACAATCACAATTTTGTAACTGCTGCATTTGTAGATTTTTTTTCCTGTCTTTGTCCAACATAAATAATTTTCTCTTACTGATAGTATCAGAGTACTACAATACAAGGTTTAAGTAATCCTAGTTCTTCTTCCCATATCCATGATTCTGTGGCATAACAATTATATTTTATTAAAAAATCACCTTTCTGGGAAACTGAAAACACTTATGAATGATAATACACTTTTCTATTTGTAAAACAAACCTTGAAAATCTCTAAAGCCTGGAGTTCTAGCAATTATTAGATCACAGTTACACTTTGTCAAGACTAAATGTCTTACATCCTTGCTGGAAGAGAGGAAGACCCTAGGATTACAATGTATTTGAAGAAGAAGGTGCTAACTTTGCATTATTTTCCATTCTTCTTCCTGTCTTTGTCAGGAGGACGGATCCATGCTGTGCTATTCTCTATTCTGGTTGCCACCTTTGTCATGAGAATGAGACACCAGAATCAGAGTGTTTCCTGTGAGATATAATAGCATGCTTTCCTGCTCACACCTCTCAGGATGTTGTGTTTCGTTAGGTTAGAGCCTCTGAATCCCTTAGAGCATCTGCTCAGCATTCATCATTCATGCGAGGCGTCCTTTTTGCTTGCATTCCTTGTAAAACTACTTGATAATCTTGGTCAGTTGTGCAGCCCTCTCTTTCTCAAATAGAACTCTTAAAGAACTGTTATAATTTTTTTTTCATTATCAGATCAAACAAATGTATGTTACAATTTGTCGTATATATTAATAGAAACATACACATGATTTAATTGTTTTTAATAATACCTAACACTTAAAATATTTCAGTGCTCCAGTTATACACAGGAGTATGCAGCAAGTAGCTGCTATGGTTTTGGGAGAAGAGAGGGTAAAATGAGCACTTAAAAAGAGCTTATTCCCTTGAAGATACATTTATTTTGTATTTAAAAAAATTCAAGTTTTAAATTTTCACTTTGTTTGGTCACCTATTTTTAAATTACTCTTAAATTTGTCTCTTGTCCAGGCTAAGTTGTAAATACTACACTGTAATTTTATACCATACTTTGGTCACACATGTGAAATGAAACTTTCAGATATTCATCCAAGTAAATACTTTTTTTTTCTTTTTTAAACAAATGTTGAAATATATGGAGTCAGTATTGTCAGGGGAGTGTGTCATTTTGATTCTGTCTCATGACAACAAAAATTTGAAGCTATGGACCAGAGTTACAACCCTTGGATGAACCAGTGTTACAGCTCAGTTTTATTTAGAAAACTAAGGAAAATACATCCTTGAGGTGTGAGGGCATGCCGACCCAAAAGACCCAAAGACGAGAAGAGAAGAGAGAGAGAGAGACTCCCAGCCCTTTGGCTCCTCATGTTATATATATTTCTCCTCCCCCTGGCCTGCCCTATGTAAACTGGGCTAGCCAGGACTGCTGTTCATTCTGCCTGAAGTCCTCACTCCAGTCCCGGGACCTTCCTTTGTTCTAATTTCACAGGCTTTTCCTTTCCTTGTCTTTTAGCCACTGGCATTCTGGACTCCTTTTTTCCTATTCTAACTACCTAACAGTATGATAAAGCTCTCTATGCAGCTACACTTCTCAGTACACACAGAATTTCAGACCCATACAGGGTGAGGGAAGAGGACAGGATAAGCAGTACAAGAAGATGACATGCTTAGTCTCACTGTAAGATAAGCTCTATTAGGAACTTTTCAGACATTCATTTTAACCTGGAAAAAACTGCAAATAAATATCTAGTTGCAGTAGTAATTTAAAAGTTCCTGACACACAGGTCAGGTATATGTGAATGTTTGGGAGCCTAACGTAAAAATGCTTTCAACTCCATTATTTATTCACTTCCACTGGGTGCCAGGTTAGCCCGAAGAAGCGGGAATAGCCAAGTTCTGATTTTATTACCTCACAAAACTGAAGTGATTGAAATTTGAGATACAATTAGCTTGTGCCTCAAGAGTCAAGAATGAATATCTTTAGCAGAACTTGCAGGCTGGTGAGTTGTGAAGTCATTCTCATACTGAAAGTTAGTTTTGAAGGGTGGTTATGTACCTCAACGGAGGCAACTGATCCTTTACTCTAGCTTGCATCAGAAGGTTAGAGCCCTTTCAAAGCTGTTACGAGCCCTTTCAAAACTTCTAGCTTTCAAAGATCCCTTGCAAAACTTCTAGCTCAAAGTTTTGCCAATAGGCAGTCTTTAGTTGAGAAAGCTTCATACCCAGGGGGTCTGAGGATCCAGTCTTACTCTCAAGGCTACAAGGTCATTCATTCACTTCAAGATCAGAGCTTCCCCAAAAGCGGGGCAGCCATCCTTCCCTAGGGTATATATGGTTGGGGCTAGTTTTAGAGACTGGGGTCAAGAAAAACGGTCCATCTTCTTTGCAGAGCCACCAACAGTGGTGTCTTAAAACTACTCAGGGTATAACTCCACTGATACTTTGTTTCCTCAGGATACTGGAGCTTGCTACCCAGATATTTAATCACCTGTGGGACAAGACTCCAGTTATTCTTCCAAGAACAGTAAGGATCATCTAAAGGTAATGATTTTTATACTTACGTAGCTAGAAGAGACCAATAGATTGTTTTTTGTCAGAGGTATAAAGAAAAGAAAAGGGTAGCCTTTCTTCCTAAAAGCTATTTGTTTGAAATTTATGCATACGTCTGTGTGGTTACTGGATTACAGTCTATTTTGTACTAGCTGTAAATTCCACTAGTGCAACTCCCTTGTCTCTCTGCCTCCCAGTGTGTCTCCCATGTCTAACACAGAACCTGACACAGAAATGGAAGAACAAATATTTGTGGAATTAACAAATGAATGAATCTACTCAAGGTGATGTTTTTCCCTTGCTATGTTGTGAAGTATTTTGTACCATCTCTAGAGAGGAAACAAATATCCAGCTAATTTCTATCGTGGTGCTCTTCCTGGTATTGCTTCCTAGAAGCAGAAAGCTGTTCAAGACTCAGATTTATTCAACCTGTGAATAAATACTTTAGGAGATAATGTGACTTAAAGTCTATTTTTAAATCAAATAGACCCATCAGTATTTATTGCAACACATCCAATTGTGTACCAGTTGTCTAGGATTTGCTAGATAACATGTGGAAAAAACTGAAAGCTAATTGAATTTAGAATCACTGAGACAAACAAGTTTCTTTATGGAAGTCCTTTTCATAGCCATTGGTAGAGTATTATACTCTGGAATACAGTATGCTGGTATCTCAAACTTATTTGACCAGGGAGTTTTATTTTTATAGCAACTTTCCTAATGCTTATTATACTCCATGTTGTAATATTAGATTTGAAAACATTTAAAAATTTCATTTCTTTTCGTCCTTTTTTCTTCATTCTGCTCCTTGGCAGTTACTACTTTATTCTGTCTTCCCACTCACTTATCCATTCTTCTGCTTAAATTCCAGAAAATTAGTATACAGCAATTGATTTTGATATGATAGAAATTTGTGCATTTTAAAGGTTCCTAAAACATGAAGTCTTATTTTCAATCAGATTGTGAGCCAGAGAGTGATTAAATCTTTCTCATTCTTGTTGCAAACATCCTAGCATTTTCTACTACTTGGCACATAGCAAATGTTCACTAAGTATTTGTTTAATAAATGAGGCAATGCGAGCTATATTATTCTGAAATGTTTGCTATATTGAAGGTAATAATTATTCTGAAATAGCAATACCTTTTGACAGTCTGAGACTATTAATATATGCCAATGGCAATATGTGTTGTTAAAAGTTTTAAAAAGTTGTCAAGTCAGGAAGAAAAATGTGTATGCATATCTTTTTTCTACAGAAAAGGAAACAGTAGAATAAACTTATTGTACCAAACTGTACTGACAAGTATCAGTTAAAATAATCAATGTATAAAAGAATAATAATACAGACTTTTGACAAAGAAGTTGGATATACCTCTCTGGAGATTCTATACTGTCTTAATTTATATAAACCAGATTCTTAGTTGTATTCATATATTTTCCTATGGAATAATTTAGTGAATTTGGCTTACTGGTTTTTGTTCAGTTTTATGGAGTTTACCATGCTGACATAGCTCTGTTTAATGACTGGCAAAATTTCAGAGATTATGTTGTCACATTCTTTAGATTAGACCCAGGAGCTACCCATCGCTGGTTGGGAAAATATGCCAACACAGTATTGAACCAGATCACAGTAATGACTATTACTTCCCAATAATCAGTATTGATGGTGGAATCAGGAAATGATTATGGCAAGAAGTTACTAATTATGTTTGTAAAGTTTGTCCTCCAAAATTTGGGAATGCATCTAAACAGCCCTAATTTGACTTAATATACAGCAACAGAGTCCTAAATATAGGTGTTGAAAGATTTAGTAGGAAGGCCATTCATAAGCTGCTGATTTTTCATTTTGGAGATTGTAATAAACAAAGAAGATTCCAAGTATCCTATGTTGCCTCAATGAGTTGTTGAGGACAAATGTAGCTATATTTAAATACTTTGTATAATGTGCTATACAAATAAAGATTTTGAAGCATGTTAATTATCATATGTGAAATCAATCGCCAGCCCAGGGTTGATGCTTGGGGCTGATGCAAGAGATGTCCCAGGGGGAGGGAATTGGGAGGGAGGAGGGAGGGGGGTTCTGGAGGGGGAGCATATGTAAACCCATGGCAGTTTCATGTCATTGTATGGCAAAACCAACACAATAAAGAAAATTTAAAAAAATAAAATAAAATAAATTAAAATTAATTCATATAGATGGTTCCTGGATGCTTTATATTTATAAGCTATGTATTATATTCTGTGAGAGAAGGATAATTTATCTATGTATTGCTTTTCCTTTTTCCCAAGGGACATCTAAAGCTTTGACCTATGCTTTAATCCTCTTTGAAACATAAACATGGGGAATATTGTAGTGTGTGCCTTATGCAGGATAAATCAGATTCCTGCTGAGGTGATATATAATGAATGAATTATGCACCTATATTTGGGGTGTCTAAACAATTCACTGAATAACCTGTAAATGATGAGTAATCAGCTACATCACAGATGGGATTTAATTCCGTACCTCTGAGAGGGTTATGAATCTAGCAAGATAGAAAAGCTGATAGGATCCTGAAGCTGATGGCTTCTGTGAGCCAAAGTGGTCCCTCTCCATTAGACTTCATCCTCTGTGACCACATACATCCAAACTTGGAGAAATTGGGTCATTGAGCAGCTATTTCTAGAAGTCATGATCCTCTGCTCTGTGTTTCCTGTGCATGCTGGATTATCTATCCTGTGTGCTTTCTTAGAACCTGTGCAAAGTTAAGTCACTGAGTAAAGCCTATTTTGTCTCAATTTTAATGAAAAGTTCAAGCTCAAGACCACTGTTACTGGTCAAGCAAAGTGAATATTGTCCTGTGAAAAGATCTAAAATATGGTTGTTTTAAAATATTCTCTTTAAAGTTTCAGCTGAATTTCTAGTATTCTAGGATTTAATAAAGAAGAGTGTAGCATTCATGCATTAGTTTCCTAGGGCTCTTGTAACAAATCGGGTTATTTATAACAACAGAACTTCACGGTCATCTGCCTCTTCTGGAGGCCAGAAATCTAAAATGAAGGTTTTGGCAAGGACATGCTCCCCCTTAAGACTTTAGAGGAAGATTCTTCCTTGTTTTGTTCCTATCTTCTGTTGGTTATGGGCAATCCTTAGCATTCTTTGGCTTGTAGATGCATCGCTCTGACTTCCGTTTTCTTCTTCACATGACATTCTTCTGGGAGTGTGCTACCTGTGTTCAAATTTCCATTTTCTTATAAGGACATACATCATTCGGTTAGGGTGAGCCTAATCTTTGTATTATCCATCTTAACTTAATTTCATCTGCAAAGACTCTATTTGTAAATATGATCCAATTCATAGGTTCCAGGGGTTAGGACTTGAGCATATCTTTTTAGGAGTACACAATTCAATTCATAATAATTCATCATACAGTGAATTTCAGTCACAACCCTTTTAACATTGTTTTATCCTTAATTGCTTGAAGCATTTATTGATTTAAAAATATTTGTTGGGCAGGATACTTTTTTAGGTACTTGTAACAAAGTAGCAAATAAAACAGACATGTGCCCTTACCTTCATGGAGCTTGGACTCTCATAAGGGTGGACAGGGATTATATAAATACCTAGACAAAGAATTTGTTAGATAGTGATGTGTTAGAGAAAATAATAAAGCAAAGAAGAAAGACAAAGGCATGCCAGACAGAGCTTTCTATTTTATATAGAGTGATTGGAAAAAGTGCCACCAATGAGACACTCTTTGAATGAGGTAAGAAATCGTAAGAGTTGTGAGCAGAGGAATGACAAGATTTGAATTATATTTTAAACAGATCATGAGGCTTTATAGGGATAGAGTACAGGAGGGCGCAGAGACTATAATTATTAGAAGACAAGTACCCTATTCCACCCTACTGTGAAAGTGGGATGAGCAGGCAGAAAGATATGGGAATTGAATATCTAAAAGATGATAAGTTCTTCCCTGGTGGCTCATTGGTATAGAGTCTGCCTGCAATGCAGGAGAGCAAGGTTTGATCCCTGGATCAAGAAGATCCCCTGGAGAAGGGAATGGCAACCCACTCCAGGATTCTTGCCTGGAGAATTCCATAGTCATGGGATTCTGGTGGGCTAGAGGCCATGGGGTTGCAGAGAGTCAGACACGATTGAGCAGCTAACACACACACACACAATGGCTTTGAATAGACAAGTAATGGAGGTGATGAAAAGTGGTGGGATTCTGATTATGCTCAAAGAATTGAGCCAAAAAGTATTTCCTGATGGAGAAAATGGCTATAAGATTTTTGAGCCAATCAACTCAAAATACGGAGCTGCCATTCATTCCAACTCTTTGTGATCCCATGGACTGTACAATCCATGGAATTCTCCAGGCCAGAATACTGGAGTGGGGAGCCTTTCCCTTCTCCAGAGGATCTTCTTGACCCAGGGGTCGAACCCAGGTCTCCAGCATTGCAGGTAGATTGTTTACTAGATGAGCCACCAGGGAAGCACTTTTCAAGATGACAAGGCAGTAGGAGCCAACTATGCATTAAGTATCTGTGTGTATGAGAAAGACCCTCCTCTCGACAGAAGTTAGAGCTTCATTTTACTCCCATTGAATGTGGGCTGAATTTAATGATTCACTCCTAATAAGTAGAGCATAGAAAAGGAAGAGGTAGTAACTTTACAGTGGAGAAATCTGGCAGGTATTGCCTTAACTAAATGATCAAAGTTAACATCCCCAGTAATAAGACATGCTGACATCATTCCCTCTTTGTTATGTTATTATGATAAGGGTTCAGGAATTAAGGGGAAGTGAAAGAAGTAGAGGTATTTTCTAATTTAAAAGATTCTGTGATTTCTATGAAGACTGTATGCACAGACTTGTTTTTAAGATTGAGAATCACAGATATTGTTTTATCCAAAGTTAGTTTTAAGATATAGGCATTTGGGGATACCAGAGCTCAAAGAAGATAGGAATCACTGAAAGTCTTCTGGTTCTAGTGGTCATAATATCTAAGAGATTTCAGTGGCCTTTGTGGCTGCAGTGTAGTTTTAAGATTGTATGTTAACATATGCATATCTATGTTAACCTAGATGGAAGGTTTTTGTTTGTTTGTTTGAGTTCAGTGGAAACTGTTGATTCAAGATGATACATAAAGGTCATTCTCAAAGACCTTCAGTAACTGAAAAATAAGCTGCAGATCTAGGATATATGACTTGGTTTATTTTACAAAAATTCTGTCTTGGTGTTTTCATTGTAGGAGCTTGCAGTTGCTTTGCTAGAAGAGAAGGCCTTGCTCAAAACTGAGCAAAGTGCACACTGATAAAAATAAGGCAGCTACTCGCAGATCTAAATATGTCAGTTAATAGCCTGGATGTCGTGCTGATTTTTAAGGCCAGAGAGTCTACTGAGTCTTAAACATTTGACAATTCTTGCATTTTGTTTACTTTGGTTGGTACATGGATTATAGTGCCCTTTCAGTATGTGTTACTTTGAAATGATGAATTAACATAATGGGCTAGAATGTACAGCCTTTCATTTTCAAGCCCATTTTACAGATTTAGAAG
Organism: Antilocapra americana; assembly: GCA_007570785.1. Lineage (NCBI taxonomy): Eukaryota > Metazoa > Chordata > Mammalia > Artiodactyla > Antilocapridae > Antilocapra > Antilocapra americana. The sequence goes on along the minus strand of ML660772.1, from coordinate 34,096,909 downwards.
AGGTGCTGACAAAAGAGCCGATGGTGATTACAACTGTGAGATCAGAAAGGGTTCACAGGACGTTGCTCACCCAAATCTTAGGTGAATGAAGAAAACAGAAGTTGTAAAGCAAGGAAGGACAGACAGGGAGGAGAGACATGTCAGAGGCTTACTTAAAGTTTCTTTTTTATCCCATGTGCTAAGTGCTTGCTTATGAGAGAGCTTTTATATCCACCTCCTTTAACAATATGCATTATGACCTCTTGTGTTGCCCCCCAAGTTTCCCCTGTACAAATAATCTCATATCATGATAGATAATGAGGAAGAACACTCTGAGAGGTCATCATGTATTAATCACTTTAGTTGTTTTGATGTAGGTAAAATGGAAGTTAGTCTTTGAATGTATTGCTAGAATCTCTGACTCCCGCAGTGACCCTGGAGAGGTGGTGAGGCACCCTGAGCATCGCCAGCCCCTCAGGGGCTGAGTGATCATTTTTGTCTCGCTTCATAAGAATGGAGTCTTCTAAGTTCATTAGAGGAGAATTTTTGTATTCAAAACTCAGTTTACAATTGAATGCTTGTTAATTAACTTAGTTTACAATTAATGCTTGGTAATTAACCCATGCGCATTTTCCTCTTTTACTCTAAAATATATTCTACTAGGTAATAAAAAGGTCATTTTTCTCCTTCAAGCATCACATCTCTGTAACCTGCCTCTTGGCCTTAGCGAAGGCACTGTAAATGGAAGAGGGAGTCTCCTCATTTAATTTGATACATCAGGTCATCATCAAAATATTTATTTCCTGATCTTCCCACACAGCAGGTGAATAAGGTTAATAAGAACGCAAGTGGAAAATAATTAAGGATGAAAATATATACAATAAAATGCAAAACAAATCAGAATAAATAAAGTTTAGTGTGACTGTTAGGTTAAAATGTCGTGATGCTCACTCCAATTATAAAATGTTGTGGGTTTTTTTTTTTTTTTCTTTTCTCTTTTGAAGGACAGAAGAAGCTTGATGTATACAGTGAAACTATTCATTACTGACATATCTAGGAAATAATTTAAAGAAAAAAAAATGAAAACAGTAACCAATTTTCTTAAAACTTAAGTTCCATTGCCCTTACCTATGGGCAATGAGATAGGCAGATAATATTTTGCTGCCATTTGCATTTTATTTCTCTTTTTAAATTATTTCTTAGATTTATTATTTTTTTTTAAATTTAGAACTATGTCACCTGTAAGTTTAGGGAATCAAATGCAAAATGGCCAAAATAGAAACTTACTTCTTTTTGGTATGAAATAAGTCTAGAGAGAGGTGATCCAGAACGTGTGGGGCAGCTGCAGCAAATACCTGGGGATCCAGACTCCTGTGTGCTTTTACCATCAACTTCAGCTTTTGGCTTCTGCTTTCTAGGTCTCAGTTTGGCCGGTGAAGTTCCAGCTTTCTAAAGTAAGCTGCATTCCAGCAGGAAAGAGGAAGGCAGGCAGTCAGAAAAGGGCAGATTCTTCACTTAAGAAAACATCCTGAAAGTCAAAACCAACATTTTCAATGAGTTCTATACATCAAAATATATTCATCTCTAAGGGGGGGTCTGAGTCCTTTTATGTTTTAGCTGTGCTGCAGCTAAAAATCAGACATTGCTGTTATCAAGGAGGAAAGGGAGAAGATACTGAAGACACTTTATGCTCTCTGACAGGCTGAGGGTATTAGTGTGACCAAGAGGACATTCTGTGCTAAGAAAAATGTATTTATGTAGAGTTCATAAATTGTGGAAAGACAAAGTTTAGGGCACTGTATTAATGTTACAGTCTATGCCGCCGCTGCTGCTGCTGCTAAGTCGCTTCCGTTGTGTCCGACTCTGTGCCACCCCATAGATGGCAGCCCACTAGGCTCCCCCCTCCCGGGATTTTCCAGGCAAGAACACTGGAGTGGGTTGTCATTGTCTTCTCCGACAGTCTGTGAGGGTAAGATACACAAAATGTACAAGATGGTAGGCACCAGTACTGATTTTATGTAAAACTATGAAATCAAATCAGTATCTACCCATGCTCAGGTAAGCTAAAAATTCAATAACCCTGATAAAAGTATCAGCTCCCTTAATTTTTCTGCAAATTATAATCTCCTGGAATAGTTTTCCCACATGTCAACCTTGGATGCTGAAAATCTTGAAAAATAATTAAACGTTAGATGAAATTCAGATTGAAGGTGTATCTCACCTGAGAACAAAATCATTCTAATTTTAAACTCTTCTTAGAAGGGAACAATAAAGAAGTGTCATTTGTAAAAGAATGTGTCTTTTGTTTCTTTTGTGAAGTTTCTTGGACATCAAACAAGCTTTTCTGAGCATTCTGAAAAATTGAGTGTAGATTAATAAAAACATATGAGTTAAATAGCCCTCAAAGTACAGAGGCTTAAAAAAGAAATAAAACTGAGCAAAAGAGATGTGACATTGGTCTTATGCCAAGCTGATTTTTACATGTTCCCTATGGGCAGTATGTTGCTTTGCTTCATCTACTCCCCCATGCTTGCACTCATATCAAACGTTTATGGAGCACCTTTGATTAGCTGGGCTCTTTTCTAGAAGCTGGGGACTGCAGCTAGGGAGACTTGGGATTTAATATAATCTGGCAGGAGGACAGAGCCTAAATAAGTAATTAACTGTAGTTGTAATTAATTACAAAAGAGATGTGTAGGGTGTAAAGAGAGCATGTAAAACTATATAAGAATGTAAAAAATTTAGGAAAGGAAAAACACTGGTTAGGAACAGCATGAAGTTAATGAAATGAGTATATTTACAATCATAAGCTTATTGTAGACTTTATGGTTAAGCTGAAGAAACTGTATGAAAAATGAAAATAATAAACTAATGACATTTGCAGGAGTGAAAAACCTTACATCTGGTTTTCCCAATCAGTTGCATCAATCAAGGTATCTTTATGTCTAATTTATAAGAGGAATATTTGGAAAGCAGAAAGACCACAGAAGAATAATCTCCTAAAATCCTATCCCCCTCCTTGATTGATAACTGTTTAACTTTGCAGCATAGTTCAAATCATATATATATTTTTTCCTCTTTGTAAGACTCAAATGTAAGTTTTCGAGGAAGACTACAGACAATATTTTACTTTGGTAATCAAATCAATACTGATAAATTGCAACTTTGACAGTTGATCAGGCATCAATCGAAGTTATTATACATACTCAGCATGTAGGTAAAATCACAGTGATTGCCATTAAGGAGAAAGGATATGGCGAAGGAAGAGCTTTATAGTGGTTCATGGCCTGCTAAGTTACCTGAGACAATAACTCAAAAATGTAACATCTTGTTGCACTTGATCTCAGACTATTTTAAAAATAAACAGGATTAAAAATCTGTTACAAAATGAATGTTCCTCTTCTGCTTTAAATACAATCTATTTTTCTTTGTTTCTCTCTCATTTTCCACATTCATCATTATTACTAGACCCTACTGTGGAAATACATCATGGTAATACATCAAGTGTTATGACAAGAGTGTATCTGGAATGACTTGCCAACATTTGCTTTAGAGACTGGTGACATAGAAGTCAATTGTAATAATTGATGCTGCCCTATTTGACACAAATAAAAGATTTATGTAGTGATACAGTGGGAAAACATAAAGGAGTTTGGACATGAAACAAGAGCTGGAAAGGAAACGAAAGAATCGTTAGAGTTGTGGAAGGAACTAAACAATTGATTCAAGGTCAGAGAAGATGCAGTCTGTAAAGCTAATCTCAGACTATGAAAGTCATGGGGATAGGGGTGGGAAGGAGAGTGTTATAGATGCAAGACAGCATCCGTGTAGGTCCGTAGATATCAGCTACAAACTCCAAGAGAATATTCACATAGACCATGATGTGTGCAGATATGCCCTCCAAAATCTTTCCTGGTATCTTCAAACCCATCAGTTATTAATGTCAGAGGCAGCTCACTGCTTTGAGATTTCCAGAGAGGTGGGAAGGGAATGCAACAAAATAAGTAGAGCAGGTAGTCAGAATTTCGAATGTATAACATACTGTTTTTCCAATGTAGATTCTAGTGATAAACCCAAGGTTGACTTTAGGTTGTCCATCTGTCTTATATCTAAGACATAAACTCTCCTTCATCAGTGAAACTTGGTAATGGGCAGTGGATTTTACTGGAGGATGCTAGAGAACATAAGTTAGAATCTTTATCAAAAGCCTAGTGATGAGAAGTATGGTTGTAAAAAATTGAATAATTCAGTTTGGCTCATTGGTATTTTTCCAGTCAGAGGTCTGTGTGCTAGAACACCATTATTTGGCTCTCCAGTGAATGTGGCTTTTAAAATACCACAAGTCAACATTTAAGGACATGACTAATAGTCAAGAAGAACTTGTGGCTTCTGCTGAAGGAGTAACTTTTGAAACTCTCTGAGAAGAAAACTCCCATTTTCAGATGATCAGAATGCTCCACTGCCAGTGAAATTGATTATATTTATTTTATGGACAATGGGAAATTTAAAGCTCATTACATTTCTCTGTTTGCATTATCTTCCAGGAAGCTCACTGCCAAATTTGGCATCCACCTCCAGCAGATGCAGAGGCCAGAAGTCCATTTCTTCATACTAGTCTAGCCTACAGCTTGGCTGATATCTTACCATTATTTTCCCTTTGCTCCAGTTTCCTCTCCCATTTAAAAAAAAAAAATACCTTTTGTATTGTGCTTTTGTAGACTACTCCAATGCTATTATTGATCCAAGTGAAATATAAACAAATGCATGCTTAAAAAGATATAAAACTTCTCTATAAAGAGTAAATTCAGTAAATCTCAAAGATTAGCTTACATTTTAGGGTCCATTGAAAGGAAAAGATTATTGTCTATCTCATTTAGCATGTTAAATGTTTTCTTTCATTTGTAAGTGTTGTAGTAGGAAATTATACCTATGTGTACAGGTCCACAACATCTTACCCCAATTCTAAAATAAAATACACTCGGGAAACATTTTCTTTTCTATTTTGCAGTGAGTTTGTTACAACACATGACCCAAATCAACTTAAAACTAAAGTCCTTAGTTTATCCTAGGCAGTGTGTACACACACTCTTTAATTTCTCTGAGTAATAGAGTGTGTTTGACTGCAGGATGCTGTTTCAGGCTTGTGCTATGGCATGTATGGGTGATGCACACTATTTCCTTTATAAAATCGGAAAAATTATAACTTGTAACATACAAGTTATTTTGCATAAGGGATTGTGGGTTTGTACAGAAATGGAATGTTACCCGTAAAGTTTCTGAAGACTGATGTTGTTGCATGCTGAGAGCGGTTTGAGGGTGGAGCTACCCTCTTCCTTATTTTTCTCCCCTTATTTTGAAGTCATGATAATTTTTAAGCAAAAGAGAGACCAGAAACTTTTTTAAACATTCAAGGGATATTGTTCTTGTCTAGTTCTATAGCTTTAAAGACCACTTACCTTTCAGTATCCATAAAAGCACCATACATAACTTCTCACTGGGAAGACATACTCCATTGTGACTGTCTTGGTCATGAGATACCTGGACCATGCAGACCAATCAGTCCAGTCAAATGTAGACCAGAAAGAAATAGCAATACAATCATAAGCCATAAATCAGTTGTCCTGTAGTGATTAATTGCTAAACTTCTGCCAGTGATACTAACAATTTTCTAAGAAATGCTGTTAATATATAAGGAAACTTAAACACCATGCCACGTGATATGTGTACTCAGCTGTGTCCAACTCTTTGTGACCCCATGAACTGTAGCCCACCAGGCTCCTTTGTCCATGAGATTTCCCATGCAAGAATACTGGAGTGGGTTGCCATTCCTTTCTCCAGGAGATCTTCTTGTCCCAGGGATCGAGCCCACATCTCTTGTGCCTCCTGCATGGGCAGGTGGATACCTTTACCACTGCACCACCTGAGTAGCCCATAATATTAATACAAGCTACTAAATGAGGAAAGGATCATTTTTAAGAAATGGGGAAAGGTGTCACATTCAAACTTGTACATGTAGGTGGAGTGGGAGAAAATTTGCTTTTCATAATGGAAATACAACTTTTGTTTAAACAAACTCTTAAAATTTTAAGCAATCATGCACTAGGCATTGTGTACAGCACTTTACCTTTATTATTTCATTTAATCCTTACAGCATGCTTGAGTTAGATACCAATATTTGTGTTCCAATAGACTTGGAAAGGTTATTCAGTTAATAAATTGAAGAGATTTCTGAGTTTGTCAGAGTGCCTCCCCCAAGATCATTATCCTCTGCTAAATTTATTTGCTATCTTTGGACTTCCCTGGTGGTTCAGATGGTAAAGCATCTACCTACAATGCAGGAGACCTGGGTTCAATACCTGGGTGGGGAAGGTCTCCTGGAGAAAGAAATGGCAACCCACTCCAGTATTCTTGCCTAGAAAATTCCATGGATGGAGGAGCCTGGTAGGCTACAGTCCATGGGGTCGCAAAGAGTCAGACATGACTGAGAGACTTCACTTTCACTTTTGCTATCTTTTGATGAAGGACTGAGAAGCACAGATAGGAGAAGGAAAAGGTGGTATAATTCATTTCAATTGCTCAGTAGTGGCTGACTTTTTGCAACCCCATGAGCTGAAGCACTCCAGAACTCCCTGTCCAACACCAACTCCTGGAGCCCGCCCAAACCTATGTCCATTGAATTAGTGATGCCATCCAACCATCTCATCCTCTGTCATCCCCTTCTCCCTCTGCCCTCAATCTTTCCCAGCATCAGGGTCTTTTCAAATGAGTCAGATCTTCATAACAGGTGTCCAAAGTATTGGAGTTTCAGCTTCAACCTCAGTCCTTCCAATGAACACCCAGGACTGATTTCCTTTAGGATGGACTGGTTGGATCTCCTTGCAGTCCAAGGGACTCTCAAGAGTCTTCTCCAACACCACAGTTCAAAAGCATCAATTCTTTGGTGTTCAGCTTTCTTTATAGTCCAACTCTCACATCCATACATGACTACTGGAAAAACCATAACCTTGACTAGATTGACCTTTGTCGGCAAAGTAATGTCTCTGCTTTTTAATATACTATCTAGGTTGGTCATAACTTTCCTTCCAAGGAGTAAGTGTTTTTTAATTTCATGGCTGCAGTCATCATCTGTGGTGATTTTGGAGACCCCCCCAAAATAAAGTCTCTCATTGTTTCTCCATCTATTTGCCATGAAGTGATGGGACCAGATGCCATGATCTTAGTTTTTTGAATGTTGAGCTTTAAGCCAACTTTATCACTCTCCTCTTTCACTTTCATCAAGAGGCTCTTTAGTTCTTCTTCACTTTCAGCCATAAGGTGGTATCATCTGCATATGTGAGGTTACTGATATTTCTCCCGGCAATCTTGATTCCAGATTGTGCTTCTTTCAGCCAGCGTTTCTTATGGTGTACTCTGCATATAAGTTAAATAAGCAGGGTGACAATATACAGCCTTGACGTATTCCTTTTCCTATTTGGAACTAGTCTGTTGTTCCATGTCCAGTTCTAACTGTTGCTTCCTGATCTGCATACAGGTTTCTTAAGAGGCAAGTCAGGTGGTCTGGTATTCCCATCTCTTTCAGAATTTTCCACAGTTTATTATGATCCACACAACTGGATGTTGCTCAGTCTTTGATAAGGGTATATCAGAAATAACACAGGTTCCTGGCTCCTTAATGAAATATTTTGCTATTGTCTATCTAAAAAGATGTGGAGTATAGAGTATGTTATAGAGGAGAAGAAAATTTATTTTGAAATAAGAGGAACAAACAGTTAACCATTTGTTAACAAATATATTGGATCAGTGAGTAGCGCATGAGATGCACTGGGAAAAAGTATAGCTCATATGATTTTACATATGTGTCACAAGCTTTAGCCCATTATAGATGGAGTATATTATTACATGTGCTGCAAATCCCTATTCCTACATCCTCTTTACTGTGAGCCTGAAAAGTTCAGTGCTTGATTTCAAGTCTTCCTTGCTGCTAGAGGTATATGTGGGAACAAGTTCTGGCTAATAAGTGTTAAGTGGAAGTCTGTTGGAGAAGACTTCTCTAAGTAAGAGGACAAGCTTCTTAAGGAGAGGTCCTTCACCCTCCTGACTTCTGTTTCACTTGAACTTGGATGTAGTTTCTGAATGTGTAGTAATTTGTGGTAATTGAAAGAATCACAGAAATGCTCACCAGCCACCCCCTTTCTCCCTAAACTCCTCATGGTTTAAACTTTTGATTAGTTTACTCAGTTTCTTCCAACCCAGTCTACTCCTAATTGATGCAGGTGCCGTTTTATCTTTCGTGTTTTCCACAACCCATCAGTATATGATGCCTGGGTTTAGTTTCAGGAGTGCATGATCATAAAGGTTATATGGCAATTCCCAGTCCCCCATGAACTCTGCATAGCTCCTGTATTTCTGTTTAAGACATGATGATGATTCCTTTCCCCAGACATGCCAGAGCCATTCCCTCCCGTGTGCCTTTGAGTAATGCTGTTGCTTCTGCTGGAAACCTTCAGGGTCATTCTGAACTGTTGCCCCATTGTGAAGTCTTTTCCGATTCTCTCAGGCTCAGTACTCTGTGCATATCCACCCACATATCCCCTTAACAATCTGTTCTTATCTTTATTATAATGCTGATTCTTTGTTTGGTAATCACATATTTACTTTCGTGTTTTTACCATTAATCTGCAAGCTATTAGAGATCAGGATTCATGTCATACACGTCAGACACACAACAGGTGCTCAGTCAATATTTTGTTGTTGATTAATTTTTTATTCCTTTGATTCTCCCTGAAACTTTATTCTTACTTCTTCTTGGCACATGTCATTAACTTTTCTTACTTTTTAACTCAGTGAGTGGGCTACTTAGAGGCAAGGATTCTGCCTTATCTTTGCATCTTGAACATATTTTTAAGCTAAATTCATATTTTATGAATTGAATTGGGCTGTTAATAGTTAATACATTAAGCATATCTCAATTATCATGTTAATTGCTACTTCCCCTGGGGGTGGGGAAAGAAATGAGGGATGAACTGTAAGTATCCAGTTCACTGAAGGGGTTTTTAAAAATCTCTCATATTTAAGTTAAAAGTGAAAAATTAATTTGCTATAGAAAGAAACCCATATCCCACATTCCCTGATTCAGAAGTGTTTGAAGGATATAAAAGAAGAATCTGTTTTCAAGAACTTTCCAGTTTCCCCTCTCTAGTAGTCAATCCAATTCAAGTGCAATTTAATAAGTTAATTGCAATATGTGATTGACAGAGGCAGGGGACAATGTCTGATGTGAGGACTTCTGTATAAAAAAATTATGATAATAACTAAGGATCCTATTATTTCATTAAGAACTCTATGTCTTGGCTGATGCACAGCAAGACTTTCTCAAAAATCTACCTTAGAAGTGATTGATATCAAGCCTGTATTGTCCATTATGTCACCAAACCAGAAATGGAGAAAACGTTGATCAAGATCAAGTTGAACCTTAACTCTTGTGAGCCTAAAAATCTAAAATGGGAAACAGTATCACATGGTAATTTGGTTGAAGTTTGTCTTTTGTCTTGCCAGATTTTCTTAGGAACTGAAGCATAAGAAGGTAATAAGCAACCATGAAATTACCTAGATTAAAAAAAAAAAACAACTTGTAAAACAAAAAGTTTCCATGAAAAATAAGCAGAAAGGGGGCAGGGGAGTGGAGGAAATGTTTCATTATGTAACAGAAATGAATTTAGAAAAATAATAATTTAAGAAAACTCATAAATATGATATTTTTTTAAAGTTGTCTTTGCGGAAACCAAGAGGCTTTAGTTTCAAGTATTTTGTTTCTGAATCAGAAATTGCAATGAAGCTGTGCATGAAGAATGCACTTATGTCTATTTTTTCAAATTTCAGATAATAATTTGATATTTACACCATTAAATGTTGTTATTTTTAAAGATTGAATTTATATTATTTCAGTATTTGGTCACCTTAAAGCAATATTCCTAAAGTGATTTTTCATGCATACTAATTTTCAATAAAATGTTAAATGGTGGAATGCTTCTTAAATTTTAACATTTTATATAAAGTTTAAGAAAAAAAATTACTGAATGTGAAGCAATGGAGGAATATAAAAAATTTTTCAACATAGTAAAGTTTTTTATTATTAAAAATAAAGGGAAAAATCATATAGAATGGTATTTAAATGCAAAAATGAAGTTATATCAAAAAACTTTCCCTTCCTCCCAAGTAGATATATGTCATGCTTCATTTTGCAGCCGGATAGTTGTTCATCTAACCTAAACATTTACAGTAACTGATTTATTCGCCATTGAAAATCAACTCCATCACAGCTCAGATAATTTCTCTGCATTAGGAAAATGAATAAATTAAAAAGTCGGCTTCAGCAATTTAGTCCTCAGCAATTTAGAGATTCTGCAAGCTCGGTAGATGTCAAAACCTGCTGATACCTAACAGAGTCAACTCCAAGTTTGTGTATCCTGGTCCACTCTACCTTTCCATCAGGCAGTACACGTGGAAATAGAAAAGCAGCTCTCTAATTAATCAAAGTCAGATGTGCCTGAACGCCTGGAGTTGCTGCTGATCCTTGTCCCAGCTTCTCCCATGTTCTCGCTCTATGTTTTTACCTTGAAAACTTCTGCTCTGAGCTGGGAATGCCTGAAGGGCTTGCACGGTAAGTCAATGTGAAATTATCTCAGCAGGAAGAAGTTGCTTTTCAGCTTAAATGATTTAAGGCAGCAATTTTTCACACTCTCAAACTCTGACAAACGCCCAGATTGCCTCTCATGTCTGACTTCAAAATATTCAAAGAAAAGCTATTTTTATTAAAAACACTCTAGAGAAAATTGTATGTCACTTGTTCTCTGATATAACTTCATTTCTCCTGACAGTGACAATTTTCACCTCAGTACAATTTCTTTATTTTTTCCAAAGCTAATTCTGCTTAATATTAGTATTTATACAAACTCATATCAACTTGTCTCTGTGAAATATTCAAGGGTGTCAGGTAAATGCTGCTCACTGTCATTCATCTTCTTTGGGTGTTCAAATGATCAATCGATTTATAACTACACTTAGTTACTTTGGATATTATTGTTTTATTTGTGAGGGAGAACTTAACAGTTGTTAAAACCCCTTTTTTGATAAACCTGTTCTTGCGACAGCAAGGATCTCCAAACTTGATGACACGTGTTTGTTGCCAAAGATCATAAAAGTTTACATTAATAAATCTATTTGTTCTATGCCTTTAAATAAAGCAGGTAATACAGTGCATGTTTTGTCTTATGCGGCTTACATGGTAATAAGATTACGGTGGATGTCATATTGCACTGAAACATCACATTTGCTTTATTATGAGTACTGGCAGTGCAGAAACATCACATTATAATCACTTCAAAAAAGAAATATATTCTGCATATTTTCATATGTGTTTATAATTCCACTAAACCTCAACAGAATCAAACTCAGTAGGGAAAAGAATGACAGAAGGTTTAATGTTCCAGAGTCTGCTGAAATCTTGGTGCACTGATATACAGCAGGATGGTTAATATGTATAAGGTTACTTGTGACCTGTGACCTCAAAGCATATCTTCTGGCCTTATCACATTTCCATGAGAAAAAGTAACCACTGGCTTGTGAATTTCCCACAAATATTTTGGAGCTTTTTTAAAGGGTTAATTCTGTTTCTCACTGTGAAAGCCTGAAGTATAGTGTTTATGAAGGTAATATGAGCAGTAACCATTATCCAGGTACTGCAGCGATGGAGCAAACTCCTTTTTTAAATATATGTACCAATTCCCTGCAAGTATGCCTTTTATATTCCATTAAATGTTTCATTTCTAAATAAAACTGGATCATTTTTATTTCATTTCTCTCTATTACAAAGAAAAGGAAAGAATTACCTGGCAGCCTTCTTCTCCACACACAGTGCTGGGGTCGCATCAGTGGAAGTGCATCAAATACAGCAGGGAAGTATGTTTCATAAATTTCAGTGTTACAACAATGTAATACACAGCTCCAACACTAACACCCTTGCTCGAGAAGTTGTCATCTTTCCGGTCTGTGACTTGTAACATGTTTTCTGTTTGGAAGCCACAGCTACTTTGATTTTTGCTTACCTTCCTTAAGTTTTATTTACCATAGTTACTAGCTCACCAAAGGGAAAAATGATTCATGCTTTAAGACATTCTTAAACATAACAATCTGTATGTTCCTAGATATTGAAACATTTTTAAGGTAATTTTTGGATATATGATGAAATCTGTGAATAGCTGATAGTTAACCTAAGTAATTGTTGAACAGTCAAAACTTTACTGGTAAACAATTTTGTGTTTACACACACAGTCACACGAACATGCTTCTCGGAAGGTTTTAAATAGTTTGTTATGTGTTAAAATTTACTTGACATTAAAAAATGGGTATTCAATAATAATTTTCATGTATTATTTCTTCTGCATATTCAAAAGAAGAAGCTGTGCTACAATATTGTTTAGGATTCTTATTTCTTATTGATAAATTCAAAATATGTTGTAATCATGAATTGGTTAAATGCTTTGTTTCTATTTTACAATACATGCATACAGGTGGGAAGAGAGCATAGGATTTGTTTCCTAACTAAAATATTTGCAACTTTATCTTATTGTATATTTTAGCTATGTTATGGGAAAATAGAAATTACTATCTGAAGTATGATTATCTTAGATATACACCAATGAGATTATTATTGAGCCAAAGGTATATCTTACATTAAGCTTTAGATTTTAATTTAAAAATGAGACATTCTGTATTATTATTTATAAAATTATGCTATTTACAAAAGTACCTAATTTGATCATTTAAGATCTTAAGAAATTCTCTATTGCACATTACAATAAATATTTTAATATCTATAAAGGAATATATAAATGACAATCCACAAATATATGAACTAAATTTGTGTGTATTATCCATTTATATATAATATAGCCTTATATTGGTTCACCAAAACTATTCAGTGAAATATATTTAGTATTTTTTGTTTAATGCTTTTAAAAATAAAATAAGAGTTTATGACTTAAATTAGTGTTTTTATTTCATCCTTAGTGTTTAAGTGTATTGTATTTGAATAATTGTTTATGGAATATTTAAAATATGAAATGTAGTAAAAATTGGAAACCTGGTAGAACACACACGTACATGCTCAGCCCTTATGTTTAGGTTAAGAAATAATTCAGCAACACCACTTTAAGCAATCCACAGAGTCTACCTTTGTCCCTGAATCTAGTCTAAACATTTTTGTAATACAAAAAAGAAATTATCTGGACTTTTTCAATGTGATCTATGCCAAGAAATCAAGGAAAGTGATAAAAGCTGAAAGAGAGAGTATGCATTAGTGAATATTTATATTGGCAAGATCTGAAAAATTTATAAAAGTAAAACAAACACAGAGGTTGCTTATTTCTGAAAGGAAATTGGCCTCACTGAATTTCTTTCAGGAAAACATTATTGCTCAAAATGATATAAATCTCTATTGCTATCTCTAGCAAATTAACTTGAAGTGCTGGCAGTGCCAAGAAGGTGCATTAAGTTTTCTCTTGTTTACCTTTTCCTAATCACCATAAAAATCCTTAGTGAAACAATTTTTCTTTAAACAATCAGGACAATATATCTCTATAAAGGAGAAAATCGATTTAACAACAAAACTAGATTTATCTCTATTGATCATGAGGCGTTCAGTGTAATTTTAGTGAATTATGCCTGGCTTTCATTTCCTAGAAGAAATTTTTCAGTGATGCTCGAAAGGCAAATTGCAAAACTACTGCCGTGATCTTTTGCATGCTATTTACCTGTCCTACGCACGTCTTTTAAAAAAAAAAAAAGACATGTACAAGAGACTGAACCAATTATTTATTTTCTGTTACATGAAACAGTGTAACTATTGTGTGTGCCTTATTTAATAGACTTACCTAGTAACCTGATATCATTTCTTTAAATTCATTAGTAAAGAAATCAGGTCTCTATAAAAGGATTCGGTGTTAACAAAACAAATCCAAGTTCATCTTATGAGAACAGAATTAGAAAGATTAAGAAGCAACATGATGTTTTTCTTCTTAAATATGAGTTATTTTTAAAAATTTTATTAACACTTTCATTTTAACAACTTCTTGTCAAGCAAGAAGGAAACACAAAAGAACTGGAGGCAGACTAAGAAAAATTTAGTATTTGTACCACTTGAAGAGAAATATAAAAAGATGAATGTTCCAAAAATATCTTAGAGATATTATTTGTTGTTCATTTAAATACATGGATGAGTGAGTCATAGTAGCTTATTTCTCTTTCAGTAATAATGAAAATACTCGAGCTAAATGTGTTTGGTCAATGTAGTCATAGAATATTTCTTTCTGTGAAATATTGTACATTTTCCTCTTTTGCTGCAAGAATTAGAAAACTTTATAAATAAGTCAGTCCTTATTTAGAAAAGGATAATTAAGAAATTCATGTTCATGCAAGAAGTTTAAGCAAGGAATATACCTAACCATAAAATTAATCTCCTGTGTAAACCTTAAATCACATTTTAATAAATAAAATAATGTTATTATTCAGTCAGTAGATAATAATTTTCTTATTTTATAAATTGTAACTTTTGCTTTTATTATAAGTATGCAAATGATGTGCTTGCTAAATCAAATGATGCGCTTGTTATATCAGATAAATGGAGGATAATACACTAAGTTAACCCATGTGAAACACTAACTCATTTTACTGTTGCTAAAATTTGAATTCGCTAATTCAGGTCAGTTCAGTTGTTGCCATGTATTCTTAACAAAGTCCATGCTCCATAGATGTTGAAAAAACACAAAATAACTTTTATTTACTTTGTTACATTAATGATACCTCAAGCTATTTTCCATCATACTTAAAGACATTGGTGGTGTTTTGTATATTCAGGCAAATTAATGTTAATATTGGAAATTGCTGTATTCAATTCTAACTAAATTATAAAAAACAGCTTATTAACATAAATAACATTCCAAAAAGTATCTAACATCAAAGGAGAACAGTTTATGACACATAAGAAAAGCAAAGTTTAATTTGAAACATTGAAGTAATATTCAAAGATAAAATAATCATCCTTTTTAAACCATTGAGCATTAATTAAAGCAAAGTTGACAGAATTAATTGAGTTTAAAATATTAAATGTGATATATAAAAGCATTTCTATTGAAAACCATATAAATCACCTAGACTAGCAAAATACTTTAAAATTGATACTGTAGATCTAGGCAGATTGTAATCATATTTATAATATGTAACCCTTTGTTTAAAATTGATAATAGTAATATGAATGTATCATTATGATATTGAGTTTCAGCTTTCAAATTAGGCTAGTAAAACTTTTAGAAATAATATTTTCAATTTGTTTTTCTATAATATGAATAGCTAATCTAGGATATCATATTTTAGTGATGATTTTCCTGTTATAGGTATACAATGTTATCATCAAATGTAAGTAAACTGAACTAGTTGTATACATTGTTTCTTTAAAAAAAAAATGGAAAATACCTAGCGGTTTTCATAAAAGAGGTAGTTGTTAAACTGAATTTTAATAAACCAATAAAATAATGTTATTGTTCAATAGGTAATAATTGCCTTTATATAAACTCAAAAATATTGTTTAGAATGATTAATATACAATGCTCCATTATGCATCTGGGAGTGTTGATGCATAATTTTTAGTTCTAATGTTATTATATAATTGAGAGAACATGTTCATTTGCTCTAATAACTACTAAGATGCACTTAATAAAATGAAATGTAATAATACTTGTAATTTAATCTATTCATGGAAGTAATTTTAAAAGTCTACCACTCTGCTTAATGTGGATAACATTCATAATTTATAAAGTGTTGTGATGCAGAATTGACAATGCCATTGTTTTTTACACTTTGAGATGATTCTGCAGGCTTCGTATCATCTGCATACCAACCTCAGGATTATCAAGGGCAAACAAAAGATAATTAATACCAGAAACAGGCAAATGCAGGAGCTACTGACTGAGGGTTCTCATTTAATGTATGACTTCTGAAAACCAGAAAATGAAATAACCATAGAAAAGCTTGTGTCTGAAAAAAATATTTCAATATTCTATTCTTTATATAAACCTTGGCCCAATATTGCAGTTTGTAGAGGTATCTTATCAAAGAGCATAGTTTCAAGGTGGTATAGTCATCATCTATAATGGAGTTAGAAAACATTATTTTTAAAAAGTGAATTTCAAATTATATATTTTATAATTTTAGTATCCTTAATACAAATTATAATCATTAATTTATTTATAATGTGTGTAAAAGCATGGAAAGCAAACTACTGCCATAATAACTCCTATCATGTTTTCACATTTACTAACAGGGTACAATAAAAAGTAAATTTCTACAATTAGACTATTTTATACTTAGCTGTAGTTTATATAATATTATATACAGATATTATGTGTTTAAATGTTGACTATAAATCATTAAAATATTTATTCACATGAAATAATGCTAGTAGCAGAGAATATGCTATGTTAACCCTGACTATAGTACTATCTTACTACTTAAGTGAAGTTATTTATATTTTCAAAACCAAATTCCCTTTAATTTTCTATAAATTGCTATTCATGTGATTCACATATATCATGGGTATTTTCATTTTACACTACAAGGCATAGCAATTGTCAAATGTTTTAAATACTGAACTTCTAAAGTTCTGAAATAATAATTTTAAAATTATGTTTGAAATAAAATGACAGTTCATAACAAATTCAAGTATTAAAGACTTTTTAAAATGTTTAGGTTTCTGTGATAAAGTATCATGTTATTAACAATTTTAACTGAAATGGGTAAGTTAGTGACAAGTCTCAGAGTTTGCAATTATTAAAGAAAAAAGAATCTTATTGGAATATGGTGTTTTTTCCACATGGATATAATCACAGTTCAAGTCTTCTGGAAATAATTATGCATTTTGGAGCTCTGATGTGATACAGTTGCTAGTTCATTTCCCAAACACCACCATTAAGTGGATATTCCATAAAAACTCTCCATTGGCAACGTGATTGAGAAGGGTTTATTTCCTTTTAAGTTAATTTTTTTTCTTGTTTTATGTCAATACCAACTATTCTGCACAACTTTCAAAAGAGGTCGAAAGAGATTCTATGTCATATTTGATTTAATTCTTTTCTTTGTGGAGCCTGGATTAACTGTACCATGTCATTAACTTTTAAAGTATCAAGTCATTGTCTATAAAAGTATACACAGTTAATAATAAAATAAATCTCTCTTATGCCACACAATTGTTAAATAGGTTGGTCCTATCTCCAGTTTCTTTCCTCCATGTGTATTTTCCTGTTGTTATGTCCCAGAACCCATCTTCAGTTTTTCATCTGCTCAAGATAGTCTTCTCATATTTCCCATTTAATGACCACAACAAAGCCTATCTTCAGTTGCTATCTACTGTCCTGAAACTCTCTTCTAAAATTTAGGCCTAATTAATATCTGTATCTGAATGAGCTCCCAAATGAGCGTGTGTAAAAATTTATCATTTACCTCTACTTTTACCACAGCTTCCCCTGGTAGTTCATATCGTAAAGAATCTGCCTGCAATGCAGGAGACCCTGGTTAGATTTCTGGGTTGGGAAGATCCCCTGGAGAAGGGATAAGCTACCCATTCCAGTATTCTTGGGCTTCCCTGGTGGCTCAGACGGTAAAGTATCCGCCTGCAATGCGGGAGACCTGGTTTCGATCACTGGATTGAGAAGATTCCCTGCAGGAGGGCATGGCAACCCACTTCAGTATTCTTGCCTGGAGAATCTTGAGGCAGGCTACCATCCATGGTGTTATAAAGAGTCAGACATGACTGAGCAACTAAGCCCAGTACAACCAGTAACATAAGCCTAGAATCTAGGAGTCATCCTGGATTTCTTTTCAGTCCTTATTAATTCAACCAAAAGTCCTACTATTTTACATCCTCATGATATCTTCTCTTCATTCCCACTGCAGCTTCTAGAAGGTATCTCTATTTCTTACTTCCTAATAGTTATTTCCATCTTTAGTTTCAAATCCTCCCAATCAATTTTCTAAATCAAAAGTCAGCAAACTTTTCTGTAAAGGGCCAAATAGTGAAAATTTCAGGACACACATCCATACAGTCTCTATTGGCAACGGTCCAACTCCGTAAGTGTAGCAGGAAAACAGCCATCAACACTAGTAAAAAAATAGATGTGGCAGTGTTCCAAAAAAACTTTACAAAAAACAAGCAGATAGATTTGGCAGATAGGCTTTAGTTTTCTGACTCCTGATCTAAATTGCTCCCAGAGTAAAATTTCTAAATAGCAAATCAGATCCCATTGCTAGCTTATTTACTCATCACTTTTCATCATCTGCAAAAAAATTCTAATCCCCTTGTGATGATGTAAAGAATCTTTATGGTATCATTTCTACTTTTCACTGCCACCCACACACTTTCCATCAATTTATAGTTGTGTCCCTTTCCATCAATTTATAATTGTTTAAATTATCATTCTTTGTCTGTTTGTCTTTGCACAGGTTAGTCCTATTGTACAAGATAAAATAATGTGCTTTATTATTAATTTTTCTTGCTATTATTTTCTACCCATGAGGATGAAGACCACATTTAACTCACCTTTGTATCTGCTAGTTCAAGCAGATTTATTCTTATTGGTGGTGACGTAAACAATTTAAGTTAAATAATCACTTATTTCATTGCTTGATTATATGTCCAACTATATCAAAAGAGTTGAGCTCTTCTTTTCATCATGTACTAATAAACATTAGTCTAGGTCAAGGCACATAACAAGGCACATGCCTGGCTTAACTGTTTCTACTAAAATGACCCAGAATTGTGCTGATTTGACTGAATGGAAATACTTTACTGTAACTAAAGCTACAGTCTTCTTGATTTAACTGAAAAATACTTCAAGAATATTTTAGTTACCTTCAAAAATGCCTTGTGGCAGTTAAAGATGGCCATATCTTCTTGACACATGTCCTGTTGAGATGTAGAGTCTATTTTTCTCTCTCCTGGAATCTGGGCTGATCTATGACTGCTTTGATCAAGAGAATATATTGGAAGTGATGCCATGCCATTACCGGGACCAACCTTTGGAAAGACTGGCAGTTCTGTCTTGATTTCTTGGAGCCCCAAGCTGCATTTTAGACAGTGCAGCTTTGTATAAGTTCACACGGAGCTGCAGAAACCATGTGTAGAGGTACTGGGGCCACAAGGAAGGAAAGAGTGGTCTTATTGTGCTCTACTCTCCACGCATACTTGTCAAGATTATAGGGAGTAAATGAACCTAAGTGGGACCTTTCAGAGCAGATCGGCCACTAACAAAATATTGTCAAGTGAACTCAGTTGATGCCTATGGAGTAGGAGAATTGTTCAGCCAAGACCTATAAAAATTTGAAAGAAAAGTAAAAAAGTTCACTCAGTCATGTTCAACTCTTTGCAACCCCATAGACAATACAGTCCATGAAATTCTCTAGGCCAGAATACTGGAGTGGATAGTCTTTCCCTTCTCCAGGTGATCTTCCCAACCCTAGGGATCAAACTCAGGTTTCCTGCATTTCAGGAGGATTCTTTACCAGCTGAGCCACAAGGGAAGCCTGAGAATACTGGAGTGGGGAGCCTATTCCTTCTCCAGAGGATCTTCCTGATCCAGGAATCAACCTGGGGTCTCCTGCATTGCAGGCAGATTCTTTACCAACTGAGCTATCAGGGAAGCAGGTAACAATTTTTGACCCACACAATTATGAGATAGGACTAAATAGTATTTTGGAACACATGTTATATAGCAATAGATAATTAAAAAAAGACACTTAAGCATGTAAGATAACATAATTTTAATTTGTATGTAATGGCTGAAATGATAGGATTTAATACTGTGAAATGACTTCTATCCATGTACTTCATACAATCAATACCTTATGTTAATCTAAAACAATTTAGTTTCTCTATTTTAAGTAATCAAACTTGGATAAATAATAAGTTATTTACATGATCTTTTTATTAAAAATGAGGCTCTTTACCAACAAAAGTTTAGTGAATTTTATTTATTTAGAACTTTATCTTATTAAGCATTTGATGTAGAGTATGTTATTCAACTGATTCATATATACCCCTAAATTAATCCCATTACAACAGATATATGGGAAGCAGGGACTTGAAGAGGAGATGGCTTGCTTCAGAGCAGCCAGTGAAGATAGCAAATCAATACTAGAATCCACAGTTTTCAGAATCAGTATTCATTTATCTTTTAACTTTATCCATGTTGTTTCTGGGGATTCCCAGATGGTGCTGGTGGTAAAGAAGTAACCTGCCAATGCAGAATAGATAAGAGACGCAGGTTTGATCCTTGGGTTGGGAAGATTGCCTGGAATAGGAAATGGCAGCTTGTTCTAGTATCCTTTTTTTTAAATTTATTTATCTTTAATTGAAGGATACTTGCTTTATAGTATTGTGTTAGTTTCTGCCAAACATCAGCATGAATCAGCCATAGGTCTACATATGTCCCCTCCCTCTTGAACCTCTCTCCCACCTCTTCTCCCCATCCCACACTTCTAGGTTGTTACAGAGCCCCACTTTGAGTTCCCTGAGTCATACAACAAATTCCCATTGGGTCTTTATTTTACATATGGAAATGCATGTTTCAATATTACTCTCTCTATACATCCCACCCTTTCCTTTCTCTCTACCAGGTGCTTGGAAAATCCTATGGACAGAGGAACCTGCTGGGCTGCAATCTATGGGATCACAAAGAGTTAGACACTCTAGCACAGATGCACATTGTCTAGTATTAAGCTGCCAATATCTGAAACTTCTATGCCAACATTTTGTGTAAAGTCTGATAGATATCTCAGGAAACTCACCAAAATGTTTCCTTGAATAACTCATATGATATCTTCTAATGACTAAAGGCATTGTCTGTCTATAGCAAGAGAACACTTTTAGTTTCATATTTGTTTTAATGCTGATATATGAATAGGTAGGACTGTTGAAGACTAACTGTTAGGGAATTTGAATCAGAAGCTTAGTATGTATAAGCAGCATATTTGTATGTATAAGCATTTTATTTCCATGTTTGCCTAATAAGAATTTCAGGATTCAGAAGTTCGGCCCAATTTTTGCCACTAGTTGTCTTTGAAACATACAAAACACTCTCCTCTCTGTACTATTTATATGCACAAGAATCAGCTGACATGTGAGTTAATCAGCTATTGAAAGAGGTTGTTTTAGTGTTACAGATCTAAACTATAAATCTGTATCACCATCCAGTTTTCTTCTTAGGTTCTTTTCACGTTTGCCTTAAAAATTCCTCCTAATATCCCTAATTATTTCCACTGTACCAATATTTTTAGAAAATTATATTCATTCTCATTATTCATATTCCTCAAATATCAGTAGATTATCACCTCTACCACTAAGCACTGCTTAACCATGTTCTATCAAGTGAGATACTGTAAGCTTTCTTCATTAATTGCTGTCACCTTTTCTCTTCATCATTTTGAATTTTTGAAACTTTCTTTAATTTGTCTTCTCAAATTGGGATACCTAAAATTAAACTTTCTATTCAGAGTTTTTCATTGTAGCCTTTCTCATCATCTTACAGTATTAATCATAAGATTATTTACCTCTTTTAAGGGTTTAATTTTCAATGATGTCTTAGTTAAGATGTATTCAAAAAAATTAAAATGCCATAGTTGAAATACAAGCCTAAAATTCTATATTGACTCGCTGAATAGTAAAACTTACAGTGTGCTAAGACATCAATAGAGTGAGGTAATAAAAAAAAAAGAAAGATTTCTAAGAAAGCTGAGAAATACCAAGAATTTTTGAAACAAAAATTTATGCATTGTTGTAGGCAAGGGATTTTATGCCAGGTCATTGACTTGTTTCAATCCTAGAAAAGTTGCTTTTGCTGGGCATACACACTGAAGAAACCAGAATTGAAAGAGACACGTGTACCCCAATGTTCATTGCCGCATTGTTTACAATAGCCAGGACATGGAAGCAACCTAGATGCCCATCAACAGACGGATGGATAAGAAAGTTGTGATACATATACACAATGGAATATTACTCAGCCATTAAAAAGAATTCATTTGAATCAGTTCTACTCAGGTGGACAGAACTGGAGCCTATTATACATAGTGAAATAAGCCAGAAGGAAAAACAAAAATACAGTATACTGATGCATATATATGGAATTTAGAAAGACGGTAACGAGAACCCTGTATGCGAGACAGCAAAAGAAACGCAGATGTGTAGAACAGTCTTATGGACTCTATGGAAGAGGGCAAGAGTGGGATGATATGAGAGAACAGCATTGAAACATGTTAATTATCATAGGTGAAATCAATCGCCAGCCCTGATGCCCCGGGATGACACAGAGAGAGGGAATCGGGAGGGAAGAGGGAGGGGATTCTGGAAGGGGAACCCCCTTTTGTATATGGCAAAACCAACACAATAAAGAAAAGAAAATTAAAATAAATAAATAAATGTTTCCAGAAAAGGCTGACTGCCATAGGACAGTTGTTTATGTGCATCACTGGGGAACATACACATTTTAAAAGAATTTAAACTTAGCTCTGTCTTGTGTATATGAGTGCATGCATGTTTGTATAATGTATATAATTTTCCTCTGCTCAAGATAATAAAAATAGTCACCCTAACCGAATAATACTACAAATAATAACAAGTGAAAATGCAATTTTCTAACTAGTGATGAAGGCAAAAAATCCTTCCAGACATTTTCCCCCAAAATATTGTACCTATACACTTAGTCACTTTGCCACTATGAAACAATTTCTTCAAGAGTTCTAAGATTGAAATGCTGTTAAATATTTGGAAATCTTTGAGAAACTGTACAGTAGCTAACTAATAGTAAACACAATGGGTGAGCATTCCATTTTCTAGAAAAATAATCTTCAAAATATTCTGCCTACATCAAAACATTTCCTTACCTAAACATTTTTATACAGTTTTGCATTTTGGAGATATTTTTCTTGAAATGCTTTCCTTTTGGGGGTGGTATTCATCTTGATAAGTAGTTACTATTATCAGTGATAAAACTACTGAAGAATAGGAAAAGAGATGTTAAAAAAGAAATACATATACAACTATGAGGATATGTTATAAAAAACAAAAACAGTGTTTGCTAGATCATGAGCTGATTAATTAGAGAAGAAAACAGATTCTCCTTTCCTTCATTCACTGAATCCTAAATATGATTGTGCCCCTGAGTGGGGACACATGGTGGCCTTTATTGGCCTGGAAGTCCTATTTGTTCAGTCCTGCTTCTCATCAAACTTACCAGTAGTTGTATTCACCAGCATGAGAATAGATTCTAGGTATGAAATCAAAAGAAGGAGGAAATATGAAGAATAACTCACAGAGAATAAATTTCATGAGGATAATGATTTTCTAAGATAACAGCTAGACTTAATTAAGTATCATTACTAATAAAGCACTGTGGTTTAAGTACTTCCTGTGTATTAACTCATTTAATCATCATAACAACCCTAATTATTATGATTCTCATGTCATGGATGAAGAAGCTGAGACACAGAGAGGTTAAGTAATGTTCTGCAGTCTAACTGCTAGTATCAGGGTAGAGCTGGTAATTGAATCAGGAAGTCTGGTTCCGTCTGCGCTAATTACTCCAGTGATTCTCAAACATGAGGGTATATCCAAATCACTTGCAGAGCTTATTAGAACACTGATTCCTGGGCTCCATCCCCAGAGTTTCTGATTTGTTATGTCCACAAAGCAGAACAAAACTTTACATTTCTAATGAACTCCCAGGTAATTCTGATGCCTTTGGACCGGGGACCACACTTTGAAAACCACTGTTTACACTATACTCCCTCTCAGGAGTTATTCTTGACAAGCCAGATAGCATATAATTTTAGGTTCTGTGAAATTTTGCTTTAAGGGATTTAAATGTTTACCTTGATCAAAGCAAATAATGGATCAACTCACAGAAATGGTGTATTCTAATAAAGGTAACCATTAGAAAACATAAGTGGGCACAGATTCATTCATTTGCAATGATTTATTTAATTGCAAATCATAGGTTTAAGCCTTGAAACACAGTGAAGGAAACTGTATTGGCCTTGCTCTCAAAAAATTCAGTCTAGGAACATGTAGAAGCAAACAACTGAAGAACAGTCTCATGAGTTTTGCAGTGGTGAGGCTGTGTGGATTGAAAGGGTCAGAAACAGTTTCACAGAGGAGGTTTTGGGTTGTCGTAAAGTGAAAACTGAAGTTAACAGTGATATGCATTCTAGTAATGAGGACATATTCCAAGTTATGGAGATGAGAAAGGGCACATTGAATATTGGAACTTATTAAGAATCTGACTGACTACATCTCAGGGTTGGAGCAAAGGAGTAGGAGGCAAGTAAAATAAGATTGACATCAATATCTAGGAATTTATGAAAGTGTGGTGACTTCCTGGACTTTGGATGAGAAGTCATCAAGAAGTTTTAAGCAAGAGATGGGCTCAGTGGTGCTTCCTAGGAAGGTGACTGGCAAATGCTGAATTAACAGTGAAAACCTAGAAACTCTTTGGAAAGGACACTGTAGAACAAGTGTCCTTGTCCCTTAGAGGCAAGGAGTCCAGTCCAGGCATGAAAGGATATGGGAGCGATCTAAAATAATGGCTGTGGAGTTGAATAAAAACAAGTAGGTTAAGAAAAATGTCACATCTGAAAGGTGCTATTGTAAGTATTTATATGTTTTAATTCACATAATACTTGGAAGAAACCCTGCATCAGTACTATTATTTATTTATTTATTTTTGGTACAGATAAGAAACCTGAAGCACAGAGAAACTGGGTCATTTCCCCAAGGTCACACTTCTTGTCAGTGTTAGAACTAGACTTTGAACCAAACTCCAGAGTCTGCCTTCATGTCCAGGTCTATTGATAACTTGATATGGAAAATAAAGGGAAAATAAGGTATTTAGAGTACTTTCCACACTTCGCATATATTTAGGCCACTAAATGCATACACAATATCCATCATCTATAGCCTGGTCATCTAATCCATTCAAATGATGATCTAACAGAATTAATAGGAAACTGGACATCTGTTTCAGCAGGTTTTGCTAATGGAGTGAACCCAGCGCCTAGCAGAGCATGTGGTCAATGAGACAGATATCCACTCCAGTGCTACCACTCCCACACAGGGATGGCACATACCCCTCTGGCCACCCGTGCTAACGTTACAGTTGTAACTACAGCCACCATGCAGTTAACTCTGGGTCCCCCAGCTCTGCTTCAAATCTTGTTCAGTTAAGTCACCATTTTTTTTTTTTAAACCAAGGGCCTGCCATTTGTTATTTTACTAGGCTATAGGGGCATAGAAATGAAACAGTCCTGACTCAGGAGAACCAGTTATGTATATGTACATTTCACTTTAATATGGTGCTATGGTAGCTGATGTATAGGGTGCTACAGAAAATGAACAGGATCAGGATCAGGATCAGAATCCCACACTTTGGAAGTATGGCCACAGCCACAAAACTTCTCATTACTTCCCCCAACAAGTGACTAATGCTCCTCTCTGTCTTTCACAGTGAAGAAGAGGAAAATAAAATCAAGTAAGAAGACACAGAGTAGAAGGGAAGGAGAGATTCTTCTTTGCAGCTTCTCCAGCATGGTGGACTTAAGGTACCAGCTCTTTCTGAGAGAATGGGATAGTAGATCCGTGTGGTAGGAAGAATATTAAGGCATTTCTAAAACTGAAGACTCTTTATTAAAGAGACATACCCTTCTTGGAATTTAAGAGACAGATATAGCTTTCTAGCCGTAGTCATTTTACCATTTGGGAAGGAAATGCCTTCATGTATTAGACCTGGTTAAACATCAT